>OX335668.1:13727500-14327500 GCA_946894065.1 Acleris literana | reverse complement strand
GCGAATGCTTTACCTTTTCAACGCCCCCGTCGGCCACAGCCGACACAAGTAGAAGCTTAAAAGAGACTTTCGTGTCATATAAAGTAAGTTGAAATTTGCATAGCATGTATTTGACGTAAAGCGTTCAAAAGGGTAATACTAGAGGCGACCGTATTAAGTTAAGTCTAAATTTACACTGTGTGCCATATATTTTTTCTGTTGAGCACTGAGCCAGGCGCCGGGGCGGCGGAGCATATGGTTGGCATGGCGGTGCAGAGCCTCGTACTCCCAAATCACGCAGCCGACCACGCTGACTGTGGATACCTGGGAAATAAACACATTTCATGACTGTATCACTTAACGCAACTAAATTCTATATCAGAGGGCAATCTCACACAAATTGACTTAATCCCAAACTGTCTTGCTTGAACTGGCTTGCACCATGAGTTTATTTATTATCCCAATACAATTTATGTAGTAACTAATATTTGTGATTGGAGATTAAAGTAGACTGTCAGTTTTCGGGTTCTTAATTGTTCGTGTTTCATATTTTTAGGGTTCCATACCAAAATGGTAAAAAAGGAACCCTTATGGTGAGACTTCGTTGTCTGTCTGTCTGTATGTCACAGAAGGTTATCTCAGCAACTAGAAATGCTACCAACTTGAATTTTGGCATAGTTGTACAACTAACTTGCTTGCCCGCATGTGTATTTAGTAAAAAAAAGAAATTATTTTATGAATAACTAGCGACCCGCCTAGCTAGCCTAGCTTCGCTTCGGTTTATGTGAGTTTTCTGTAACTCCTGTAAATAAACCAGAACTTATTATCAGTGATCGGAATTAGGTGAGCTAAAATACCTATTCTTCGCAAGAGGACATAATATAGAGTGGTTACAACAGGGTAGAAAAATATATTTTTTCTTGAATACCGGGTATTCGATATTTACCCGGGTATGTATTTTACACAGTCTAGTTCGAATAGTACAAGTCTTGAGCTTAATGTAGTATGTTTTTTATAAGATTGCCCTTTCATATTTATAATAATAATCTTAAATACCTGTAAAAAACATACTACATTAAGCTCAAGACTTGTACTATTCGAACTAGACTGTGTAAAATACATACCCGGGTAAATATCGAATACCCGGTATTCAAGAAAAAATATATTATTCTACCCTGTTGTAACCACTCTATATTATGTCCTCTTGCGAAGAATAGGTATTTTAGCTCACCTAATTCCGATCACTGCTTATTATACATATAAACCTTCCTCTTGAATCACTCTATCTATCGCTGAAAACTGCATTAAAATCCGTAGTTTATTAGATCTAAGCGAACAGACAGCAGAAGCGACTTCATTGTATACTATGTAAAGATTGAAAAGGGGTCTAGAATAGCGGGTTGAAAAATTAAAGTGGTTTGATTATAGCAAATGGGGTCACATATGAAAGGGTTCAATCAGCACATTTCAAAACTATTTCTTTTAAAATTATTATCTCCGAGTTTATTCATCAAGAAATTGGAAAAATCCTGATGTATAGATAATTATTTATATTTTATAGGAAAAATAAAATTAAGTGTTCATTATTTACAGTTTTTGAGAAATAACAAAAAAGACTGAAAATCTGTTTTAAAATTAAGGCTACTCAAAATGAACCTTATTGTGTAGAATTTCTTTTTCATAAAATTGGTATTTTCTTTTGCGGTTAAAAAGAATATTATCTTAAATACGGAACCCTCGGTGCGCGAGTTCACTCAAACTTATCCGGTTTTTTTATCATAATTAGAACAGCTATTTAAAATATACCATACATGAACTGTCAGTTTATTTTATCTAATAAAAATGACTTTAAACAAGAAAACCAGTGGTGGCAGAATTATTTTGCAGTAACTGTCGCCTAATAATGTATGAAGGTACAGAATGAGAATGTAAAATTTAAGGTAGGGGATTATTGAACAATCAATTACTATTATTTTCTAAAGGGATCTGTAACAATGTGATAGATACTACTACAGAGAACTCATTAATGTAGCCCTTTGAGTTTGCAAGCGAAAGTAGCAAGAGGAATACGGAATTACAGACAACCTCTCCTTAATATCTAAAATGGACTTCTTTTTTAAATCTGCATGCGATAAAATACGGAAAACTAATGCCGCAATGACTTTTTCAATGG
Source organism: Acleris literana (assembly GCA_946894065.1). Lineage (NCBI taxonomy): Eukaryota > Metazoa > Arthropoda > Insecta > Lepidoptera > Tortricidae > Acleris > Acleris literana. Next base: position 14,325,348 of record OX335668.1, on the reverse strand, counting down.
GACTTTTCCGCCATTTGGAATCCCAAATTTGAAATGATTTTTTAAATTTTACTACCCAAAATTTCCATAAAATGACTACCTTGACCACTTGTTCAAAAAAGTCATGTCAGTCAGTCATGTTTTTTTGATAACGACTCATTTAAGTAGATGATTATGACATGTTTACATGAATTGTACTGCTATAATAAAAGACACTGTTGAGATCAATAAACATACTTATACACAGAAAATTAAATACTCAAATACATAAAAAAATTATAATTAGAAATTAAAAACATGACTACCGTAAAAAAAAACTAAAAAGTAAAAATTCAGTTTTATTTCTCAAATACACAGAAAAACTTTTGAAAAATCAATTTAAGTAGGTGCCTACTTGACATAGGCAAAGCCAATCAATTTTTAGTTGGTATGGAAGAAAGATTCACAACTAACATAATGGAACCCGTGATTGACACTGATTCTTATTTTACAGAAGATAAGGGTAATTCATTTGTTTTGTCACACTCAATTTATGACCATATGATCTTTGAATTAAGAGTTAAGTGTCGATTAATGGTGCATGTCAGCTTAAAGTGTCGAACACTGGTGCAATTACATTATATATCTACTTACACAATGCTTTTTTTAATTTAATTTTTGTCAGTATATTTTTTTAATGCCACCTGGGGACTCTAAACGACATCTTCTCAGTACAAAAAATTCCCCCAACTGCATTAAAAAAATATACTATTAAAAAAATTACAAAAAAGCAAGATAAGCCATGTCATAAAAATAAAAACCAAACCAGCTCTTTTCGGAAGAGTACCTATCAAACTATTATTACACATTAATGTATCATAAAAAATATTTTCTTACACCAACGGTAAATATAAGGGGTTTAATTAAATTCCTGGCATAAAGTGGCCCGGAGTCTATCTGTATATTCGCCAAAGGATCGGCGTCAAACTGGGGTCTTGACCCACTGCGTCGCGGCTTCTGAAATGAGTTACGGAATCCGAGCCGCCCATTGCCGTAAGCGTTATATTTGGGTTGTAGCAGTCCCGATTTACTAAAACAAAAACAGAACATTGAAAACGTATTAAAACTAACAAACGTATAGCAAAAAATTAAAGCACTTACCAACTATTCGTCAACTCTGCTGCGAAACGGACATTTCTAAAAAACATTATAATTTAACTGTTTCTAAGAAAAAAAATGTGTTACATTATTTATTAGGTTAAGTTAAGTTTTATATCGCTGCTCATGGGACTGTAAATTTATCAGGAAAAAGGCCTTCTTATTTGGCTGACATCCGGTAAGTAAGAAAAAGTCAGGAGAAACGTCATCTCAATTCTCATATTCTGTCTGACCACAGATTGCTCTGACAGTGGCTCTGACGTTTGCAAATGCACAGTGTGTTGCCAAGTCTTCCTCCCTATTTAAACCCCTATTACACTACACGTTATTTAGGGCCCGGTATTTAGAGTGGGGCAAGGGCGTCTTCGTTACATTGCACTGAAAAGCGGCTCCTTAGGGCCGAGTTCACCAACAATTAAACGGACGATTAGCGGTTAAACGGGTGTCAAATGTATTGATTAACAACTGATTAAGACTTAACCGTCCGTTTAATGTTGGTGAACTCGGCCCATAAATAGTCTGAAGTGAACTCACAGAGTACTTAATCACTACTACTGAGTAAATAATCACTACGTTTAAAGAGTTGGCACACTCAAAGAAGCCTCGAACCATAGCCTTTTCTATTGTCTAGGTTCATTCGTCTGCAGCTGTGGTCTGCAGTAAAAATATTAGTGACAGTGAAGTTATACGAAGTTCAAAAATACGGAAGAGGAATGGATCCTACTGCGAAGATATTCTAAGAAAACCCAAATTAGTGATTGACGCAGTGCCTCATATTTTTCCCATTGCTCCCCGATACCTCATTACAATTAAAAAACCAAGGATGGATCCTACTAGTAGAAGAATAATGCGTGGACAATAACCACGTTTTTTTAAAGTTAGATGACGCCCGACAAATGTTGGCGTCACAATTTTAAGCCTTCAATCAGATTTATTTGCTGTAAATATTGCTGGATATTGTGAAGCAGGGCACTCGCCGAGACCATAGTTCAGGACAGTTTGTAAAATTTTGACTAATTAATATACTTTTAAACTATTTCACAAAAAGTGTAAACAGCACACAGGCTTAAAAAAAGCAAATAAAAGAAAGCTAAAGCTATTTTTTTTCGTTAAAAATATAATTTTTAATATATTTGTTTTATTTTAATTAGAATAGAATAATGTCTAAATATAGAATAGTCAATATATTCTTTATTTACATGTAGCAATCGGTTCACAAGATCATCAATAACACGGTTTGTAAGACAATAGAGGCTATGCTCGAACCCATAAACATAGGCCCTACTTTGAAAATCGAAGTTTGAAGTTACGTTAGTTTAGTTCCATCCCTTTCTCTCTATATAGTCACAAATGACGACAAGGATAAAGCTAAGGTAACTTCGAACGTCGATTTTCAAAGTAGAGCCTCAGAGTATAGATATAGATATAGTACTTGGCCCGCGCATATACCTTTGAGATGGAGATAGTATCTATATTCTATACATATACTCGTAAGTACGGTATAATATCATAATATGCAATCAATTCTGAGCTGCCAACAATTTGCTATATTTCCCCAATAGCTACTTTTTACCCGACTTGCAACAACCGGTCAATTCGGAAATATAATCCTCGTGGTTTTAGAATATAATAATACACTATAATTTTCATACGGCGTTGCTTATTGTTTTAAATCACATTCGCAACCACCTAACCTTCAAATGTGTGTACTTATTTGAATATCGAAAGGTACAATATCGAACGGTCAAAACGAATACAATAATAATATTTTTTTAGGTCTGAAATGCCTACAAATAAAATGCCACTTCAAGTTTGTGTAAATGTTTATTTATATAAACTAAAAGAGCTATTTTCATACATACATAAAATCACGCCAGTTTCCCAGAGGGGTAGGCAGAGACCACTTCTTTCAACCTGCTAGGTACTTAAAATAAAATAAAGCAATCACAGATAATGCATTGGCCAAGTGATAGGTACCAAAAAATCTCAAAATGTAGGTATTCTCAGTTTACTTTATTTACGAGCGGTTTTAACCAAAAAGGTTAATTTTGAGGTTAGAAAGTTGTTTACTATATCAGACAAGTATGAATGAACACTGTATACGGTCATACCTATATTAACAATGTGCTTCGAAGTGTTCTGAGCAGAGGTCCTACTTTGAAAATTGAAGTTCGAAGTGACGGTCGCTGCATCCCTTTTTTTCAATTTAGTTTCGATTGACGAGTGACAGGGATGGAGCTAACGTACTTAACTTCGAACTTCGATTTTCAAAGTAGAGCCTCAGATACGAGAAAACTTTGTTGGTTGCCAACAATGGTTGCCAATATATGCGTAGTTTAATCCAAAGCTTCCTTGCTTCCGTATCAGCTGGGTATCTGAAAAATATTAAAAAATGTTAAAAGGTAAATTTAACGGATTATAAAAGTTAATTCGTAAATAAAATACTATGTCATATCAACAAAACTTGTTTTATTACAAAATACCCAATAATATCATAATAACATATTACCCAGTTTGTTGGGTAATATGCATTTTAATGACAACACGAAAATGATATTATACGACTAAATTTAAATGTCAGCAATCACACGGATTACTGTGTATTATCGTTATCAACATAAATCGGACGGTTAGCGGAAGAAAAATAAGATAAATTATTTGAACAGAAAACCGGTCCTTTTTTATGTTAAAATGTAACTAGGACACTTCATTTCAAATAATTAGTTGTTTACATTGTCAATGAGGATTTAAAAATCCACAACAAAACTGCCGGCCTAATTCAAAAGGACGCATCTCCATTTCAAAGGTTTTGAAAAACGGGCGATAATAGTGCTTAATTAATTAATTCAAAACTATTATCACCCGTCAACACGCATCTCAATTTCGGAGGTTTTGAACAGCGGGCAATAATATTTTTTAATTATTTAATTAAGCACTACTATCGCCCGTTTTTCAAAACTTCTGAAATGGAGATGCGTCCTTTTGAACTAGGACGGCAGAATAGTATAATGTATCCAATCCACTTACGAATGAAAGGTTATGTGCTCACATTTCCGCTCATTACGGACAGCCAGCTTTTACAGCCTAAAATACTACAGTTCACCATCACGAAACTGAGGGCTCAGACAAGATGCACTACGCTAACTAACGTTTCTATTCGATTCGTTTGTAAACCAATCGCGTCACTGGTAGACCACGTGACTTTTCGTAACACGTCATCTTCCAGTGACGCGATTGGTTTAAAAACGAATCGAATAGAAACGTTAGTTAGCGTAGTGCATTTTGTCTGAGCCCTCTTTTCTTTATGGTTTAAGAACTTTATTCTCATAAAGAATTTACAAAATTCACTTACATGAGAAATATAAAGAATTCAATAACATTTATATGTAGTAAATACTAAAAAACTAAAACCAGCGCGCAGACGGCGTTAATTTTATACACAGTTATTGGTTGCGGTAAGAAATGCAAAAGGGAAGTGGGTAGAATTATAAAGTTTCGGCGGCTTAATGCAGCGCAATCGTCCACACATGTTAGCGGCCGATAGCGAGTGCATGCGTAAAATAGATGTTAGGGCATATACACATAGAACGTCCGTTTTTACAGGATCCGTTTTAACGGATCTTTTCACGTTGTAATCTTCTTTTTTCTGGATCCAGAATACTGTTTTGGGTGTGAACTCGCTCATACAACTACATACGCCATCAAATAACGGACCTGTAAAACGGATCGCTATGTGTACGCGCCCTAACGACTTACCCTGGTAAACATGGATGCGGCAGTTGGTGCCTGTGTGCACAGCCATGATACTATGAATTTTGTTTTTATTTTAATAGATTATTGTAGCTACTATATTTGATTGTAGATGAATTTAAATGACTTAGATATTCAAATTTATTATTTAATATTTTGGTATTTCATATCATCATATGTTTAAATACATATAATTCGTTTCGTACCTATATTAAAATGTATGCATGCAAGTGTATAATTATTCAACTATTCATTCAATATATATTATTACTAGATTCATTTATTTTTATCATATTGCATTTTTGTCGAAAATATAATATCATGATTATTGTTTATATATGTAGATAAATTATTTAATTTTTATTTAAATCAAATTTATAAAGTAATATAAAAGTGTAAGTATGTTAACTTATATTGTAATGTATTTACGCAAATATTTTGGTATCTAAAGGCTTAAATTATTTATAACATGGAATTTCAGTCGTTTTTGGGTTCCGTAGTCAAACTAGGAACCCTTATAGTTTCGTCATGTCCGTCCGTCCGTTCGCAGCCTAGCTCGGAGACTCTTAGTACTAAAGAGCTGTAATTTGGCATGAATGTACATATTAGTCACGCCAAAAAAGTGGTAAAATAAAATTTTGAAAAAAATTTGTTTTACTGTACCTCCCCTACAAGTAACGTGGGGATGCATTTAAAAAAAATATGTTTGAGTCAAGTGTCCCCCCCTACAGCCAAAACTAGAAATACTAAAAATCTGAAAAAATCTTAAATGAAAGCACATATTATAATAAATTTAATAGAAAAACTACCACGACTAAGTAGACATCATTGGTTCTTGAGTTACAAACGGTTTAAATGTTTTTACCTACAGAAAACTTATTTGCGGTGTTGGTAAACTGACCGCGTCGTATGTCGATGTATGGGGATAACAGTTTTCCAACAGCAAAGTTAAGTTTGTCGCGAGATCAAATTTGTTTGTAGAACGACTTCGGAATCCTGCACTGATCATGGTCCGACATGCTCTTGCCCGGTTTTTGAAACTCGTCATGGATTGGAGTCTTTAACACCGTTGGGTAGTTTGTTATATAATTTAGCACCTTCATAGATAATGCTCTTTCTCCCGTATTTTGTTCTAGATGGTCGCAGTATTAAGTGGTCAGCATTTCTTAATTTAATATTTTTCTCAAAAATGCTCGGAAAGAACGGTTTTCCGATTGAATCAAATGGACGGAAAATGCCCTTTTTACTCCTAGGAGTAAAAAACCATATGAATAGAACATTTCGATGCCAGTGCGGAAAGTTATGTCATTATTTCACGAGTACCGAGATATCTTGCCGTAGGCGAGTGGCAACACCCGGGACGAGTGAAGAATAGCATTTACGCACGTGTATTGAACGACGTTTTTTTATACATTTGCGAAAAAATGTGGGTATCTGTGTCGGTCCTCTTCCCCCCGGACCTCTGAATTGAGATAACGACGTGTGAACACACTCTGTCCGAAATTATTTAAATTTTAATAAAATTATTAAAACTAAAATTATAACGTCAAATATAGTCCATTCGCTTAGATAGTGTCGCTACACTCGCACGTACTCGTGGTTATTGTAATAAAATACGAATATATTTCGATGTAAACTGCCAAATTCACTAGCGGGTGTTATGGCGCAAGTAAATTTGGCAGTTTATGTCGAATTATATTCGTATTTTATTACAATAACCACAAATACGTGCAAGTGTAGTGACACTATCTAAGCAAATGGACTATACCAGGAGTGCATAAACATTAGAAGTACCTACCTAAGCCTTCCGCGCTGTGTCGGGTGCGCCCACCCGCCCGCCGCGCCGCAGCGCCGCCCCGTGACGTCATCGCCTGCGAGCTAAGTTGCGCTACGCACTCCCTAATTACCTCTGGACTCCTGGTACTTTATGAAAACATGCAAACTCTTTGGTTGGATGCACGGCATAGTATATTAAAAAAAAAATGGAAAAGCAAAACGCACTAGTGCGAAATAGGAAAAGTAAAAAGGACTAGTGCGAAAAAATCCAACTTTCCGCACGAAATGTACCACTTTTTGAGCAACTGTATTAAAAAACACTCCGTCCATGTCCATATTGTTTTTTCAAAAGTGCTCTCTATTGCGTATAAAATCGATAGGACCATGAAAAAAATCTCTTACACCCAACTTGTGGGGGTGCAGTGAGGGGCGGCGGCGCGGCGGTGCTCTGCGGAGCGGCGGCGGCGGGCGGCGGCTCGTTGTGCGTGAAACTATCTTATCTAATACTCGTATGACGCAAACAAACATTCTGTCCGAATTTTGTCAAAGGTTTTTAAAAATACTTATACAAATACACGATGTATTTGTACAATTTCCTCGCATTGTTTGAGAAAAGCATTATGTATGCCTCGGCGGAAACAAGGATTTCCTGACTCGTATTTTAGCAGGCCGAGCTGTTGCTCGGCCTGCTAACCACCTCATCAGGAAATCCCTCGCCTTCCGCTCCGCGCGCTTCCGCGCTTAGGCAACAATGTACTATTGCACTTGTTGTTTTTTTGTTGAAACTTATGTGTGATTTTATTTCCTTCTGAAGAATTTTGCGGATTAATAGGCATGTACATATGATTGAGAAATACTAATTATTTTTAAATCGTTATAAACTTTACGAGTAGTAGTTCGAAATTTATAATGAAACAAGACTTTTAGGGGTTTATCTTGTGCGATTTGGATTTTATTTAAGTTAGTCTTCCCTGCCGCTCCCCATATTTCGATTAAATAGTCAATATGAGGTTTGACTAAGGAATTGTTTATTAGGTGATTTTACTTTTCGTGGTAGACAGCGAGCGATACTGTGTATAGCGCCCATAAGCGACGTTAATTTAGATTTTACTTTATCGATATGAGGTCTCCAGGTGACGTGGCTATCAATAATCAAACCAAGATATTTTTCGTTTGTTTTTCTATTGATATTTTGATTATTGATTGATGGCGGTATTAAATCAGGGACTTTTTTATTCGTTGCGGTAAATATAACAAAGTTTGTTTTTGAGACGTTCATGGTAAGTAAATTACACTGCAGCCAGTTATTTATGATATCTAGGTCTCTTTGTACATCTAATATGATATTTACAATATTTTTATCAGAGTAAAAGAGGCTAGTGTCGTCAGCGTAAAGTGTAAATTTGTCCTTTTAATCCAATATCTTGAATGTCATTGATATAAACAAGGAACATCAGTGGCCCTAGAATTGAACCCTGAGGTACGCCGTACTTAATTGCTCTTGGGCTACTCTGTTGTTCGCCTATTTTCACGACCTGAGGCCCGTTTCACGAAGCTACAAGTTACAAATTACAAGCGGAAGTCTCTTTCTAGCGAAAGGAGTTAGAAAGAGACTTCCGCTTGTAATTTGTAGCTTGTAGCTTCATGAATCGGGGCTCTGTTATAAAAAAAAATCAAAATCAACATAAAAAATTTACCTATGACGGAGCAAGCCCACCACATAAAAAGTTTCGATACGTTTTCGTACAGAAACCGTGTTCTCTAGAACGAGATACAATGTTTAGTGTTTACAGCGTTTTACAGTGTGTTACCGGCATGCGGGCATTTATTAAAACTGCCGATAATAGGTTGCTTTAGCAATTGTTTGCAAGTATTATCAATTAAAAAATGAATATTAAATTTCTGTACTTAGTTGATAGTAAATAAAAAATAATTAAAATAACTTCACAATTAATTTTCTTAGATACTGTCCATTTTTAATATAGTGCATGTGCTGCGTGTTTATCGTTATCATTGCAGTATCGCTGTTGCTTAGTACAAGGCATGTCGTGGTACGGGGGCAAATCACAATTTTCAAAGTATCCGTCGACTGTCATTTACACTTGTCAAATTGCTGTGCTTTACATTGCTGGCAATTAAAATTTTGTTAGAAAGTTAACAAAGCCTAAAAAATTGTTTATTAATTCAATTAATGTCATGGTTACGTTACAGATATACCTACGTTATTTTAACCTTCTTTAAAAAAAGCCAGGGTGCTGGTAACACGCTGTATAAACAAAGGGTCAAACAAAGACGTAACAATTTGATGTAAAAAATGAGTAGTGTAATTAGTTTAATGGATTATTATTCAATTAAAAAGGTAATATAAAAATATGGCACGTGTACCTAAACGGCAAGTGTAAAATTTAACTTTTTACACCTGCCGTATTATATTGGATAATTAGCGTAGATTACCGAGATAATTTTCCTTTGTTGTTGTTCACTCAAAAAATATTTTTTTAGGGACTTTAAAAATAGTAAGGGGTTGCCATGGCTAAGCAATTCCGTTTACAGTGATTGTAAGGGACAGGGCTATAGTAGTTACAAGGCTCTATCTGGCTCTTTTATCCTGAACTAAATTTCTTGACCGTGTCATGGTAGCCCCGCGCCTTTATTCTAGGCGGTAAAAACTATATTGTCTTTGACCTGTTATCGTAACCTCAACAACGTTTTGATAGCTCTTATTTACTTGACTATAATGGCGGCCGAGTTACAAACAATACCATAACGATAACGGATCAAATACGGTATGGTTTTACCGCCTAGAATAGCGGCCCAGGACCTTTATTGAACATAGTAAAAAACACATCATTTTTTACCTCCTCGTAAGGCCCATCATACTAAAATCAGACAGTTTTTTGTCAGTGGGACTTTAAATCTACCATCAAGGCAACAAAGTTCAATTTCGATCGATCGACAATGCCATTTTCAATTTATGAAGAAAGGAAAAAAAACTTTATTCTTATTGTAATACAGTTCAAATTAAATTGCCTTGGTAATGTACATCCTATTGCACACTGGGCCTTACGAGGGTAAGTAATCGTACTATCGTATTATTTTATTGTATTTTATTATTTATTTTCATGGTCATCTCACACTGATTTTATTTGTAGTAAATTAAGAGTTTTATTGGGAAGGTTTTACCACTTAATTAAGCTATAGAATTCCAAATAGCATATTAAAATGATATATACGACTATAAGTACTTGGTTGAATCAAATATTTGTTACTCTCTTGATTGCTATGGTATATGGGTACCTTTAAAACAAATTTGGATAAAGTAGAAACGTTGCAAATTAAATTTCTGGAGCTACTAGTGAACAATAAAACTAAAAATAAATATAAACAAGACTTATAAATTATTTAAAATATGCAAAATCCTACCGGCAACCCTTAGACACAAGTACTTACTGGCAGTTAATCAACATGGCGATCAAGGATTAACTTATCGCAATTGAGCCAAAAACATTGCACCAGATCAGTAGCCGCTGGTAAATGTGCTGTACCCAGAGTGAGCAAATATTACTATGGGGACAGACTTATTGAGAAGCGCTTGCCTTACATCCTCAACAGCTTACCTGCGCTGCGGCTCTGAAACTGGAGCCTAACCAAAATAGGTTTATGAGAGCCATATTTAAGCACTAACGTATGCGGAATGAAATCTGGACAAAGTTTGAACCTCTGTTTAAAATATAAAATTCCTTAAAAACGTACAAAAGTGAATTATCTTTTGTTTAACAACTCATCTTTAAATAATTACGACAAATTTCATGGACTTAGTATTTTTCTAACAATAATTATGGCATATCTCGGCAAAATGCGTAGCGAAACTGTTTGTAATTTCTTCGATACACAACCCCTCTGGTCGGATGCGAAGGTCGTGGAGCATTTTACACAAAAGGTTTAGAGTCAAAGCACAGTTTATAGTATTTTAGCGTCCTATCCACTCAGAAAAACGAATACAAGAAAGCCCGGTTCTGGAAGACTATCCAGTTTAAGCCAGTCTAGTGAAAGGAGTCGCTTAAAGAAAATAACAACCACCTGCCGTATCGCAAAATCATATAGAGAGCTCGGAAGAAAATCCAAAAGCGACGGCAAATTCATCTAAAAGTATCTTAAAGACATGGATATTCAAAAACAGTCAAGAAAAGTTAAGACAACTGTGTCTAAAAATCAAAAATTTACTCAAAAAATCCGGCTTCACAAATTGGTCAAAAATACATTCCACGCTAAAAGTGACGTCTTGTGCGTAATGAACGACGAATCATATTTCAAATTAGACGGAAATGAATGGCAAGGGAATTATTATTTCAAAAACACCACTGGCCCAACTGAAGAAAAAGTGAAATATGTGGAGCCTACGAAGTTTCCCAAAAAAGTAAGGACCCATATTAGCAAATCCACCTACCACCCCAGAACTTCGCCCAATCGAAGATTTTTTGGCCAAATCTGAAACGAACTGGGCGAATCTATTCGAATAATTTTCGCCGAATAAATGTACAAAGTTAAATTCGAAAGATTAAGTTAGAATTAAATGAAATCCCGACATGTGTGTTTACGTCAGCCATGGACAAAGTTCCACGGAACTGTCGCAAAGCAGCTCGCAAAGGAGTAAATTGTTTTTTGCATTAAACATTGTTAATGATACTATTATTTATTATAAACATTTTTAGCAAAACAGTTTTTTTATTCATTAAATATAGTTTTGAACTTCGTCCAGATTTCATTCCGCATACGTTACCTTTCAGAGTTGGGCAAAATTTATCTTTTTACGAATAACCGGGAAGATAACTTAATCATTCGTTATTTGTAATAACCAATTAATCAGCCATTTGTTATTTTGAATTTATCTAGATGAGCTTTATTCTGATCTAGATAAATTAGTTGGGCTTTTAAATAAAAGATGAATGTTAGTAGTAGTTAGGTACTGTAATTTTGGGAAAATCTTGGAAATATAAGCGATATAAATTAAAACATATGTAAGTAGGTGTTTAGGTAGGAGATATTTTATTACAATTCGGTCAATCTATGAAAATCCCTGTGGCAGTCATATATACCTATGTCGCACTTAATTTGAAACACTTTATTTTTTGTTGATCACGGGTTTTCTCTTGACTATATCTGCCCTTGGAAAACGAAGATTACCTATATTATTACTACCTATAATCTCCAGGTGCGTTATTCTCTCAAAAAACGGCGGCCGGTCGGACGGACGAGCGAATAAAAGCGGCGAGTTTAAGTAGTCCCGTCCGACCGAACAAAACATATTTTAGCGCGTGCATTGTCAATTATACGTTCGAGAAGTCATGCTGCCAAATTGAATACACGCGCTAAAATGTGATTTGTTCGCTCTGTCGGGACTACTTAAACTCGCCTCTTGGACCTTCACGCAAGGCATATAAAAAGGTACTTTATTAATAATTAAAATTACTGAACGTCTCATCTCAAGGTTTAGTATTAATTAAAAAACATCGAATCTTGGAATCTCCTACCTTTTCTTGAAGTAGGTTAATAAGTTAAAAAGCAAAACCAAGGTAGGTAGTTGTAATGTTTCAAAAATGAAGAACTCTTAAATGGCGGTGGGCTGGCCACATGGTGTGGTCCCGAAAGAAAAGTAGTCAAAAATCATCACCGAGTGGTACACATAGAGACAGCAAAAAAAAAGGAACGGCGGGCAGGTGAAGCGTGGGAAGGATGGTCTCCCAGAAGGTTGTCGAAGGACAACAACGGACCGAGTAAATGGAAGGAATTGGAGGAGTCCTATGTCCAAGAGACAATCTGATTGGAGGATGCTGATGTCAGCAAACATTTATTTAAAATAGATTAAGAAACGGTAAAAATAGATTAAGAAACTGTAAAATCAGATAATAAATGCTATTTTACTTATTCTTATTTATTTATTTTAATACGTTAATGAAACAAGTGTTATAAGTATTTATACGAACTGTGGCAGGGATCATCCTAGATTAACCCGACGATTAACCCGACTAATTAAAGATACCTAATCTGACCTATTTAGAATTAACTTTTTTTTTTATTAGCTTCTTGGAAGAGAACCTCCATGGGTACCGCATACTTATTGCCGCCTATCTAGTTACCTACAAACCTCATGGCAAATTTTAGTTTCAAGATACATATAAAAAAAATCTGCAACGTCCTTTAAATCATACATTAATACAGTGTTCAGTATGATGTCTGGGTTTTTCTCGTCGTACTCCACGTATTTGAGACATTTGATTTTATTTCTACTCATGGTGGTAGCTCGGAGCGCTAGGGGTTTGTACAATCTGGACATGTTCATCGGCGCAGTAGGGTCGTTGATTATCAGCACCGCCGGCCGGCGCGGGACGAGCACGAAGTGCGCGGATCCACTCCCCGGAGCAGGGTCGGTCGTACTGGAACAACGACACCGATTTATAATTATATACCTACATTACCTATTTATTACTGGCTTCGCGTACAAGTCGTTTAGGTATTGCTATTAACTCGGGAACTGACAATTTTTTAGGGTTATAAACTATGTCTGTACCAAATTTGACTTGGAACGAACAACAAAGACACTAAAGCGGGTTATAATGACATTCAGTACCATAATATAACCCGCCAGGTCATAATATGGTATTGAATCTCATTATAACCCGCTGGTTAGCCGATGGCTATAATGACTTACTTTAGGTGAGGTTTGCATGATATATGTATAATTGGACAATTTCGAGCATGTGGTGTGAAAAAATTATAATGTACTTGTATTATTAGTAATTTATTCCAGTCTGTAGGGACTAAAATAGGCCTTTGCAAAAGCCGCGCTGCCAGGAAAGGAAACAGCAGCGTCATTATTTTTTTACAAGCTTTATTTTACTTCATTTGTATGTTAGTAGGTGTATGTTAGCATGTTTGTGTCACATCTCGCAAATCAACTTTGAACCAGTTACGGTCATTGAAATTTGCTAGTACTTGGAAAACATGTGTTATCCTGATAACAATGAAATATCATGGTCTTACTGCTGATTTGAGCAGATGATGACTGTGTAAAACAAAGTAGATCACGAGGACAAAAATGACAAAACTTCATCACTCGAATGCGAACCCATATATATTTATACTCGTACCTCGTACCACAGAGAATGTGACAGAAAATTCTACCGACGAGGATTATGTTGTCAACTCTAACCTACCCAGAGGGCCCTGCCAAGATGCATTGCGCTAACTAACGTTTCTATTCGTTATGTTTTAAACCAATCGCTGGTAGATCACGTGACTTTTCCTATCACGTCATCTACCAGTGACGCGATTGGTTTAAAAATGAATCGAATAGAAACGCTAGTTAGCGTAATGCATCTTGGCAGGGCCCTCAGGTAATAAAACGAATAAAATTATATAGCAATTAATAAGTTTAAGTTAAAAAAAACAGTTTTTCATGCCGACTGCACTTTTTATTACACAGTCATCATCAGCTGACCGAGACCAAAGTAACGAACCGAAAGTTGGTGGGTCTACGTTAAGTAGATACAGCGGAGATCCTGTTGCCGCCTGCCGGCTCCACCATCACTGAATTAGATATTTCGAATTCCGAGATCTCGGAACTCATGCCCTAGTCCTCCCACACTTGTACCTACAAGCCTACAAATCGGCAACTCTTTACCGCGCATGCCAAATGCCATCTGGGTAACCAATTCAGGCCTTATGATAGAAAATATCTCAATTTCTAGGTTCGCTGGCGTAGAAATTCATGAGGAGTCCACGTACTAAATAAAATATAGTAGGTACATTTCATTTTATGCACATGCATTGTGCATGTTCCTGCTAGGACACAAAGGAGACAGTAGAGCACACAGAGAAGAGAAACTACACGGCCTTGCAAGGAAAACAAGCGGTCTTGATTTTTTCAAATAAATAGTTTAAAAGTATAAGTATACCTATTTGCTGTAAGGAAATGAATTTGTATGCTACATGTAACTGAGTTGATTGTATCTACGCTCTACATGTTACTCACTTTAATTCCGTTATTGATTTTGTACTAGTTTCAATTGAATTTGATTCCTCCCAAAACAGTACAAAAATACACCAAGATACCTAAAACATATAAATGATAGTTTAGGAATTCCGTTTTGAATAAAGAAATAAAAGTTTTCAGCACTTACACATACGCGTGCAAGCAGCGCCATGATTAATAATCAAATTGGTCGTTAAAATATATTAAGTGGGTATAAGTAATATCGATGAAAATGAATTTTTACCTCGTATTAACTATTAAAACTGTTTATTATTACGCCAAAACACGTGTAATGTAATAAAAAGACACGTGTACCTACCTACCGGCTTCTAACAAAAAATTATTTCTTGGATGTACTTGTACCTAAACTTGTATTGTAGTGCCCGACGGGGTTTCATGGCAGAACGAAAATTGTACCTTAAACACCATTGTACCTACCCATGAAAGCAATGAATAAACTGAATAAACTGAATAAACTTTAAAACATGCTTTTCACATCTCATGCTCTTAAAATGTTACTTTAATCTCTGCACATCGGGACTAAAGCTCCTTATTTATCTCTAGGGATTAAAGTTTTTTTTTTGGAACCCCCTAAACAACCAATCACGGTGTTTGAGAATGGAGGATTATCGCCATTTTCAGTCATTGTGTATCGACCATTTTTAGGCCGTGGAAATAACCTGAAAATGACAACTGTGCAATAATATTTACAAAAAACGATTTAATTTCGTGAAACACGATTAATGATTACGAATATGAATCTATTTAAATATATAAAGGATACTTTTATTTAATTAGGCATGGTCCAAATAGTTTTCAAGCTTGTACTTATCTGTTGGCTAAATACGCAAGCATTTGTGTCACTTTACAAAAAACTGACAACCGCGAAACAAATTTGTCAGAAACTTTGTTACTTTGTTAAATATTGTAATTGTATAGAACGTTGTTTTTTTTTCCTCGCATTCAAAGTGAAAAGTAGAGTGTTTAACGCGAGACTAAACAACCATAATATAATGACACTCGAACTATAGCCACTCTCGCTCGCTTGCTCGCTCGCGTGGCTAAAAATCTCTAGTCATTATGGCTTGTTTTAGTCTCTTGTTGAACAATCTACTGTTTATTTCACTTGATTGGTTTGTTATTTATTTGATGCAAGCAGGTTAAGTTTAAATCTTACTAGCTAGCACTGTATTACAATGCAATTTTAAATGAATGAGCGGATCTGATGGTAGAGTGAGTAGGGCCTCTATTCTATGGGTATAACCATATTGCCTTTGGCACGTTATTGTATTGTTTCTTTAATTGTTACTGTATTTATTGTTATTGTATTACTGTCTAGTTAATAACTAGTTTGCTCTTATTTACTTGGCAGTAATGGCGGCCGAGTTAAAACACTTAAAACCAATACCATTACAGGTCAAGGATGATATTAATTTTACCGCCCAGAAATTAGACGCCCTGGGGGGTAATTACGACGTAGCTATGCAGTTCAGTTTACGCTGAGAGAAAAGGACAGACCTATATAACTGCTATAGCTTTGTCTTTTACGCTCTCCGTCATAATAACCCCCCAGATATCGTATGACAACGTTTTTATAGCTCTTATTAGTTACTTGACAGTGATGGAGGCCGAGTTAAAAACATTACCATAACAGGTCAAAGACAATATAGGATTTACCGGGGTGAATATATAGATATATAATTATATTTGTTGTAAAATTGTAAAAATATTATATAATGACCTCTCACAACAAGTCCTTTTATATGATATGTCACACGGTATATTTTGCATGTTTTTTATTTTCTTATTTGTCTCCAAATGTGACCTCTATTATTAAAATTATTTTATTTAAGTAGGTACATAACTTTTCCGCATTTGTTCTCAAAAATACATGTGTATCAGATTGGCTGTGACTGACGGACGGACAAACAGACTGACAGGTAGACAGAGAGACATACGACTGATCCTATAAAGGTTCCGTATTTTCCTTTTGAGGTACGATATAGATCAGTGGTGGGCAAACATTTTTCATGGGGGGCCAGAAAGTAAAAGAAATTTCAGAGTAGGGCCAGAATTGCAGCAAAAATGCAACGAAAAGAAGCGAAACTGTACGTGCGACTCGCTCGGTGACAGCAGGTGACTGAGCCCCCGCGCCCGCGCCCACGCCTTTCACTGCGCTACCCCCTCCATGCCCCGCGACCCGCGCTCGACACATGAACTACGTGGCTAGACTAGCTGGCTCCTTTACTTGTATATCTATTATTATTTATTGTACTTAATATGGCTTAACCGTCAAAATATAATTATCGCGGGCCATATATACTAATTATTTTGAAGGACCGGCGGCGGGCCGGATAAAATCCTTTCGCGGGCCGGAGGTGGCCCGCGGGCCGTACTTTGCCCACCACTGATATAGATTATACAGATTATGTATGGCTGAGCCCTGCTCGTTTTCCGCGCTCTATCTCAAAAACGGTTAAGCGTGTTAAGATCTTTCTTCGAAAAAAACGTAAAAAAATGTCCTAAAATTTTGGCATAGATGCCAATGTCATCAAAAGCTTTGGAAGCGAGACTTTGCTTAAAACCGAATCTTATGACCTTGGACCTTGAATATATTAAGAGAAGTCCACGAGATTATACGTGACTTTTGAGACAACTTTAGAATGCCAAAATATAGGTTTAAATACAAGTTCACAGCTTTTTTTCTGCTATGCCGAGGTCAAACCCTAACGTTACTGGACTAATATCTATATTATTATAAATAACATTCTTAAATCGTCTGTCCAAAATGCCCTATTCGAAGAAATCCTTAATAAAGTGATGGTGCATTTCCGAAAAAAGGGCAGTATTCGTAAAAGAGTGCCCTCACGACAATCCTCACAAAATATTGGCCTGATCCCCTTCTTTTGATTTATGAATTCGGTTAAAAAATCATTATTAGGTATCTACAAGAATCATTATTGATATCACTAACACGTCATTATTGTCAACAAGCGTAATTATGAAAACCATTGTTGTTTACAATAATGATCAACAATGACTATTCGAAAAAAACATGCCGAAACTCGCTCAAATTCTTGCCAAATGACACTTACCCCAAATTTAAATAAATCGTACCAGATTTTTCACAAAATGAAACACATTTATAATAATTTTAATATGTACGAAATAAATTCAAATTCAAATTCATTTATTCTGTAAGTAGGCCCTGTAGGCACTTTCACATGTCTGAGTCTACCAGCAATAATGTCGCAAAAGAGAAAGAAATGACGCTATTCGTGACACGATGGAGAGCGGACACAATTACTTCCATTACTACGCAACGCGAAGATATAGCTTGTCGGGAATTCACGGACGGATGAAGAGATGTGTGCGGGTGGTAGGCAGGGCATCCTTCTCACTCTTACACACATTTCTTAGACATGGCATTCGACGTAAGCAACGTGGCGTCATTATTGTAAATATTCGTACCATTTCTTTAACTCATTAATTTCAGTTTGTAATTCTAATATTACCATTTTCATTACCCCTTTGAAGCTTCCTTGTTTGTGTATGATCTGGACTGCACCTTGATTTTTTAATGTCATTGTTTAATTTAATAATTTCTAAAATCTAAACAAACGTAGGTCCTGTTGGGACACGAAGAATTATAGCGTTCAACACAATATACTTAAGGCGTTTTTTTTTATAACAACAGAAAGACAATTTTAAGTGACTGCGCCATTCGCAACAGTTAACAAGAAATCTATAGGCATTAAATACTCAAGTGATTTCGTCTTTATATAAACATACATGACGCGGACACCTTTTTTCATAGGTACTGTTGATTATTCACCCCGCTAAATTCTATATTGTCTTTGACCTGTTATGGTATTGTTTTTAACTCGGCCGCCATTACTGTAAAATAAATAAGAGCAAACAATACGTTGACAATACGATTACAGGTGAAAGACGATATGGTTTTTACCACAGAACAGAAAAAACAGTAGAAGTGTGATGTGGTTATGCGGAGTTCTGCGCAACCTCTTGTCCGCGAAAGTTGACCGAATAAATATTTCTAAAATAGGAAATAACTTCAGAAGCATGTCTTATTGTGCTATTTTGGAATGTAAAAACGATAGCCGCACCAAAAACATTTTCCATGGTGGCGTGTTGTTTTTATGATAGTGTGAGTATTGGCGACAACAGGTCTGATAGGTACCTACTAAGCGAAGCTCATGGCACTTCCACTATTTTTTCTATTCCGTGGTTTTTACCGCCTAGAATTTCGGCGCAGGGCCTCTATTCAAGACGGTAAAACAATATTACTTTTGAAGTTTTATTATTGTCAACGCTTTGATAGCTCTTATTTACTTGACAGCTATGACGGCCGAGATAAAAACAATACCATAACACGTCGAGTTGAATAGAGGCCCTGTTGGCCTATTGCCTAACGCATTCGCAATCGGAATCGACTTCA
Organism: Acleris literana; assembly: GCA_946894065.1. Taxonomy (NCBI): domain Eukaryota; kingdom Metazoa; phylum Arthropoda; class Insecta; order Lepidoptera; family Tortricidae; genus Acleris; species Acleris literana. The sequence goes on along the minus strand of OX335668.1, from coordinate 14,306,215 downwards.
AAGTTGAACAATTGTTTTCATTTTGTATCCAGAATCGCCTTCGGACTGTCAAAATGATTGCGATTGCGAGTGCGTTAGGCAATAAGCTTGCTGGTCAAAGACAATATGGTTTTTACCGCCTAGAATCTCGGCCCAGGGCCTCTATTCAAGTCCGTAAAGCAATATTAATTTTGACGTTTTATTATTGTCAACGTTTTGATAGCTCTTATCTACTTGACAGCAATTGCGACTGAGTTAATAGTACATTGTGTATTAAGGGTGGTAAAGACAGAATTACAAACGAGAGTCTGTTAGAAGCCCGAAGCCGAAGGCCATCCATTTCTTCTAATGACGACATGTTTTTTTAATATGTGCACAAAGACACCCTTTTAATTATTATTTTGGAATCACACAGTTTATAATCACTAATCAGTATTTATAAATTAGCGGCAGACTACATCATTGTCTATGACTTACCACAGATAATGTCAAACGTGTTTAGGAGTCAGATTCTAGTAACAGTCAAGATCAATAGTTTATATCCGAGATTTTTAGAAAATTTTATGCAACTGACATTTCATTCCGAATGAAACTTCATATCGAATGGCACAAGAATTGGGGTCCTGACGTATTATGATAGTTTGAGTCCACGTATTATATTTAAAAAAAAAGGTATTACGCACGATAGGGCATAATGGTAAAAAAAAGCCCGCGGGTATTATTTTGGATTTAGGGTCAATTTTTCTAGCATATTAGGACACTATTTACGAGCAAGTGTGATGAAAAAACAATACCATAACACGTCTAGTTGAATAAAGGCCCAGGTCAAAGACAATATGGTTTTTACCGCGTAGAATAATAGAGACCCAGGGCCTCTGTAATTCTGGGTAAAAGCAAATTGCCTTTGACATGTAATCATATTGTCAACGTTACGATAGCTCTTGTTATTAACTAGACAGTAATGGCGTGTCCGAATTAAAAAAACAATACAATATCGTGCCAAAGCCAAAGGCAATATGGTTATACCCAGTAGAGATGGTAGAGTGAGAGAGGCCCTACTCACTCTACCATCAGATTCGCTCATTCATTTAAAATTGCATTGTAATACAGTGCTGGCTAGTAAGGCTCATCGGCCATACTCGTAGTTCAGCAATTTAGAACTGTCAAACGTGGATACTTGGGACACGGTGGGTACCTACTTGGGACAGTGTAGGTCACTATTAGAAATTACATCCCAATTAGCCCCGATACAAGCCAATGAAAGATGGACCATAGACTAGAGCTCAGTGTTACCAATGTAATTTCTAAACCCACAGTATCCCAAGTATTGACAATGTCCCAAGTACAGTCAAGGAATTTAATTTGTGACCCACCTTAGGTCCAAAGTCAATCTGACGTTCTACAGCCATAAGGTTGAGTTTCCTTTCAATTACAAATGACTTGACATCTCTATTGACAATGACATCTTCAAGCAGATTTTCTTTGAAAAGGGTAGCAAATTAACTTCCGTGACCGTACCTACCCACGGTGTCCCAAGTATCCACGTTTGACGAAACCTTAATTTATTATCAGGCTTCAAAACCAACCTAGTCATATGCTTGTTTTCACCAATATGTTCAACATTGGTGCAACAGGCAGTCCTTGACTGAACGAGGGTAGGACTCACCACAGCACCATAAAAAACGGTCTCTAAGTGGCTGATTCTGATTATGTCAATGCCCTGATTATGACGTACTGTTATAACCTCCACCTTGTATGCCTTCTGGCTGACCAAGCAACCCTATCAGCAGTAATCCCTTCCAACCGACCCTAGCTTCTCTATCCAGCCCAGTCCATCCTCAGTTGTTCTCGAGCCGCGAACCGCGCTATACCTCCCCATATAGCCATTTTTGGTAGCCGTTACGAAAATTGTCGAAACTTATGTGTAGACACTGACTGATTCTAGTAACACGTTTGGTCGCTGCTTCGTAATTGTTACGTCACCGCGACTAAAATTGGGGAAGAGTCGACACAGTAACGTTTGGTTTCACTGGTCCGTCGCTGTGTGGTAACAATGTTCCCAGTTTGAAACCAGTTCGTTAGAAATCATTCGTTCATTCACTCTTTTAAATGAAATTCGTTGGAGTGTCTGATGTCGTTTTCATAGTGATTTAAAAAAATATATAAGAAGAGACGCCATCATAAAAAAGTTTGACAACATAAATAATTCGTTTTAGTGTTAATTCATTATGATTGTATTCAAATTTCAATGGGAAAATAATTTAATCGTGTCATTTGATCATATTGGTTGAAATTCATCAACGGGCCATCATAAAATCATAATTTAGCCAATTTAGCGAAACACATGACTGTACTGCGTATTATTGCATTATTGAATAAGTCTATAATTTAAAGATCTCTGAAGCTTTCATAGACAAAATAATGTATTTGAGCAATAACAATAAATATAAAAGCAAGAATAAACCATAAAACTTATTAATTATGATATAAATATGTTATTATGATGGACAAACATTGCAGTCACAAGTGGTCACACTGTTACTAGTTTGTGTCGACAAGTGTCGACGTGAAAATTAAAGTAATAACAAAGTTTTTATTTACAGAGACTCAAAGTTTCACGGACACCGTCATTTACCGTTACAAAGTTCCGAAACATTGACGTAACATTACTGCACTTCGCGTTTATTGTTTATAACTTGGTTACAGAGTTACCACACGGTTACTACACATTATTTCCTAGTTTGTACACTAGTCACAAACTAAACACAAAGTGTATAAAAATGTGTGACACAAATGTTTCCGTTATTTGTGGACGCAGCGACTAAACATTGTTAGGTAGTTATTTAGTTTTAGAATAGAATAGAATAGAATCATTTATTTCAGGCTACTGCCCATAATATTGGTAAGTTTTAGCATTGGGTATCAACTGTTACTACACTTAGAAACCAAACCCTTACACAGTCGCAATGTGCCGAAACAGTTACGAAACGATTGTGACTTGTTACTGCTTTGAAAAGTCTGCGACCAAAAATGGCTATCGAGTTCCTGCAGTTCCCGCGGCCTTGCTGGTGCGTGTCAAGGTCAAGACACCCGGTAAAGGTCCTGGCGATGATGATCGCCCAGATTTCAACGCTCCTGCTACTGTGAGTACTTTGTATTTCGTTTTTGCCGTGCCCGTGAAGTGCCGTGAAAGTGACAAGTGAAGTGCGTATAAACAACATCCCGTGCAATTCGCTATAATTTTACCATTTTATAATTAGTTCCTAAAATCATTTGTATACCTCGTGTATTATAAATCATACACGTCATCCTGCTCCAAGTTCAACGCCGAGGCTACTCTGTTATCTGTTCGAGCTAACTCGACTAATTCTCGCAATCAGGACGCCGTCCGCCTGTCACACCGTAACGCATTAAGTACCAGAGACAGATTAAGTACCAGTTTCACCAAACGATGTTAACCACTTTACAGACGATTAGAGCGTTAACAGCTGCCAAAATGTTTGAACTAACAGTCAATTAACATTGATTCAATTTAACATCGTTTGGTGAAATTGGGACTAAACGCGTTTATAAATAATTGCGCTAACGCAATAACACTTACTTCAGCGAGCCAAGAATCGATTGTGCTTAAATATATCATCAGCCAGCTAGAGGGCAAAGCTGAATTAGCGTGTTCCATTAAAGAATTCAGCAATTGGTCGTCGTTACAGGACTTTTTAAAAGCCCAGTTTGGTGAGCGCATACATCATGCCCACCTGCTGTCCGAGCTGCAAGATTGCAGACAGACAGCCACTGAATCCGTCAGTCAATTTTCACTCCGTATAGAGTCATGCCTGTCACAATTATTAATAGAAGTAACGATGTCATGTTCCAAAAAGATGGAACTTCCAGGCCGGCTTGCAGCCATGCAAGACTTAGCACTGAACTCATTCATTATGGGTGTTAACCCCAAAATCTCCGTGATCCTACGTTGCAAATCCCCTAAAACCTTGAATGAAGCAATTAACATAGCTATATCCAAGGACAAATTACAACAATTCTCAAATAAAAAACCGGTGGGAACCTTAAAACAAGGTTTCCCGAAGAAGCCCTATTTTCCAGGCAATCCAAGACCTGGTAAGTCCAACTACAACAACCAACCTAATTCATCCAATAGATCAAAAACCTCCTCTGATACTCCCGTTGTGTGCCGGTATTGTAAAATACCTGGACACACACTTGAACAGTGCAGGAAAAGAGAATACAATAATAAACGCTTTAATTTTAATAATAACAACTCAACCCGGCAAATAAATTTCCTTGAGAACAATGAAGGCGTTGATGAAATAGACTCTTCTTTAAACGAGATGTAGGCTCGGAAGGGTGTCATCCGAGTCGTAATGTCGTACCAGACACCATACGCACTACCCCAATTCTATTTCCTGAAAACCGAGTCGGAACTTCCGCTCCCAGAAATCCTAAGGTCTATGAAGTACTACGTGAAAATACGGATATATAGAGATGATGATGATCTATAGAGAAATTGGATGGCTTCCGTCATCCAATTTCTCTATAGATCCGTATTTTCACGGGTTCGGATCGGATTCGGATCGAACGTAGTGCGGAACCGCTCTGAGCATGGTCTGACATGCTCTTGTCCGGTTTTTAATTGAACTGCCTTATTAATTACGGATTATAGAGTTTACTGGTTAATACCCTTAGGCGTCTATTACCTCTATAATTGGTCTTCTTGTTGTGAAGCGTCCGTCGTCGAGGACTTATTTATCAGACGTCCGCCACTCACAACGACGTCACGTTGACGTCACGTTTTCCATTGTATTTTAGCAGCTGAAAATGTACCTCAGTAAAAATCGTTCTGATTTACTATATACCGCCCAAAACCGTATATGAGCCGATTTTGCCCCTTCCGGTTTCGACCCTGTACCTACCGTATTTATTTATACGCATTTCTCTGATACCTACGAACACGAATCAATCTCACCGGTAAACATATTGTAAATATTTAGTAAATGCACTGCACAGTCTTATACATAGTCGACTTGATATTTATTATTCATAAGTAATTAAACTTTACTACAATTATTGCTTAAAGGACAAAAATAAGATGCGGAATCCGGTATTTTGGTCGTGTGCGTACTAGGGAATGCAATACCGGCCAAATTTGAAAACCGATAAATTACCGGTAGTCACGTTGTTAAAAAGAAAATACAAAAATAAAACGAAATCTTATATTTTGTAACCAAAAACACTTTTAAAACACAATTTAACATATCAATCAGTCTTCTACCTAGTAACGTCAAACTCAATTTTCTGGTCAACCAACAATCAACTTTAAAATGTAAAATAAACGCTTCTACTGCCTACACCACAAAAATATACATGTATTAAAATCATTATTAATCATTAGTAGGTAAGTAAATCAAGATAAAAAGTCTTGATTCGCTTATTTTCCTTAACTTTATAGAAGAGGATCCGGATAGGAGACAACCTTCACCGGCCTGTTTATTCGATAAAAAGTATTTTATATTAAATTTAATACGTTAAGTAATATATGGCGAATAGGTAGGCTGAAAAATTTCAGTCCAGTACATAATTAATTTAAAAAAATGCAGTTGCTTGTTTAATGGACAAATTGCATACGAATCGAAAGTATGAAGCCTATAGAATATGCAAACGTTGTTGACTACTTTTTTCCCATCATAACTATGGGGTAAGGTAAACAGGTAAGTCGGTAGCACGAGCGATAACACTAATCATTCATAAGTTAGTATAAGAGGGTATAAATAGTTAGTTTTATTCTGAGATTTGCAACAGAATTTGTACGTACAACGTTGTTTTGCGTTTTTATTCCCTTTAAACACCATTCGGTAAATTACCGGTAATCTTCAAAATTTACCGGTAATTTACCGACACCATATTGGGCCGGTATTACCGGTAAACCGGTAATCCGGTTGACCGGTTTGCATTCCCTAGTGCGTACACGCGACGAACTGTTTTTGTAGACAGCACAGCCGATAGCTTCTATTAGTGGGCAGCACTAAGCGGCCTGTGCACGAAAATGTGCAATAATTACCAAAATAGATATGCCGTACTTTTTAGAAGCTATTATTTAACTTGAAATGTATGTATATATGTACGGGTCAAATCTTCGGTTTCCGACGAAGCTGAAAATTTGTATACAACTTTAGTTCTGATGACAATACAATAATTAGTACCATCAAGCTGGTCTGAATTTGGAGACTCAGGTTGGCCATAGGAACTCTAAATTGCACAGGATAAACCCGTCGTGTTACGGCTCGTGAGAATCGTCTTGACGAGTAGGTAGATGAAGACTGTGCAAAAAAAAGTACAGTCGGCAACAATTTTTTGATAGAAACTTATTGTTGTTTATGGTTGTTGCCTTGTTACTGGTTGTTTATCTTTACATGGCTCTTCAATATAAAACTGTTAAACAAAAGTCTAATGTTTTCTAAGGCTTTGTTCAGGTCTCCCCTACCAGTAATAAATATACCTACTGCGTCGTAGCAGATTTTTTCTTATTGTAAGTTACGAGTGACTTTGCTCGTACCTTCCTACGTTTGGTCTATAGAGTGTTCCTGATAATTTCGTAACACAAATAGGTATGATGCAATTAAAAGTATTAAGACCTATTTATTAATTTGAGTGCACGTATAATCAACGGCAATTGCTCTCTAAGCTAAATGTTTGGCAACATATACATATGTTAGGTATATACTTAGGTAAGTACAGTTCACATCACAAGTGTTATAGTCTGGATATTTCTTGATAGTGGCTCATAACTACCAAACAGTCAGATTTTCTATTATCTCAAATAGATACCTACCTTATCAAGGAAACATGATATACAAAATCATTATAACAAACACTAAAGAAAAAAGCCAAGCCACACTCAATTTCCGCAGCTTGGTAATAAGGCCGTGTTAATATTGATATCTCCCTCGGTAAACTTCGGTAGATCAAGCAATAGTTTAGAGATTACTGTTTTACTTAGCTTTCTGAAGTTCAAGAATTTCTCATTGCAACTCTACCACACCACTTCCATCCTGAGTTTGTAATAGTATTTTACGTGACGGTTGCGTAATGCTAATTACGCAGAGTCTCGTACAATACTTTACCTACACACATATTATAAGTACTCTAAGATGAGTTCAGAAGCCGAAAGGCAAATGACCAGCATTACCTTACCTGTGGTAGTAGGTGACAGGGATGACAGCTGTAACGTAATTTTAAAATTACGTAATGGAATATTGTAAGGTAATGAGATTCAAATTTGGAACATCTTCCAAAATTAACAGCTGTCATCGCTGTCACCTAGAACCACAGGTAATGCTGGTCATTGCCTACGGGTCTTGAACGCATAATAGAGGACTTATGATATGAGTGTAGAAAAAACCTATAAGTAGATAATGCCGTTAATAAATGAGACACTCTTAGTGTCATTATATTCCACATACAACACAATAAGATCTTCGTTGTACTTACTAACTTAAGTTGACCCCGTACGCGCTACAACACACATACATACCTACTCGTACTTATGTAGATTCGCATTAGTCCGCCCATGTGTTACGGCGAACTCGCGTGGCCGATGTACTCGTACGTCGCTAGTGACATTACACCCTTAGGGTCAAGTTTGATCAGGGGTGTGATTGTCTCAAAAACGCGGTCGGATGAACGAACGAGTGAATGTGAGTCAGAGCAAACATCGCTCTGACGGGACTACTTAAACTCGCCGCTGCGACATTCACTCGTTCGTTCGTCCGACCGCGTTTTTGAGAGAATCACACCCCAGAACCTACTCAATACTCGTAGGTACGTACAGTGACTTCTTATCTTATCTTATCGTAAGAAATACTCGTATAAAATTTATAAATAAAAGCTTACCTATTTATTATTTCAAATGCATTTTCCTTAATGTTGTACCAAAATACTCTAGAACTGCCATTTTATTTCGTTTAATAGCAATATACGAATGCGCGAACAATAGCCAGGCTAAAATTTAGAAACGGTATCTCTATGGTGTTCGCGACGGTACCGAACTGCATCTGACACCGCTGACTCGTCAATCCCGCGAAGCGCGCAAGCCTCGTGCACGGCGCAGTTGTCCACGCCCGCCGGAGAAAACCTTACGAATATTAATTATATTTACAATGTAGGTAAGTGCCTTTGTTCACTTATTATCTATGATTATACTAATATTATAAAGAGGTAAAGTTTGTGACGTTGTAAGGGGTAAACTCTGGATCTACTGAACCGATTTTGAAAAAAAAAAACCAATAGAGAGCCACGTTATTTGTGAGTGTCATAGGCTATATATTAATAAAAAAAAAGTTTATTGCCCAACGAAGTGGGCACAGGAACAGCTAGTTGTTTATAAACTAACGTGATTGATTATGTTGAATAGCTTTCGGCAGTTTAGCGCTATTATACTCTCTCCCATCTGACGTAATATCATGGAATTCATGATTATATGAACCACGAAGAAAGATTGGCTTAGTAAGACGAAGTAAAACATTTTAATGTGGTTCGCATGACCATTTAATTGATGATGAAAAACCGTTAAAAGCATATCGGACCACGTTCAGTGTAGGCGTCCGTAGCAGTTACTACGAACACAAACTAGTTAAAAGCAGTTCCTAAAACCGCAGGTTCTAGTTTAAAGCTGATTAGTGCCATTTTAGATGATTTCCAGAACGTTGTTATAACATTTTAGTCGTCTACAAATGAGGAACCAATATAAAGCTTACCTTACTATGCTATTTATGCTATGCTAAAACGCCGCTGAAGTCCAGACTATTTGTATTGTAATGCAGAAGACCGTACGTTCCATATATGAACAGAATTTTAGTATCTCACTCTGAGATAGAAAAGAAATCAATATACGAGCTTCTGTCGCGTTTTAGTACATCGTTATGAACAGAATGCATACTCGTACATAAGGTGAGGTACCTGTAACCGCGTTGAAAAGTTAAACACTAGAATTAGCTTTTCCATGTCACAAGTCTTCGTAAAGAAAGCACAGTAGTGGTTAATCGTATAATGTACAGAGCAGCTATTTTAAGCCTTGTCTCTTGATTGATGTCATGTTCACTCGAATGTCTTCGCTTACGACATCGTCGTCAATCGGGTCATCGTCGCCTTCGCGAACCCATGGTTGTGGCCATGACTGAGAGACGCGTCATACTCGTCAACCTGCTGTCTGTGGGGATCGATGAGCTAACGCTTGTAATTGCTTGTTGTTTACGGCCACACTCAGGATCAGTTAATGACGATCAAGTAGTTCCTGAGTGACGAATTTTCGTACACAGTTTGAAAAAGGAATAAGGAACGAGTTAAGAGGACTGTGAAGCGCCGCTAAAATCGCGTAGCTGTCAAAAAATTCCATACAAAGAATGATGGGCAAAAATGTATGAACGCTGGCTTAGAAACCAATAACAATAAACACTATATCATCGGATATCCTTTTTAATTCTACAACGATTTTGTGTAGCGGGAAACCTCAAATAACTGGGAGATTTGTTTTTTAAATCTGGATCATCGGGACGCCTACATAGACGATTTTAGCATAATTAGTATGAAATGCTGCTGTCTTTGCATGGCGATAATTTATTTCGCCCAAAGATTTCGAACTACCTGCCATAGTAATAGTTTTACAACTTAGAATTACCTATCCGGTGACACATCGCTTGTCCTTATTGGTCATATAGGCCAATTTGCCCATCATTCTTTAGCTCCGCGCGATAAAATATAATAAATCAATTTTAGTAAAAAACGAGATATCTCAACTTTGCTAAATTTTGGAAATGCGGTACCCTGGTACACCAATTTCAATGCCACGACCACAGTTATTGAAAATTTTCGGTCTCGTTTGTTGTGAAAGAAAGCTGATGAAATTTTCGTTAAAACCCTAATAATGAAGTTAATATATTATAATGAACGGTTGTTTTTAATTTTCAAGTCAAATTTACAGTTTAGAAATCTGAGTTTTTCTTCCGCCAAGTTTGACATCGCACGGTGTAAAAAAAGGAACAAAACCTGTAGTGCTGCTTTCTTAAAAATTTGCCTGTTTAATGCAGATTTTAAAATGATATAACAATTGAGATTATTTATTATAGCAGCGAAGTTATTATTAAATTTGTACAACAAATACTGAATTCTATCAAAAATCGAAGTTAAAAAACTACGTTTACTTCCGATTAAAATGAAGTTAACTGGTTTTAAATGTTTTAAAAGACAGTTTATCTGAATATGAAATGCTACAACAACACTACGAAAAAGGGTAATTCTACGTTGCTGTTGTATGAATCCATGACTCAAGAACAAATATTCGTGATCATAATACAAATATCTGCCCTTACCGGGATTTGAACCCAGGACCGCCAGCTTAGTAGGCAGGGTCACTACCAACTAGGCCAGCGCGTCGTCAAATCAAGTCTTAGTAATAGGGTCCCGTTTTACCCTTTGGGTACATCCGTACTGAGTTAATACCCGACTGCCGCAAAGCCTCTTCCGTCAAGTTACGTCCATGTCCATATTGTTTTTTAAAAGTGCTCTCTATTGCGTATAAAATCGCAAGAACCATGAAAAAAATCCCGTACACCCAACTTGTGGGTGGGGGCAGTGTGGAGCGGCGGTGCCGGCGGCGGCGGGCGGCGGCTCATTGTGCGTGAAACTATCATAAGTTCATAACTAATACTCGTATTTTGCAAACAAACATTCTCTCCGAATTTGTCAAAGGTTTTTATAAATACTTATAATCATATATTTGTATCATTTGCTCGCATTGTTTGAGAAAAGCATTATGTATGCCTCGGCGGAAACGAAGATTTCCTGTGTCGTATTTTAGCAGGCGTCGCTATTACTCGGCCTGCTAACCACCTCGTCAGGAAATCCCTTACATTCCGCGCCTAGGCAACATTGTACTATTGTTTGATACGACATGAATTAATGTAGGTGGTGTTAATTATTACTTTAATAATGGAATGGTACCCTGAGATAAAATGAAAGCATGCTCTAGAATACCGATGTTATGTCTCTATTTTAACCAGAAGACTCAAGACTTCAAGAGATAATACCGCGTGGAATTATTGTTCGTTCAGTCGGTCTAAAAGTCAGCCGGCTACTCACACACTAGGGGCAATACCGGTCGCACAGCGGCCAGAGTAATTTCGGCTGTCTGTTGTCTACACACAGCCTGCCGTTGAGTGTGTAAGTGAACGTCCCGCTGAACGCACGTCTTTGAGAATGGCTTGATTATTGTCGAAACACCAAAGGATTGCTATAGCCTTGGCGCCCTTGGCTCTTTCTGTGGTGCTACCGAATAAAAAAGGAGATACTGGGAGAAGAAGTGGTTTCAGAAACGAAGCGAATTGTGCCACAAGAACATTTTGAAAGAATTGGAAGTAGATGATGATGAGATCCTAAAAACTTTATTGATCTAAAATGCTCTGCCCCTGCTTGCCTATGCACATCACAATTAAGGAGGCAATTAAGGTCCAGTTCCAATATAGCCCCTGCGGCAGGTGTGTGAATAGCCGGCTTAACTAAATCACAGTCATCTAATTCAATATTTCGGCGTTCGATTTCAAGTCATAAGTTTATTAATACCCAGACCTAACTCTATCCATAAATAATTTTCTTTGAATCGCACTGTCATTCATGTGGTGAACGCAGCGTAACATGTTATTAATGATTGAAAAACCGAGCAAGAGCATGTCGCGCATGCTCTGTGTTTGGTTCCGTGGCCGTTACAAGATACATTTCCGTTAAAAGGTATTAGGGTTTTATTTATTATTTTTGTATTTTAGATGATTTTAGTGATAAACATTTAAATCGCCTGTAACTCAAGAAGGCTATACATATACTTAGTAGTGATAATTTTCTTTTCAATTTGTTATGCTATCATTTAAGTAATTTTCTATATTTTTAGTTTTTGTAGTGGCTTTAGTGAAACGTAACTCTAACGAAAATGACACTTTTCGAATTTAATACTTCCAAAACCAAATGTAATAAAATATCAACACATTCACATAATATTAAACCCTGGCACTGAAGATTAATCAGAGGAGTTTAATTATACTGTAAGGAGATGAGATTTAATGTTAGAAAATTGAATTATGGAGAGCTTACCAAACATACTGACATAGTGATGTAAGATAAAAATATATAATCAACTTGCTTAAATGTCCTTACGAGAGTTAGGTACTGTGTTTTTCTTTTACTTGTTTCATGTGGTTAGTGCGCGGTATACTCGTACAGATGTAGTGAATAACGTTTGTCATCGTTTTTTAACCGACTTCAAAAAAAGGAGGAGGTTCTCAATTCATCGGGATATTTGTTTTTTTTTATGTTTGTTCCCCTATTACTCGAAGACCACTGGACCGATTTGAAAATTTTTTTCGTTGTTTGAATGGGTATACTTTCTAGTTGGTCCCATTGTCAACACGTCAGGATCTGATGATGGGATCTTGGAGAAATCAAGAGAACTCCTCAAATATTTGGTATTTTTGACTGTAACTCGTTCATTTGCTTTTGAAAAGTACTATATGGTGAAGTGAAACTGATGATGAAGACCACAGATGGCGACCGGAACTCCATAGCGGTACCTATTTCAAGGGTGGCGATAAGATATTTCGATTAAGGTAGTTGAGCGACTATGACGAAGCACATTTAGGTTTTAATATGACTATGACATTCCCGCGGCGTTGTCTATGGCGAGCTTGAAATGTTCTATAGTTTCTCATTAATATTTAGAAGTGGAGCTACGTAACAACATAAATAGGACCACTAAAAAGTATAAAATAAAATAAATGTTTAAAAAAACAAAAACCATTATAAAAGAAGTTATTTTTTGCATTTTTGAAGGCGGGTTTTTGTTTTTTTAAACATTTATTTTACTGTTGGGTATAGTTCGTTTTTATCTTGCTGTCTCAGTCAACTTAAGTACCCACCAATAAGCTAATTGAGAAAACAAGATCAATACGAATTTATGCGACAAAAAACGATGGCAAAACATTATTCACTACATCTGTACTAAAATATTCGTATGCGTAAAAAAAAGACTTGTGAGTTTGATAGTTTCTGAGAAAATTTGAGTCAAACAGACAGACGGTCCTCAAATGTAAGTATAAATTTATAACAATTCAAAATTAAAAATATTAATTCAGTAAATTGGCCTCACGTTACCATTACACAATAGGCACCCCTACAAATATTGCTTTAAAATGTTAGATGCCATGATATAAAAACAAAAAACCGCCTTCAAAAACGCAAAAAATATTTCTTTTAAATGATAGGGATAGGTCAATCCAACTGAAGTCGGCGACTCCTATTATTTTTATTTTATAGGTACTTTTTAGTGAACATTATCTGTTATGTTATGTGTGTATTTAGTCCCACTTCTTATTTGATATGAATATGAACTTTAAGACATTTCAAGCTCGCCACAAGCAAAGCCGCGGGAAAGTCATAGTAATATTTAAACAATTAAATGTTCTTCGTTATAGCCGCTCAACTATCTTAATTGAAATATCTTATCGCCACCCTTGAAATATGTTGGTACCGTTGAGGTGTTCCGGTGGCCATCAGTGGTCTTCATCATCAGTTCAACTTCACCAAATGATACTTTCTGAATGCAAATGCTTGACTTTATACTAAAAATACTAAGATCGCTATATGTTTGCCTATAATATTTGAGTAGTTCCCTCAATTCTTCAGAGGGGATCCTCATCAGATTCAGATTTGGTGACAATTGGACCACCTCGAAAGTATACTCTATCAAAACAAAAAAATATTATTAAAATCGGTCTTTTGTTGACGGAGAAATCCTTCTCCATTTTTGAAGTCGGTTAAAAATGAGACCTTTGTATGCCGTCTCTCACTCAACTCAACGTAATTAGTAAAGTAGTTACTAGCTTCTGTTCGCAACTTCGTATCCTTTTACGTTAAGTTCTAGGAGGAAAACCATCATACCAGTGTTGATAGTCGTATTTAACAATTATAAAAAAAACGGTCAAGTGCGGGTCGGACTCGCGCACCGAGTGTTCCGTATTTAAGATAATACTCATTTTGGTATGAACTTTATTTTCTATGCAATAAGTTCCATTTTGACTTGCCTAAATTTTTAAACAGATTTTCAAACATTTTTTGTTATTTCTCAAAATCTGTAGATATTTAACCCTTCATTTTATTTTCCCCATAAAATATAAATAATCACCTTCATGGTTTTTTTCAGATTTTTTGTTTACGTAATAATTCATTGGTCATTCAATCAATAGGTAATTTTTTACATTTTTGGCTATAATTGAAAAAGTACATACCAAAAAATTTCATAAAAACCGGTTTTGAAATGTGCAGATTTAGCCCTTTCATATGACACCCCATTTGTTATAAATATACACAAACCACTTTCATTTTTTAACCCTCCGTTCTAGACCCTAGACGTTCTAGAGTTGGGTGTGACGTTAGCGATTTGCAAAAGCTGTTATTTTATTAGATTTATTTAAGAAAACGGAGAACCAACATGTCAGAGAAGTCAGAATAAAGGACCTTTATAGTGCTGCGAAAAACGTGTAGTGGGCCTGTGCCTTTATGTGTAATCGTTATAAGGATAAGCCCCGGATATTGAAAATTAGCACTACAAAGAATAGCCTGTTGGTTTATATATAAATTTAGGTTAACAGAGAGGTATTTAAAATTAGATAATACTGGGCCTCTATTCTACACAGTAAAACCATATCACCTTCATTGTCATTGTGTATACCTGAAACGTCACCGACGTAATTTGAGTGTTGTAAATGTTGAAAACGAGTTGAATCTTTATAAATACTATACATAATAAATAATCCGTACCAATATTAGTCAGTAATGTGAAAGTAACTTTGTTTGTCTATTTGTCACGCGTTCACGGCCTAACCGCTGAACCGATCTCGATGAAATTTGTTATAGAGCTCAAGCTGAGCCCCGAGAAAAAACATACCTAGGGTACTTTTCATTGCGAGTAGCGATAACCGAATTTTGCGCGGACGGAGTCGTGGGCAGCAGCTAGTATTATTATGAATGCGAATGTGTGTTTAATTGTTTGTTTGTTACGTCTACATGGTTCAGCGCACACCGATCGATTCAATAGGGTACAGAGATAGTTTATAGCCCGGAGAAGGACATACGGTACTTTTATGCTGAAAATAGTACAGTCTCCGAGGGTGCACATAGAGGAAAACGAATGTTAAGCAATGCTGCTACGCGGAAGGAGTCACGGGCAAAAACTTGTAAAGAAATAAATCAGTATTGGGTATAAAACCGGTTATGCAAACGAAATAAGTTCAAGAGGGGAGGAAGTCTGAAGGTCACGTGGACTGGAGATTCTCGCAATTGTTCGCCAATTCTAGAAAGGTTTTTCGAGGAGCGAGCTACTTGTTAATACATAATAGGGGGGTCGCAGGAGCGGGGTGGCGGCGCGCACATGCGCCGTTCAGTGCCGACCCAGCCGGGTGACCCTCGCCATACTCTGTACGCCCGTCAGTCCGCTACGGGAAGCTCAAGGCGACCATTCGTGTTCCTTAACAATATCTTACGCCTAGGACCATAAAATCCTACAAGTTTCTAAAGTAAGTAACATATTTAAAACAAACTCCATTGTAGGTCTTGTTTAAAATGTAAATTTTGTAGGTTTACGAGGGAAACGGTTTTCATTTGGTCGGTTGCGTGGACACGTGTATCCGTTGACATGGTATTAATACAGGTACGGCCGGCATGGACGTGGTGAGAGAAAAGTGACGCCACTGGTGTGGAGACTGCATGCCCGGACCCCGCCGCCGGCATTCACTATTTACCTATGCTCGCTGCGTGTTTTACCGGGAAAATGTCAATGGCGTCGGCAATCGATAATGCCGAAGCCACGTGCTCCTTGCCCAGGATAACGCTTTTTTGGTCTGTAAAATACTGAAATGACCGATGTAGGTCTGAGGAGGCAGGGTCAGTTAGTCCCTACGAATAACGGGCTTTTAAAATATGATTTAATACCTTATTTTGAAGGCTCGATTCATAAAAAGTTTATTTCTCTTTCAGAAATGATCAAGCCAAAACGCGCTAGCCCTCGACATCTTTTACGTCTTTTTAAACACCAAACGTTCTTATAATTTACATATTAAATTAACATTAATTATTTCCAATTATTTTCGAATTTAAAATAAATTTGAACATGGCGTAGTATTGCATTTAATGTACTGGGTATGCCTAGATATATCAAATTAACTGGAATTGATTTATAAACGTTGGTTTTAGAGCGTGCTAAAGGGAAATAAAATTTCCTTACTTCAGTGATCGGATTTAAGTATCGCATTACGATTGAGAATGGTTATAATTATGCTACGTACCTATTTTTGAATCGGGTCTTTTAGTATTGGTATTGTTTGGTTGAGTTCCTGAGCCAGCGGGTAGATTAATCAGTAGAGATGGAACCGTACGCACCGGAGTTGTTTTGGCTGGTGATCGCGGGATTCATCGTGGCGTTCATCCTGGCCTTCGGCATCGGCGCCAACGACGTGGCCAACTCGTTCGGCACCAGCGTCGGCTCCAAGGTGCTCACGCTGACGCAGGCCTGCGTGCTCGCTACCATCTTCGAGATCGCCGGGGCTGTGCTCATTGGTAAGTGTTTCTACTCCTGCGCTATATCTTTTACAGTTTTAATTACAGCTTACTTATGACAAATTCGAACGCGTTAATGTAATGATAAGTATGCAAACAGTATCACGATTGACACCCACAGGAAGTATACATAGGTGGTGGTCACATACATAACTAGAAACACTTGCGTTTTTGCCTGGTTGAAGTTATCGAATGTGACCACCAATCGAAAAGTACTTACCAATCATATTGCTAGTTACAATTTACTTCAAACCATTAACTAAGATCTTAACAGCGTTATTATAATGATAAACGAGTAAGTATATAAAATAAATTTTATGGGTTTTTGTTTTTTTTTTACATTTATTTTATTTTATACTTTTTAGTGATCCTTTTTATGCTGTTACTTAGTTCCACTTCTAAATTATTTTATTAATGAGAAACATATAACATTTCAAGCTCGCCGCAGACAACGCCGCGGGAATGTCATAGTCATATTTAAACCTAATGTGCTTCGTCATAGTCGCTCAACTACCTTAATCGAGATATCTTATTGCCACACTTGAAATAGGTACCGTTAAGGAGTTCCGGTGGCCATCTATGATCTTCATCATGAGTTCCACTTCACCATATAGTACTTTTCAAAAGCAAATGCACGAGTTACAGTGAAAAATACCGAAATCGCTATAGGTGTGCCTATAATATTTGAGGAGTTCCCTTGATTTCTCCAAGATCCCATTATCAGAACTAGAAAGTATACCCATTCAAACAACGAAAAAAGACGATTTGTGAACTTCCTCCTTTTTTTGAAGTCGGTCGAAAAGCGAACAGTTCTATTCTTGGGTATAAAAACTTAAAAATTTCGCTCAAAAAATGAACGTAAACGGTAAAATTTTAATGTTTGTGCTGGCTGGCGGGCTGGTTGTGTGTGACGTTCTTTCGAATGTGATTTAATAAAATGTCATACTGTCGAGCACCTGAAAGATGACCCGCGATCGGTGTATCATAATCATAACGATATCATTATTTAACATGCACAAATAAAGCAAATTAGTTACATATTTTTTAATAACATTTTCCTACATCAGCTTTGTATTTTATTTTTTAGAAGCTCAAATGAATCTTATGGATCATGTTTTATTTGGTTTATTCTCATTTTGTACACTTTCGCATTTTTTATACTAATGAAAAATTTCAATTCCATAGCCAAGGCACCCTTTAGTGCCATAAATATGAGGTAGGTTTAGGTTATGTTAGTTCTTCAGCTGGCCCCGAGGGCCAAACTACCCAGAAACAGGAGCTCTGCGGCAGCAGAGCTCCGTTGACTTTCTACGAAAGTGTATAAAATGAGAATAAATCTTTTATTCGTTTGAAGCGTCGATGAAGCGACTACGTCGAAGGCCCACTGAGGCGCGCAGTAGTTACATTAAGGACACATAAAAGTAAGCTACTCAAATGACACGATCCTGGCGATTTCGCATTAATTAATGACAGGCCTTTTTAGGTTTAGGTACAGTCACCAGCATAATATTATATGATCCACCTTGCGCTTAAAAATATCTTTCACGCTCCTATGCCTCTAGCAATAAAGACGTGTCAGATATTTTTGAGCCCGATGTTGCATAATATAAATATATTATTGCTGGTGACTCAACTTACATCCTAAGCTTAAGGCAATAACATAAGTAGATTATAATTGACTTAGATAATTAAAACATTTAAATGCAGCTGAAGCGACAATTTTTATTTAATGTTTTTCTTCTGTCTTTCGTATTCTCGCTCGTAGCTGCGCGAAATTGATAACTTGTTTTTCCCCTCTTTTATGGAATTTTGCTGCGAGGTACTTTGGGCATAAAAATGTAATTTAATAAAAAAAGCTCTGCACAACGACAACCCTCATAATAGTGGAAGAAAAAAGAAGGATCCTTTTTCATGTTCTTACGGGGATTCGGGACACTGAAAAATGTTCATTGGGTTCATAATTGAATATTAAGTTTCAGGTCGGGTCGAGATTATAGGCGCCTGTACCTACGTTCTGGCTGGCTCCGTTTTGTCCTAAAACTCCCCTTAATGAACTGACCATTAAATATTCGAGCGTCCCTACTGCTATTATTATGTACGTACATCGAATAATCCTACACTTATCTTATAGTCTTGTCTCCGCGGGTCTCGTTTAAAACCCTGGGCTTTTTTGCATTGTTTCGCCAGTAAAGGGGCTCTATTCTACTCGGTAAAACCACATTGCGTTTGACATGTTATGGTATTGTTTTTAACTCAGTCGCCAATACTAAGTACATATCTAGTAAGTTAGAGTTAGGTACATATTATAACGTTGACAATACTATAACATGTCAAAAACAATGTTGTAGACTGATTACCTTACCCTGCTTGGAATAAAAACAGTTTTCTATTCTTTCTGCATTATTCAAAAGTTGAATTGGACCACGATTGCGATGCGTTTTTTAGTGCGAACCTGAAAGTTATCGAATTTAAAATAAGTAAAACTACAAAATAATCATAAATTGCGACGCGATTGAGGTTTACTTCCATTTTAGAATAGCAAATTACAGCGTTTTTTTGCTAACGGATCCAAAGTGTTTTGCAAGGTAAAATGTCTTAAAATGCCATCAACTCCTTCCTAAACTTTCCGATAGTTAGGCGAGAGTCAAATAGTGATTATCATTGACAGTGAATAATTTTGTAACAGGGTACAAGGTGTCTGACACTATGCGTAAGGGCATCCTGGACGTGACTCTGTACGAGGACGGCGGCGAGGAGCTGCTGGCGGCGGGCTGCTTGGCCGCGCTGGTGGCGGGCGCCGCCTGGCTGCTGCTGGCCACCGCGCTGCGCCTGCCCGTCTCCGGGACCCACTCCGTCGTAGGCGCCACCATCGGTTTTACGCTCACCGCCAAGGGCGCGGTCGGGGTGCGCTGGTCCACCCTCGGAGCCATCGGTGAGCCTTTCGAAAATTTTAGACGGCAAATCACCTCAATGGATTTTTGGCTTTACACATTTGACATACCCATGGACACTTTTAAGATAGAAATAATATTAGGTTTATCAACACAACAGTTAACAATCATATCGTATTACAATAGGTAGGTAGGTAGGTACTTATTACGAAAGGGGCACTCTTAGCATGTAGCTGTCTTATGGAATCCTTTAACGAGTTTTAATCGTTAACCGGCGATGCTACTCATAGGTAATGTTGTGTACCTATCGAATAAATATTTTCGACGACGTGCTATGTGATCGATTCCCTGCGGTTGTAGGTAAACAAAAGTATCTACATTACATTACATTACTTTTGTAAATGACTTTGGCTCAGGAGAAAGTTTACATATTTTTTGTCTTCAAGGTACTTATTCTTTTATACCTACTTTGAACTGAATTTTTTTAGACTGTAAATTCAAATTTAAATTTATAAGTTCGTTTGTTTATTTTTAGGGTTCCGTTGTCAAACTATAGTTTCGCCATGTCCGTCCGTCCGTCCGTCCGCAGCTTACCTCATTCATACTCTTAGTTCTAGAAATCTGTTACTTCGCATAAATATACATACCTACATACCTATTAGTCACGTCGACAAAGTGGTACCATCTTAACAACACCAAATTACTTTAAATAGAAAATGAATTACACCAAATTACTTTAAATAAGTACTTGTTGTTTTTTAACCTTGTATTTGTAGTACCTTTGGAACCCTACATTGAGCATGGTCCCACATGCCCATTCCCGGTTTTTATTGCTTCTTTTCCACTTTTAGATAATTATTATTGGTAGGGTAGACTGGGTACGGTTGAAACAATTTTGCTTTGATGGCTCATAGCATCAGCATTATGCTATTGAGGGTTGAATAAAATGTCAAACATGTGAGGGCATACATCTGTGTTGAAATGTATACTATTGTTTTATGCTCAGATATATTCATTTTCACACAGTAGCAGTTTTTGAAAATGACTGTCCTCTGTTACAACCGACCCCATACTAGGGGCGGTTGTAACACAAATAAATAATATTCATTACGGGTATTTAAATCTGCTTTATTGCTCATTCTCGTATTAATCAACTCAGTCTCAAATAAGATCAACACTTATAATGTATTAAACACTTAAAATAACTTCATCAATACAAATAAAGGTATTTAACAAGAAATCAAAGCATTTCTTCTTTAAAAAAGTTACCCGGAACTAAACAGCCTAAGTAATTATAAGATCCTGTTTTGTTGCTTATTCCCGGATCAATTCACTCAGTGTAAATTAAATCAATCAATCAATACTCATTAATACTTACGTGTGTTTCATCCGTACCCACCCCCCTCTGGCGTCAAAGAAAAATCATAGTGGCGAGACTAAGAACGTAAAACAAAAAGTAATCATTGTTATTTTATCATAAACATCTGACGAGTGACCAGAAAAGTATTCAAAATTCAAAAAGTTATTCGACAAAGATATCAACTGAAAATACTAACTTTTGATTACCAAAATACAATAGGGTCCCCTGCAGGAAACTACAACGAGCGATAGTTGATGCAATACTGTGGAACTTGTTCGCCCTAACATGCCACGCATTTCTTCCATTATACCCCTCACTCTACAGCTGATAGTTTCTCGGATATTCGCTTTGTTTCAACCGTACCCCGTTACAACCGTACCCAGTCTCCCCTACCTAAATGTTAATACTTAAGTACCTAATTCAAATCCAAAATAATTTATTTGCTTTAAAACATGGTACAATTACCTTAGGTGGTGTTTTTATATTATTCCCGTAAAACGACATATCTTGCTAGATACTAGCATGCAAATTTAGTTTTAAGTAACATTATCCTTAACTGCATATAACATTATTAAACAATAACATTACAACGGAATAAAACATGTTCAATTCAGGCCATAGATGCAACTCAGATTTAAAGTGTTTTAATGGAAAGGAACTTCAAATCTTCAGAGGGCTCAGACAAGTTGCACTACGCTAACTAACGTTTCTATTCGATTCGTTTTTAAACCAATCGCGTCACTGGTAGACCACGTGACTTTTCGTATCACGTCATCTTCCAGTGACGCGATTGGTTTAAAAACGAATCGAATAGAAACGTTAGTTAGCGTAGTGCATCTTGTCTGAGCCCTCTGGAACAGCATTATAAATCTTTACAGATGTGGTAGCAGTTTTTCAGAAAGATATTTTTATATTTCAGGTCTGTTTGTCTGTAAAATATAATATGTAGATAGGGGGAAGCGCGGCAGTTTGATGCACGGGGCACAATAATACAACAGCACTATTTCGTTAAAAGCAAATGGTAGTAATATCGAAATACTTATCACTAAAACATGACTATACATAAGCGGGCTTGACAGCTGTAAACGCATTGCTAGGTGGTTGTTCTTAAGCATTTCACAAGTAAAAAAGTGTTTTTAGTGTAGCTTAATAAAAATATTCTCCTTATGTAATAGTTAATTGTTGCAGTGTTTATTTTATTGGATATTTGAAGTTCCCAATATTAAGTTATTTTGCACGCATGACTGGATGTATGAATGTGGAAGAAGCGAAAGAGATTTGTCAGGATCGTAGCAGGTGGAAAGTAGTGGTCTCTGCCTACCCCTCTGGGAAACAGGCGTGATTATGTATGTATGTATGTAAGTTATTTTATTTCGTTGAGAGGATTGCATGTTTAACTTTTCTAAAGTACATTGGTTTTATTAATATTCAAATATTTTTCGAATATGACCGTTGGGGCACTTCGATACACAAAGGTACGGGGCACATTGGTGCTATCAATGTTTGAGGAAGTAATTTTTGACTGTGTTGTTTTAGGGATTTCTCATGCATGTAAAAGTTCATTTCAATAAATACAAAAAAAAACAATTGAAATCGGTTATAATGTCTATAAGTATAATATATTGAAAAAAAAAAAGATATTTAAAATCTTTAGGAAACACAATAGGTTATCTATACCCTCCTTAAAAGAAACGAAACAACATTTTGTTGAATGTTGGCATTTTTAAAACTTTTTGACATAATTAAACATGTGTATCAAGGTGCCCCATGGACGGGGCACAATTAATCAAATTCCATTTTTCACAGATTTTGCATTATTTTTATTACGATTAAATTTTCAAGATTAATGCAAATGCCATATCAATTCCCATTAGTTTAACTATGGTATACTTAAGCAAAAATTGTATAATTTTAATCATTTCCGGTTCCCCCTACTGCTTATGAGTGTTACTCATACGGTTTAAGGATGTTAATATCTGAGTGGTACCCAGTGGCGTCTTGGTTTATCTCGCCGGCCTTGAGCGGCGTGATGTCGGCGGGCATGTTCTGGCTGGTGCGCCGCTTCATCAACCGCGCGGCGTGTCCCCTGAAGGCGGGGCTGCGCGCGCTGCCCTACTTTTACGGAACCACCATCGCCGTTAACGTGTTCAGCGTCGTGCACGACGGACCTAAGCGTGAGTCAAATCTATGTTAATCATGAACCGATAATTTATCGAGAAAATTCTGGTTTTTAATTATATATATATTTTATCTAGTGTTGAGTATGGACAACATCCCGATATGGATTTCGCTGACTGGATCGCTGTCGCTGGGTGCGGTCATCGCGATTGGCGTGCGCCTCTTCCTGGTGCCCTACTACAGGCGTCAGCTCACTCAACCAACTGCAGTTAATTTTTCATTGGGTTTGTCTAACTTCTAACTTAAACTTCCCTTCTTTTTACTATTTTCGTTAGGAGAACTGAACACGGTCATTCTCCAGAATTGTGTTCTCAGTCTAATTAACACCGCCCTTTTTTTCCACTTGGTTTTTGATAAAATTTATGCAAAATGTAGTAACATATCGACCATTCAAACTTTAATATTTATTGGGCACTTAATTATTATTAGCGGTTAATTAACTATCTTAGAAGGGTTTTAATATTTACGTGACGCGCGAATTAGAAAAGCGATGCGTTAATTAGGTTTACTTGCTTGCGAATCAAAAAAACTACGCGTTTATTAGATAAATGTTCATGCCAAATATATATATTTTTAGGAAATAAGACAAAAACTGTCAGACTGTCTATTAATTTTATCATATTTATTATATTGCAACGTTGAAACTATTAGGAACATAAAATATCCATCACGATATACATACATAATAAGCTAACTAATATTTCACTGAAATAATCGTTCTATAATCAACAGAGGTCGGAATAGGTAGTGCTTATTAACCTAAACTTGACTCATGTTCATTCATGCGTGAGTGAGATGGGAATACGTTATTGAATGAAGATGCAACAAGTTTAGGTTAATAAGCACTACCTATTCCGACCTCTGATAATCAACAATGAAAACGATAAAAAAAAATCAGAATTAATAACTTTACTAACATAATAACTAAGGTATAAACCTTAGGTATTATGAACAAACGATAACAAATAAATTGCCGTATCTGCTAAAGAAAAAATAATACTTCTTCCTCCTACTTTTTACATTCCCTATCTATCTTTAAAACAAGTAATTTAAAATTTAAAAACCCGATGAACTAAAAATATATAAATAAACTAGTTAATTTTATTGAATCTAAGGACACCTCATAATTCATAATGCTAAAATCCGTCGAGCCGTTTAAGCTTTACATACATAAGTTATGTAACATAACATACAGTCATTCAACTTTAAGTATGTAGTTTAATTATTGCGGGTAGTTTTAATACATAATTTATACAAATATGAAGAATGATGCCGGGTCCCTAGGATTTTCCTTACATGATTAGAATTACAGTTATCACTTTTTGTTAAAATGCAACTTTTTAATGCGGTCAGCAAAATTTTCATGTTTTCCAAGAGAAATATGCTAGGAAAAATAAAATAACCTCTAAAAAACATATTGTCCAAACACTTAAGCACACAGATACGATCATAAGGATGATTTTAAGGTTAGGGCCCCTCTAATAACATCAGTTTGACATAATATATGTCATTCTAATCATGCCATCATTCATCCGGGAATTACATTTTTGTAAAAAGATTATTCCTGTAAATTAATTTAAACTGGTTTAGCTTAAGCGAGCAATTAGAAATAAAATACTTTTATGTACCAAAAACCTTTTTTACTACTCTTAAACTAATTAACGCGTTCATTTTTGACCCGTGAATTAGATGTGTGTATTAAGGATTCTTGATAAAAAAAATATAACTTCTTTTAGGTACATGTGATAAACTACATAATCCAGTAATTGTTAAATACTGAGGTTCTTAATGTATACAATAATTTACAGAGCTATAGAGTTATTGGCTGATTTTAAAAACGTGAACGTGTTAATTAGCATTTACGAGAACCAAAACATGCGAATTAGATACTTACATTTGTAGTGTGCGATCCACATAACATTAACACGTCTTTCTCTCAAGAGGGTCTTGACATGAGTGTCTGCTCACTCAAAATGCATTACAGACATCTGTCTATTTCTTCAATGGCCTTGCACGGACAAGAATGAAAGCGGCGCGTGAATTAGTACACGTATCGGGACAAAGTTTCTTTATTTTATATCTTAGTGATATATTACTAAATAAATTTGGTATTTTTTTTGTAATTTGGATATCTTATCTTTCATTAAATAAAAATACTTTCATTCATCTTTCCTCTTGTATATGATCGGGGAAAATAGTTATATTAGTGATTTCGGAAGTGGGACGCGCGGTGTTAATTAGGAGAATGGGGTATTGATTTTTTTTTTCTCCTAGAAAGGTATTGAATATTTACTTGAAAATTCATGTACACCTCAATACGAGTACCTTCTACGAACAAAAAATATAAATTATACCAAATTCAATAGTTTTATATTTTTTAAGCCCGAGGACATACAGAAATAGCTGTCTGGAGAATGACCGAACAAAGCTTAAGCCTCTGATACATTTACAGAAATGTCTCCAATTGAAAGTCCGAACCAAGAAAACCAGCAAGAAACAGCTCAACGTCCAGTTTCCGTAAATTCTGAAGTGGGAAAATCTCTCGAAGCGGTTGCCGAAAGCGCTGAAATTGTCGCCCTAAGCGGCATGGTCCATGTGGCTGACGACGTCAAGGAAAAGAGCGTTAAAAATCGGGCTCTGCTTGCCACCATGGAAGACTGTACCAGCCTATCGCGCAGCGTGACCCCACCCCACCGCTCACACCTCACCCTGGTTGAAGCCGATCCTCAGATCAACACCCTCAAATACATCGATGAGACGATGAGCTATTGCAAAAGCATGGATTCTGCCCAGCTGGCAGGAATAGGTGACAGCTACGGTTCGCGGAACGGCTTTTTAGAATCGTGTGAAACCATCGCCCGTGGTGATCTCGAAGGGTTGTCCCCTAACCGAGTTCCTGGGAATGCTGGGGATACTGACACACCGCACCCGGAGACTGATAAGGTATTTTTTATTTTCATGTTGTTAATTAATCTTCAGACCAATCATAACGCAAATTCGCTAATTTAACATATAATTTAACATATAACATAACTCGAGCCGCTTGCAGCAGTTGATCTCTTCCGTACAGCGTCAAATGATCAAATAAGTTTGTCCCTCGGAGTACGTTTAGCGATATCTAGCGACTCGTTATGCTCTATGGTATTATTGGTATTAGTCAAATTATGTGTAAATTTGTCTACTGAATTGTTCATGATATTTGTTTTTTTTTTATTATGTGTGGCAGAGCCCGCAGCTCGGCAGCGCTCGGAGCGTGGACTGCCCCCAGCTGCCCTCGCGCCTTGCACCCATAACGCCCAATTCTAGCGAAGCGCCGCTGCTGCGCGTGCAGACGCCACCGCCAGTAACCGTGCCGCCGCCACCCGCGCCCGACGCTCGCCAACTGTTCTCTTTCCTTCAAGTATTGACTGCGACTTTCGGCGCCTTTGCACATGGTGGTAACGACGTCAGGTAAGTGTTGTTGTATGTAATAATTTTACTTGTTCTTAAATTCTACTCCATCATAACTGATGCGTGGTTGAATGGTAGGTAGGTACTACTCGGTAATATTTTTTTGGCGCTGGCAAAACCAGGCAGGAGTAACACACGTGAGTCAGGAGTGGAAAAAGAAGAGTGAAGAGAGATCAGTAGGTAGTCAGTAGTCATAGTCATTATATAAAACTTGCTGCCAGCAGCAGCAAGCAGTGCGTGCTACTAAGCGCATGTCCTTACATCTGCGAAAGGAACTAGGTTTAATGGTGGAGCGAGCCACTCGAGCCAATCTATTTATGTCGGAACTAGCAATTAGCTTCGACGTGGCTCTTCTAGTCAAATGATTCCAATATCGAATCTGTTACATTCCGAATGAATATTGCCCGATATTTGGGAATGGGCCTATTCTTGACGGTAAAAACCTTAACGTCTTTGACCTGTTATGGTATTGTTACTTATTTATTAAGTCGGCCGCCATTACTGTTAACTAAATAAGAGCTATCAAAACGTTGACAATACAATAACAGGTCTAATACGATATGGTTTTCATTTTGAAGGCCTAGAATCCCGTCCTAGCATGAGTACCGATGGCATGCCGACCCGAGCGAGAATGGGCTTACACTTGAGTGATGTTTTGTGGTTGTTCAGCAACGCCATCGGTCCGCTGGTAGCGCTCTGGCTGCTGTACTCGGAGGGAGGCACGCACGCCCGCGCTGAGACGCCCCTGGCCATCCTGGTGTTCGGAGGAGTCGGCATCGCGCTCGGACTGTGGTTGTGGGGCCGCCGCGTCATTAAGACCGTTGGCGAGGACCTGACTAACATCACTCCCGAAAGGTAAGCTTCTTACAGCGGTCGTGGGCGGGTTTAGGCGATGTTCGTCGTTTGATACCTCAGTGTCTTTCTAGAGCATCCATATAATATCATATCCATAGTGATAATTATGAATGCAATAAGCATTTTACATTGTACGAGCAACGGTATGACCAATTTTTTCACACATCTGTATTTATTAAGGGGCCTGTTAGACGAGCAACATTTTTACCCGACTGGCGAAGAAGGAGGGTAATGTGTTTCACAGCCTATATATGTATGTTTGTTCCTTTGTGGCACTATAAAAACTAAACCCGTTGTCCGATTTTGATGATTCTTAAGTCAATCGATTTGTCTTAATCTGGTGAATGTCACTGAAGATATGACAGTTATCAAAATTCAATATGGCGGCAACCAGACGCCATATTGTGCAAATAAAAATAAAAAAAGTCGACGAAGTATGACAAGTGGGGTATCATTGAATAGGGATTTAAAAATCATCTTTAGGTTTCTGTTTCGGTTTTGTTAAAGTTATCACGGTATGTGTGGCCGGCAACTTTGGTCGTCTTTGACATACGGTGTACGAGTACCTAAGACGGCAATAGTTGCTGGCCACGCATGACCGTGAAAAGTTGATCGTTTGCTAGCCCTCTTTAGACATCTGCTGGTTAAAGACGAGTGACATTAGCCACCATTCCCGAGCGAAAAGCGTAAAGTCAATGCCAAAATTTATGCACATCGTCTCACTGTGGGTCTAGACAGACAATTTCGGTTGTATTAGCGAAAAGAAAGATATTGACCTTTTATGGATGATGCTTTAACACATTCTTTTACTAATACAATCTAACGATAGAGCTGTCGTTCCGGTCAATCAGACTTAGTACTAATTTCACTAAACGATGTTAAATTTAATCAATGTTAATCGACTGTTAGTTCATACATTTTGACAGCTGTTAACGCCTCTAATCGTAAGTATGTTAAGTGGTTAACATCGTTAGGTGAAATTGGTACTTCGGGTTCGGTAGGGTTGGCGTTGCAGGCATTAGTTTGCCGTTTTTATTACGGTTCCGTAGTCAAACTAGGATCCCTTATAGTTTCGCCATGTCCGTCCATCCGTCTGTCCGTCTCTCCGTCCGTAGCCTAGCTCGGAGACTCTTAGTACTAGAAAGCTGAAATTTGGCATGAATAATTATATATTAGTCACGCCAACAAAGTGGTAAAACAAAATCTTGGCAAAAAACAAAATTGTACCTCCCCTACACGTAACGTGGGGATGATTTTTTTTTTATCGCCTGCCCCATAGTTTTGGGTGTCGTTGGATAGGTATTTCAAAAACAAATTTTCGATTAAGGGATCCGTTTATGAAATATTAAGCTTTAAAGTGATTAATTTTGTTAGAGTTAAGTGTGCCAAAACTACAAATACTTACTAAAAATCAGAAAAATATCTTAAATGAAAGCACATAAAGATTTTTAAAGGAAAACTATTACCAGGAAGTAGACTTGATTGGTTCCTGAGATACAGGTGACTAAAGTGTTTATACCTAATAAAATGACCAAATACAGCAAAAAATAACTTGAAATAGAGAATTAGTTCATACTTGTGGTTTTTCGAGATAGTTTTTGTGTATTAACGGCTTCGGAACCCTACACTGAGCATGGTCAGACATGCTCTTGCGCGGTTTTTTTTAATAAGGATACTAGTACCTATTAACCCGTGTGGTTGCGGGGTGAGAATAGTGCCACTCTATGTCTTCCCGTGGATGTCGTAAGAGGCGACTAAGGGAATAAAGGCTTGTAGGAGGTAGGTACTGTTAGGCGATGGGCTTTGCAACCGGTCCCTAATACGCTGTTAAACATCATAGCCTGACTGTGCAAAATGTGGTTGCGGAATCATCAACAAGTTTTTAGTTTTTCTGGGAACGAAGGTGTAAGTTTATGTATGGATGTAGTATTAAGTAAGTACGTATTGTTTCGTACGCAGCGGTTTCACCATCGAGCTGGGCGCGGCGCTGACGGTGCTGGTGGCCAGCAAGATCGGTCTGCCCATCTCCACCACCCACTGCAAGGTCGGCTCCGTTGTCTGCGTCGGATACTTTTCCGAAAAACCCGTCGACTGGGGCCTTTTCCGGTAATAATTTAAAACTTTTCATTCCTTTTTGGTTTGTTAACAATAAGGTTAACAAACCAAACCTACCCTTTTAACCTAACCTTTTTGGTTTGTTGTAAGGTCGAGGTATCAACTCTTAAAGGGGGATTGGCGAGTAATCGGCGCATTCTCTAATATCAAAGCAAACCAACCGTTGTTTTACAAAAAACTGCAATGTGAACCGTGAGCCAGGCAGGGATGGGCATTATTCGAATAAAAAATAATTAGTAGTATTTTTATTCGCGAATAAATTATCCACGAATGAATCATTCGACTACTGTTCGAATAACGAATAATTTATTAATTTATTGGAGAAAAATGGAGCGGGTATTCCAGTAAGTACATAATAATTATTCGTGGCAATTCATTCAACGAATAAATTATTCACGAATAAATTATCGCAAATAAATTATTCGACGAATAATTTATTCGAATAAGAATAATCATTCGAGAATTTCATTCGTTATTCGCGAATAATTTGGTTATTCTTATTCGTTATTCGTCATTCGAATAAATATTTCCCCATCTATGGAGCCAGGAACAACGTTTCAAATTGCCCGTTTAGGCTTAGTGAGCCTATACAAAATAGTAAGTAAATGTGATGTGATAGCACCCAAAATTAAGTCGATAACAACTTTTAGGGTTCCGTATCCAAAGGGTAAAAAAGAGACCCTATTACTAAGACACCACTATCCGTCTGTCTGCCTGTCTGTCTATATCCATACTATTTTTACAGATGATGTATTTCTCTTGGCGCTATAACAACAAATGCTAAAAACAGAATAAAATAAATATTTAAGTGGGGCTCAGATACAACAAACGTGATTTTTTGGCCGTTGTTTGCTCGATATTAATAATGGCATCGGGTAGACGCTAGAAATATTCACAGATTATTTAGTTGTATATTCACATTAAAAAAAATAAAAATAAAAAAAAATAAGGGGGCTCCCATACAAAAAACGTATTTTTTTATAGATAATGGTACGGAACCCTTCGTGCGCGAGTCCGACTCGCACTAGGATTTTTGTACCTACTAATTTTCTTATTCATAAACGCGCAATAACTAAAGTATGCTTGAAATCATGTTGAAATCCTTTTTTTGTCCTTATCTGTCATTAAGACATTTGTGTTTGACAGAAAGGGGCAAAGAATACTTAAATTAATATAGGTTTATAGTGAGTAGGATAAGTAAGGGGGTAAGTTTGTAGTTGGTAGAAGCTGGAAGAGATTCCTTATTGAGATAAGCTCGCTTTTTAACCGACTTCAAAAAAGGAGGAGGTTATACGTTCCACTGTATTTTTTTTATATGTATGTTCACCGATTACTCCGTCAATTGTGGACCTATTTTAAAAAATCTTTTTTTGTTTAATAGAGTATACTTTTGAGGTGGTCCCATTGTCACCAAATTTGTCATTAGGGGATCAAACCAAACATACAGCGATTTTAATATTTTTAGTAACAAGTCCAGCATTTGCATTTAGAAAGAAACATTTGGTGAAGTGGAACTGATGATGACAGCGCACTAAGATCACTAAAAAGTATAAAAAATATAAATGTTTTAAAATACAATAAAACTTCTTCTAAAATTGTAGGCACCTACCTAATAGGTTAGTCCAACTGAAGTCGACGACCACAATATTTTCAACAAAAAGCCGACATCAGTTGGACTAACCTATTAAGGTACCATGGTACAATTTTAAAAGAAGTTATTTTTTGCGTTTTTGAACGCGGTTTTTTGTTTTTTAAAACATTTAATTATTTTTGTTTATTCTTTAAGGCTTAATTTATCAAACATTTATATTAGTACTGGATTTAGATTTTATTCTTGCATTCATATAAGTAAAATATCACCGTAATATTTGTGTAATAAAAAGGTAACGTAGGTACAGATGTAGTGAAATATCCTTTCACATCGTATTTTCTCGGAACTGTTCGTATTTGTCATGCTACTTCAGTCAGACTCAGTACCCATCAAGACAACGTGGGGGAACGTCGCATCACGAAATTAATAATCGATATAGAGTGATTAATACCAGTATTTATTTGTTAATATTTAAGTTTGTGTTCAGTTCTTTTTAATAGTTAAGCCGCAAGCATTAAGACCTGGGAAACGTTTAGATCGACAAGACTGTGAAATTATTTTCAACATTTATTAATTTATATTACTTATTGTTCACCTACACCAGAGGTCCCCAAACTTTTTTGTCTCGGAGATCACTAGGCAATGTTTTCGTTTTTGGGTGGACCCCATCTTACCTACTTATTATCAAAAAATCTTGAGGGTATTTTGCACAGATAAAATGGGAGGTCTAGTCGGCTAAAAATTTACACAGGCTTACAATTGAAATTTAGCGCGGAAAAATATTTTTTAGAAAATATACCACGCACAGACAATAAAAACCTAAATTATTTATATATTCTTAAGAAAGTAATATGTAAGTAAGTACCTACTATCTGTGTACGAATATGGATTATTCCATTAATGGAAAGCCATAATTAAAGTCACAACCTGCTTAAATGGGATCCACTATCGCGAACCCCCATTTTCATCTCATGGACCCCCATTTCTTATTTCCACTCACACGGACCCCTTGCAGGTCCTCACCGACCCCTGGGGGTCGATATAGACCACTTTGGGGATCACTGACCTACACCTATTCTCTATATAATTTGATTGTGGTGGTTTTAACATGGCGCTGTGATATACTTCAAACTCGTGATTTGACATTTGACACTGATAACTAAAGTACTCTATTTATGTACTTAATACTAACATGTCACTTAATAATAGGTACAATTATTTATAGACACGTCGGCGTCGGCATCATTCGAAAGTAGCGGGTGTTCCGAGTTTTCACGATGGGAAAGGATTATATTCACTATGGCTGTACCTAGTCGTATACATACACATAGGTATATAATATAGTTTGTATTTTCAGTAATATAATCTTCGCATGGGCCGTGACTCTCCCGGCCGTGAGCGCTATGGCGTCCGTCTCCATGCTGATCCTCAAGAAATTCGCTATCTAAGCATCCGAACGCCAGACGCACCGCACTATGAGGAGCAACGGGTCTTTCTTCGTATACAATATAATAATATGTGTTTAGAGTAGATGAACGGAGTATTTATAATAGATATATTTTCCGCACGCAGCGGGTTTTCACACGCAGATCAGTAGATCAGAGGGTGTAGAACTGGGGACGAGGTAAGTATATGTTTATGATAATCAATGCTGAATTACGAAAAGGAAGGCTTACACAAAGTGGAAAGAGTGGTGCTAAACTGTTTGGTGCTGTCTTCAGTTGGCCGTCGAGCTCTGGGCCGCACAGGCCGGCGCGCAGCACCGCCCCAGCGGGTCTAATGGGAATGAAGGGAACAAGCTAATAGGGAACACCTGCGAATCTAGCTGGAGCGGTTATATGTACCTACTTTACATTGAATATTTACTTTCTTAGATGGCATTAGATAAGCAGAAATGCGCACGAATTAAACAGAAGAGAGAACTGTCCGTTTGTATTACTATAGGTACTCGTACCATTAGTAGGTAAGTCGTAAGTTTGCGAGATTCATTTTGTAAAAACATCATCGACATTTTATGTTACTTGTTGGACATGTAATCGATCAACACTATTTACCGTTTATAAGCACTCTGGTATATGTCTAGGACATTATTATTGTGTATTATTTAATAATATAGGTATGTTAGGCATAGTTGAAAGTATTACGTAATAAATGAATTAACAGGCGTTTTGTTTTTTTTAAATCAACAATTGGGATAAAGCTAGCAGCAAGTTCTACAGGAGTTCTGTAGCCTGCGACAACACTGCTGTACCCCCAAAAGAGGCCCCGATTTATACTAAGGCTAAAGGTTCTACAATGTCTCTACTATGATCGTAAAAGTGTGCTAGTACGAGGATACAAAAGTGCAAGCGGTATCGTAAGACTAAATATCTAAAATAAGTTCTTGTAGCGCAAATAAAGAACTCGTATCCTATTTCGACGCGTCTGTATCTCTGTACCTGCTAGGGTTTACGGCTCTGTATTAGATATAAAGAAGCGAAATTTTGGGAAAATTAAAAAATAACAATAATTTTGACCAAGTCCAGGGCTCATACATTTGCCGGTGATGGATGGAAAATATGATTAAAAATTATAATACACTAGCGGACCCGGCAGACCTCGTCCTGCCCGGAAAACCAAAGTGCCACGTTAAATAATAATAATTATGATATTTTAAGGTCTGTTCATTCTTACTTGTCTTATATAGTAATTTCCTTCAAATTAGGTACCTATTGCGTGTAGATACTTAGACCAGGTATGAGCTGTGATTTCTGCCAGTCAGCCATGGAATCTATATTTACAATATACATATAACGAGTAAGTAAGGTCTGTTCATTCTTACTTGACTTATATAGTAAACAACTTTCTAACCTCAAAATGAACCTTTGTTTGGCTAAAACAGCTCTTTTATCGTAAATAAAGTAAACTGCATAAACATTATGGACATCACTTGGCTAATGTATTGTCTGTGATTGCTTTATTTTGTTTAAAAAAGCTGTTTTAGCCAAAAAGGTTCATTTTGAGTTTAGAAAGTTGTTTACTATATTAGACAAGTAAGAATGAACAGACCTTAAATTTAACACATACATTTTTTTATTTTGCGATTATATAATTAGGTACCTACTTCTAACGAATCTACGTTTGAGTCATCATTTTTTGATATCTCACTGTTTACTATGGTCTCTATGTCCAAATTATTAAATTCGGTTATTTTATTATTAAATTAAGTTTGGTGACATACCGACCATCCAATTGTGTTTTAAAACCATCGAGGAACCCATTGAAATATACACACAAAATTTCATCCAAATCGGTCCAGCCGTTTAGGAGAAGTTGGTGACATCCCGACAGCAGCGCCACATACCGGGTTCAATTATGTTTTAAAACCATCCAAGAACCCATTGAAATATACACACAAAATTTCATCCAAATCGGTCCAACCGTTTAGGCGGAGTTAGGTGACAAACACACGTACAGAAGAATTAAACATAATTATATATTAAGACGTTAGCTTTATGTAGCTGTACAGTGTGTAATTTTGCCTTAATTGCGGTGCCGTGTAGTTCGTGTTTAATTGAGAGCTGTTACTATTTTAGAGGTTTGAAAAATATACCGAAGCTTTTTTTATAATTATTTTCTGAGTTAATGTGGCCGTCGAGAAAAACCCATAGAAACCATGAAAATGCAATATCTTTTTCAAGATACATTATTTGTAAATAAATAAAATAAAATATGTTCTCATAAATGAAGTTAAACCTAGCCAAAAACTATATAAAAAATATGGTGAATTAAGACACAATTAAGGTTTTTACCAAAAATTAAAACAGTTTTTTTGTGGGACAGTGTCTAATGGTCGAATTTAATTTTTTGATCGAAATAATCTACACATAATACCATAGTTGTATATAAAATATGAGCTAATTGCCATCAGACCATTGTTTATTATAGGTATTAGAGTGAGAGTTAATGTGAATGTGTAGGTACACACAAAGCTATACATATAGGGTACTGTCGATGAGTCGACTACCAAGAGATGTCTTTTGGACCCAACTACAATGCAATAAGGTGAAAAAGTGGATACATCTCTTTGTAGTCGACTGTACAAGTGGTAAAAAAAGTTAGTGAACGAATGAATGAGTGAATGTGATTTTAGTGATTCACCCCCGCTAGACCGAATTTCATAAAAGCTAATTTCATTAGGCATAACAACGTTTGACATAATTTTCATTAGCCCTAATAATAATATCATGACAGCTAAACTTGTATGTGCTAATTGATTAGTAAACCTAAAGTTATATACCCCAATGTTGACTTGTTTGTACTAAACATTCAATGCTCTAATATCATTAAAACCAAAATAATGTTTATTCCTCACGATTAAAAGACCTAATAGTCATAAGTTCTAATGAATGATAAGTTCATGAATGTTTGATCGAATCATTGTTTGAACGAAATACAAATATAAAAACAAATACTCAATTAGGTTAATTTTACCCACATAGGTTAGGTTAGAGTTGCGACAAGGCGCGAAGTGCCTCACTCAGAGCTCCGTCGTTTTGAATTACGGTCGTTTAGGTTCTTAAGGACCATATAAAATTAGGTTTTATATACGTTAGGGTTTAAACATGTTATAAGGTAGGTATCGTAATATTCGGAGTTTAGAGAAATAGGTATAACGTAAATTCGGGATGCTAAAATGAGGGCTAATGAATAGTTAGGAAAAGTAACAATTCGGGTTTTTGATGAGTTTCTAGGCACTGCCGATATACTGCCCGCTGCCCTTCGTCGCGTCGCGCGCGTCCCTGCGTAGGTGCAGACATCATTTTATAATCTGTCGCGATTTTAAAATCGCGTCGCCTTGTCAATTCGGCCAGCCATATTGCGATGTATGAGCGATTCGCTTGTTCATCGCTTCTGTTAATGGGGACACTAACAATTCGCGTCGCTGTCGCATAGCTGTCGCGACGCCAATCGCCCAACCAGTGCGGCGGCGGCCTAATTAGATTTTCTCGCGAATCGTCTCATACGCCTCTAGTCGCACGAAATACCTACGTCTCGCTCTGCCGCTCAAGCGACATTGTAGTGCAGCCACTTTTACGTGGTGTTTTACTGTAAAACTTTTACATTTGATTGCTAGTCGTCGTTAAATCGCCGCTAATCGCTGTCGCTTTAACGAAAATCATAATATCGCCGCTTATCGTTGTTCCTAAACATGCAATTCGCACACGTTACTGCATTACTAAACATTTGAATACTATGAGAGACATAATCAAAATCTTGTCGCGTGTCGCTTAATCAATGCGGTCGCCAACATAGCTTGAAATGTGTTTGTTTTACTAAAGTCGCTGTCGCCTCGCCATCGCCTTACCAATGCGGCTGCGGTCTAATCGATTGTCAGTAAAGAGATCAGCACCATGTCCCATTTAGGTAATGTTAAAAGCAAAAGAAATATTTTATGTCAAGAAGGGCAGAGGGAAAGTGGAAACCAGAATAATATTCCCCCCATTGAACACCAGAAACATTCATTTTGTAGTTCAATTCTCTTTCTGCATAGTTTCAATGCTGTGCTGTGTTGTGCTGAAAAATACAGTTAGGTACTTACCGCAAAGGTACCTGCTTATCTGTAACGGCTGCCAAGGAGCTGGTACTAATGGAGCCCCCTTTGATGTTGATGATAAAGATAACGATGATGAAAGACAATTTGATTGCTAAGACCGTGTAAGTAATTTGTTTTTGTTATTTTTCATGATGAAAAGTTCATTTTTTTATCAATTTGGATACCCTCTTTCTCCTATAGTATTGATCGTACAGTAACATCTACATATATACATACATAAAATCACGCCTGTTTCCCAGAGGGATAGGCAGAGACCATTTCTTTCCACCTGCTATGATCCTGACAAATGTCTTTCGCTTCTTCCATATTCATACATAGAGTCATGCACGCACGTCGGTGTCGGGTACTTAAGGTTCGGCCCTTTTCCAGTACCTATTTCTCCGATTTGATTCGAAAAAGTACGCCTAGGGCTGCCTCTTCCGACCCTTCACTCACTTTCGCTCTGTATATCTCTTTCGTCAATCTTCTTTCATCCAACCTTTCCAAATGGCCGAACCATCGAAGCATGCCCGTTTCAATCTTAGTCACTACGTCTTCTTTTAGCCCACATTTCACTCTGACTATTTCATTCCTTACTCTATCAATCAGTTTCACATCACACATACTACGCAAAGAGCGCATTTCAACTGCACACCCAACATTCACTATCATACATCAGAGTATGAACTCCGTTGTCAACAGCCAGTCGCGCTTTTTGTGAAACGCCCCTTCTGCCCACAAAGGAGTACAGGGCCCCATTAATTTTATATCCCGCAATCACCCTCCTCTCGACATCCTTCTCACACTTACCATCTCTTGTAAACATACTTCCCAGGTTCACAAATTCACTCACTTGCTCTACTAATTCACCATTTATATTTATCACGCACTCAGTCATCCCCTCGTCCTTCTCTATCACCATGACCTTGGTCTTGGCAACATATACTTTCATCCCCTTTTGCTTAAATCCCTCATTCATCACTGTCACCATCTCCTGCAACTCAAGTACCGATGGAGCAAGTAGGACTTGATCATCGGCCTATTAGAGGCATTTGATTAGCAACTCTTGCATACTCAAACCCTTATCATACCTACTCTTTCAAATCTCGCATACAACTGTCCATGAATAGATTGAACAGCCATGGTGAGGAAACACAGCCTTGTCTAACACCTCTAGAGATATTAAACCAGGCCGAGTAGCCCCCATTGATCCTGACACAGGCTCTGGAGCCCTCGTAAAGGGACCTCAATGCAAAGCCTGTACCAGGTTGCTGTTCACTCCATACATAGACAGCACCGTCACAACTCCTTTCTATCTACCCTATCATAGGCCTTTTCCAGGTCCACAAAAGCACAGAAAACCTTTCGGTTGACAGCCAAGAACTTTTCCGACAACACTAAGGAGGCT
The DNA here is from genome assembly GCA_946894065.1 of Acleris literana. Classification (NCBI taxonomy): domain Eukaryota; kingdom Metazoa; phylum Arthropoda; class Insecta; order Lepidoptera; family Tortricidae; genus Acleris; species Acleris literana. The sequence goes on along the minus strand of OX335668.1, from coordinate 14,268,148 downwards.
GATACCGCGGTAGTTTTTGCAGTCTTGCTGTGACCCCTTTCCTTTATACAGAGGGACGAAAACGGCCTCGACCCAATCTTCCGGGACTCGGCCGCTACTAAAACATGCATTGAAAAGTCGGTACAACAGATTAACCACCACGCCATCTCCTCTCCTCAGCATTTCTATCGACACTCTATCACAACCTGCCGACTTTCCCACGTTCATACTTTTTAATGCTTTCATGATTTCACTCATGCTAATCACACTTTCATCTTCGCTACTTGCATCCATACTCGTGCTCTCTGGCTCAAGACAAACATCTTGCATTCAAACAAGCTTTTAATAGTACATTATTGCCTAGGCATGGAAGTAGGCAATTGCGGGCCGAGTATTGGATTAAACGGACGAGCTTGCGAGTCCGTTTAAAAATACGAAGCCCGCAATTGCTGTTCCTGCCGAGGCAAATATAGTCTTCTCAAAAATCGCAAGAAAAAAAATGTGTTGGAGTCAAATCTTCATCGCTTGGACTCATTTTTTGAATTGCATACAAACAGAAACTTCATGTGAAAAAACCATCACTCCTTACCGCCTTTTTGTTTATGATAAGGAGAAACGCAATTCTTGTTTTTAAAAAAACATAAGCTATTCCAGGAACAAATAAAAAAGTTATGTTTCGAGTAAAATCTGGATGTATAAGACTTGTGCCCTCATTTTATTATGGCCCTTTTCACTTTTTAAAAGTTACAAGGTAGATAGTAATGGAATTTGTATGCAACATTGCGGGCTTGTGTAGCGAGCACGCAATGTTTTTCTTTTTTAAATTTGAGAACTGTCAGTAAACTATGTACTTCGCGTCTCAATATGTAGATAGGAATGTCAACATTTCCGGACATTTTTGAGAAAAATAAGTTTTCCATCTATCAAGCATTTTTTCTTCCTCACATACCAAGTCTCCAGACTCATCCCTCACGGCGCTTAATTTAGTTTACTCAGATTTCCCCCGAGCCGATTTAATCAATCTCCAAAAGAGTTTAATATTCGACCGGAAGTTGTCAGAGAAACTCCTATCATACTTTTCATTCAATAAATCTTTCTTTCTAGCCACAACTTCTTTCACTATTTTCTTTGATCTATTACACTCTTCTTTCTTTCTGTCGCTTAGATCTTGCCCTGGCTACGAGTAAAATATACGAAATATAATTTATAGCAAATTTAATGTAGAAGTGACTAAAGAGATTTTGTTTAATGGTTTTCGAGATACACGAAAAAAACTGAAAAAAAATACTTTTCCCCCTTCTCCCAGCGCCGCCGGCTCATCTCCAACTCTTGGGGACTTTTAGTATGTTATCTAGATATCTCAAAGAATAACTTTAGCAATTTTCAAAACTACACTAATTATTCGGTCTGGTCAGAAGTAGGTAGGTACAATCAGTAAAATGGAACCCCCACCCCCGTAGAACCGTGTCACAGCAACGTTATAAATCAAATTGTATGAAGTTTAAAACTGAATGTCATAACATGATCGACATGATCGTTACACGACCAAGCTCCTTGAAAATTAGTAAAAAAAATACATAACATAATGTAATGAAATGACACAGTTCTTATACTTATATAAGAATTTTCGGACATTACCTAACCCGTAAGGAAATTGTTCCTTCAAATTACCTATTGCGTGTAGATACTTAGACCAGGTATGAGCTGTGATTTCTGCCAGTCAGCCATGGAATCTACATTTACAATATACATATAACGAGTAGGTAAGTAAGGTCTGTTCATCTTTACTTGTCTTATATAGTAAACCACTTTCTAACCTCAAAATGAACCTTTTTTGGCTAAAACTGCTCTTTTATCGTAAATAAAGTAAACCGAGTTAACATTTTGGACATCACTTGGCCAATGTATTGTCTGTGATTGCTTTATTTTGTTTAAAATAGCTGTTTTAGCCAAAAAAGGTTCATTTTGAGGTTAGAAAGTTGTTTACTACGAGTATATAAGACAAGTAAGGATGAACAGACCTTACGTACTATCGCGATCGTTAATTTGTGACCCATTTCAAGAAAAATAGGCTTGAAGTCGTCAATGTCATTAGAGATGCCAAATCATTTGTAACTTATAGGAGACTCAACCTTATTGTTGTAGAATGTCAGAATGACATTGGACTTAAGGTGGGTCCCAAATTTAAGTTCGTGACTGTACCTACGTATAATAAATAAAGATTAGGTATAGTCCATTCGCTTAGATAGTGTTGCTACACTCGCACATGCTCGTGGTTATTGTAATAAAATACGAATATAATTCGAAGTAAACTGCCAAATTCACTTGCGGCGTAACACCCGTAAGTGAATTTGGCAGTTTACTTCGAATTATATTCGTATTGTATTACAATAACCACAAGTACGTGCGAGTGTAGCGACACTATCTAAGCGAATGGACTATACGTTCCCAGTGCTCCGAAACACATCCCGAACGGCCGAAAATGTTAATAAGTTCGATAGGATGACATCATTTTTTTCATTGATTCGTTCGAGGCACCCGCGGAGCCCGAGCAAACTTAACGGTCATTCATTTCATTCATCGCCCCTCCATTGCTTTAATTCGGTCTCGGCTATGCTTTTAAGCTCACGCGTCCAAGTCCGACATTCGTAAATAAAACCAATTTTAATCGATTGTAACCAGTAGGTACTTAAGATACCTACCTAAATTAAGTATATTGTTTCAATAAGATCAATGGACAGTTACACAGAAGTCAGAAAGTAAGTTTTTTGCAATCATTACTTTATATCTCTCCTAAGTATTAGGTAGGTATATGATTTTAGCCGTAATAAGAAGCGTTTTGACCTTGAGTTTATGTTTCTTAGGTCGCATTCTTTGAATTTGTTTAGAGATCAAGTTTGTTTGTGTCTCGGTATTTAATTTACATGTATATTAAACGAGAAATCGTTTCTTGTTTCTGTGTAGAATTGGGTAGGTAGGTATTTTTAATATTCAGATTTAGAGATATTTTAAGGCCTATACTAAATCGTATACTAGAAATAATAAACTGCTTTTAGAAAATCTCGTGTTCGTAAAGTATATAACTACTTAAATCATTTGTAGGTCAATGCATTCATTTCTATAATAAATTCAGTATTGTAGTATCAAAATTACTCTTTGGGAAAGTCGTTGATGTCTGAAGCTTAGCATAGGGTCGAGGACTAATTTAGCAAACAACAGTGCTTGGCCTAAACCAAAATAATAAATAACTAAGCACGTATACCAATGGTTGAATGCATAACTAAATATTCCGAGGTCGCCATCGTTGCAGAACTCCAAACACTTGCACGAAGTTTGCCCAAAGATTTCACGTATTTATTTATCTCTCCATTAGTAATGAAAACCTTCCCCAAGTCCTGTAAACACGCCCGCCAGCAACCCGCTACTAGCGAGGTCCTGTAACGCAGGGATTCCTAGCACAGGACTCGCTGACGTGGTTTCTTTATCTACTGTATTGTTTAATTCAAGCGATAAACTTTTTTTAGTACCTAATATACCTTTGACATAAAAAAACATGTAAACAACTTGGTTAGGGTACTAGTTTAGAACACGGTTTTCATATTTTCCGGGATACAAAGTATCCTTTCCTACTTATGTCCTTCCCCGGGACTCCAGAGGCCCGTTTCACGAAGCTATTAGTTACAAATTACAAGCGGAAGTCTCTTTCTAACTCCTTTTCCTAGAAAGAGAGTTCCGCTTGTAATTTGTAACTTGTAGCTTCGTGTAACGGGCCACAGCTATCTCCACATATCAAATTGCATCGAAATCGGATTCGAATGTTATAGCAGCACTTATATTACGAACAAACAAACATTGTTTTTTATATTAGAGATAAATTATTTTTACGAAATAAAACTTTATTAAGTATTGTGAAAAGAACTAATAAAGGTAATGAAAGTTAAGAGAGTAGTAGGTGCCTACAGTAGAGTTTGAGTACTTAGGTAGTTAATAAGTCGGTGACAAAATTGTTCATACTAAAACACTGCCAGGCTGCAAGCTCTCAGACCAAAATGTAGGAGAATACTTTTGTCTGACCAAACATACGACGTTGGTTCCATTCGGTAACTCGATGACTTAAAATTGTCCTGTCAACTGACTCCTGAACTTGGTCTGCCAGCGAGACCCGCCTACGTCAGCCGTGCCACACCAACAGTTTTAGGTTATACTTAACTGTCTTTATCCCAACAGATTCGTTAGGTAACTGGGTACATGAGATATTTCGTACGCCAAAAATGAATGCAAAACAAGACTGCAACGAAGTACCAGGTTGCGCCTCGGCAGACCAAATTAATTTAGGACTGCCCATAGTCTACTTTTTCCACAAATCGCGTTTAGGTATTCGGTAACTCGATAAGGTAGGACTTTGAGCGGTCGGGTCTCGGACCAGTAGGTAGGTATGATTAAAATGTGCGTGCTCGATCTACCCTACCCTATGTGACCTATGTCAAGTACCTAATTATTATGTCAACGTAATCCTTTTATTTTCCTGTTTAGATTTACTGCTATGAATGATACGCCGACATCACCCTTGGTGCCTGCATATACTCTGCCGATACAAGTAAGTAGCGTAAGCGTAGCGTAAGTAGTAGTAAGTAATTTGAGTGGCGGGGCGCGCCGTAACAGATAGAACACAATACTATACATATATAATATAAAGGTCATTTGGGCGTGTACGGTCGAAATCAGAACTAAGCTGTGCATTTTAGTACCTCGTCGCAGCTATTGATATACACTTGATTACGTTAGGTACTGCGACAGCATATCTAAAACGTACAGTTACTTGAGTTCAACTGTGCAAGAAAGAGTTAGACATATTTCCGCTTCGATCTTTGGAACTGCCCACGCAACGGATTTAAATGCGGTTTTCATTAATAGGTAGAGTGATTCAAGAGGAAGGTGGTTATTCTGGTTATATTATACTTATATGTATAACTAATTCTGGATTATGAATATGTACTTACCTACCTACGGGTGGTTCAGAAAAGTCACGTTTAAACCGAAGCCAAGCAAAGGCCGAGTCGCTTGTAGCTGATTTTTCCTGTCTTTAGTTATGGAGTCGTGTCCTCGTGTCAGATCTTTTTGCGCATAATTTTGGATTTTATAATATTACTGGTAAAGCATCTTTAGGAAGCTTTTAGTATTTTATTAACACTCTACCTATAAGTAAGTGATGGATGAATTATGAAACTTACACAATACATACTACAGGTAGAGTCACTAAAGCTGGCACGAATGGAATGAACAAAAGTAATCACTGTGTGAGTGCCATTTATTATAACTCGTGTATGTACAGTTGACTACAAAGACATGTACCTACCTATCCAATTTTTCACCTTATTGCATTGTAATAAGGTTCAAAACTGGATACTCCCCTTTGTAGTCGACTGTACAGTGCGATAGCTCTTAAAACTACCTTTGGGATTGTGCTTCTCTCTCGCTCGCTCTGATACCTACGCTCTCATATTACCCGAACCTGTAAGGTGACGTAGGACACCCCCGCTATAGTCGATTCGAGCTACGTTGATCCCCGTGACGGTTAATATAAACTTAATGTAAGTACTTACTATACTTGTTTCTTAGACTTTTCTAGTACCTACCTAACAACTTGCCAAAACCAATATTAGGCAAGACGGCTTATAACTTAAGAGGATTGTGAAGCGACGCTTAAATTTAAACCAAACCAAGCTTTTTTTAAACCAAAACCGTATTCTGAATGTCCACTCGCTGGAAATTACACTTAGCAACACTTATGTTCGACGCGGTACAAAGCCAGTTTCCCTCGTAGGTACCTTTACGGTAAGCTGACGTGGTCACGTAACTCCAGATCATTGGAAGTAAGAGCGAGCAGGTATCTTCAGCAGATCTATTCTAAGCACCACTCTGCTGCGTTTCGCGGCAGCTTCCGCTACGCTGCCATGAAGTGTTGGAACAACATTCCTCCTCCCATTCGTGCGCTAAAATCAAAATACAGTTTTAAATTAAAATGTAAGGCACTTTTGTTTGAGGAACAGAAGACATTGTAATGTTACTAAAAATTGACAATTTATTAGTACTTCGTTTTTTAAGTTTACTTGCTTGTCCGGTCTCCAAGTTGTCCTTGTATAACTGTATCTTACCTGTTTTTTTTTATAATGTGAATTTTTTAATTGCTGCTACTGCTGTACTTAATACCACAAAACACGTGATTATAATACACAGCTCTTTTCTTCTTCTTTATTTGTTCTCTGTTGACGTGGATTAACTTTGCGCTAATGACGGTATGACGACGTCTGCACCGAGGGTAAGGCGGCGATCGATTGCTACTAGCAAGGTCCTGTAACGCAGGGATTCCTAGCACAGGACTCGCTGACGTGGTTTCTTTATCTACTGTATTGTTTAATTCAAGCGACAAACTTTTTTTTAGTACCTAATATACCATTGACATAAAAAAAACATGTAAACAACTTGGTTAGGGTACTAGTTTAGAACACGGTTTTCATATTTTCCGGGGTACAAAGTATCCTTTACTACTTATGTCCTTCCCCGGGACTCCAGAGGCCCGTTTCACGAAGCTACAAGTTACAAATTACAAGCGGAAGTCTCTTTCTAACTCCTTTTGCTAGAAAGAGAGTTCCGCTTGTAATTTGTAACTTGTAGCTTCGTGTAACGGGCCACAGCTATCTCCACATATCAAATTGCATCGAAATCGGATTCGAATGTTATAGCAGCACTTATTACGAACAAACAAACATTGTTTTTTATATTAGAGATAAATTATTTTTACGAAATAAAACTTTATTAAGTATTGTGAAAAGAACTAATAAAGGTAATGAAAGTTAAGAGAGTAGTAGGTGCCTACAGTAGAGTTTGAGTACTTAGGTAGTTAATAAGTCGGTGACAAAATTGTTCATACTAAAACACTGCCAGGCTGCAAGCTCTCAGACCAAAATGTAGGAGAATACTTTTGTCTGACCAAACATACGACGTTGGTTCCATTCGGTAACTCGATGAGTTAAAATAGTTCTGTCAACTGACTCCTGAACTTGGTCTGCCAGCGAGACCCGCCTACGTCACACGTCACCGAGGGTAAGGGGGCGATCGTGCCCGATTCCCGCCGAGTCTTGTAATATCTCACCGCGATTGGAAAGGGATTGGAGGTGACAGTTGTACCATATACTTACGTCAAAGTGCATATATTAATTGACACCTATTCCAATCCCAACCTAATCGCGGTTTTCATAATATACATAGTCAAGAAAATCAAGAATGCGAAATTCGTTGTTAAACTGTGTGTATTGAATGTTAGTACTGTAATTATTTCATATTAGTTTATTTTATTTGCTTTTTTTTTGTTAGTGTTATTATCTTGTTTTATCTTCTGTTGTTTGTTACTGTCATGTTTGTCATTTTTTTCTTTATCTACTGTTCTAACGTCCGCGATAAAAGGCCCCGCTGAAAATCATAGTACTGAGTGGGTCCCTAAATTGATGCAACGTACGGCACAGATGAAAAATGTTATCGTTTTAATTCTTTTCTCCCACATGCTCGGAAATGTTAACCTTACTGTTGTCAAATCAGCCCGCGAGGTTCTAAGTTCCGAGCCTAGGCAAAATTAAAAAAAAAACAAAGTTATTATTTACCAACGGCAGCGGCCGCGAAAAATGTATGAAATTTCATTACGTACCTGGTGATTTACTTTTTAAAACCATGTTTGGACTTGGATAACTATCTCCAAACAGCCAAACACTCGTGCAATCAAAATTCTTCCTTGTATATTTTACTTTTTAAACTTGGAAACCTAATTAGATTCCAATATACGTCAAAAAAACTACCAAAGATGGCGGAATGTCACAGTTACACGGTGTCATCATCATTGTGACGTTTCAGGAAAAACCAACCTTTTGGTACCTACAATAATTATGTTAAAATAAAACAATATATTGTTTTATTTTAACATAATGATTGTAGGGTTAATAATTAGGGTAGTTATTTTCACAATATGATAAAGGTCATCCTGATTTTAATCAATGTTTGTTTAACCTGGTACAGGCTCCATTTTACTTGCGATAAAGCAAAACCCACGAGCAAAACACAAACTTGAAACAATAACGAAATGAAACAACAAAAACTTAAAGGAAAACAAAAACTTAACAATGGAAATCACCACGGGGCGAATAGGTACAGAAAACATTCGAGCTATCCAAACGTCAGATGTCGAATGAAGTGACAATAGATCTTATGGCCAGCACAGAACCACCATGTCCACCATAAAGGTTAAACATGATCAACTGATAATTTTTTGAAGACTTGAAGATTTTTTGAAGATTTTGGTCAAGTTTTGAAGACGTACGTAAAAATATGATTGATTTTTTTTCCTAAAAATGTAATCGCACATAATGAGAATAATAATTGGTACCAAATGTTATTAAACCCTGAGTTATTGCCATTGTTATTTAAACTTTTCTCCTATAAAACAATTTAATTAAATATCTTTTTTTGCGACGAGTATTTAAATAAGATTGTTTATGTTTGTGAAAATTAAATGTTGCCTTTCATATTATAAATAAAATAAACAGCTACCTATAACATTTACAGAAGTGAAAATTTACCGATCGACCTAATATGTCATTTTAATGGCCACACTTTTTTGACGTATGTTGGAATCTAATTAGGTTTTTTAGTTTAAATGTCATAGACTAAAAAGTTAAGCCTTTTCAAACAGCATTTACAACGTATTTAAAAGTGTGTCAAATAGTTTGACATTTTTTTAATAGAAATTGCGTTCATAAACAAAATAAATTGCGGAAATAACATAAACGCGTAATAAATGTTATAGTTTAAACTATATTTTATTCAAATTGAATTTATTACGTTTAAATAATTTGTGATTTTATTTAATGCTTTATTTCAGTGTCATACTAAATCGTACGTTTCTGTTCTTTTTTTCAAGGAAATGTTGGGACTGTGTTTAATATTATTAACAATTGTGTTAAATTTCCTCACATCTTGGAGAAAAGCACTATACAAGCCTCGACCGGGAAGGGCGGTTGCTGGACTCGTATATATCGCGGCCTCGACTGCGTCTCGGCCACGCTAACTCTACTCGTCCCGCAACGGCCTATTTCCCGGTCTGTGCAGTAATGTACTATTGTTATTGACGTTATTGTAAACCGCGTAGTTTTCGTGTCAATAATAGTTATTTGTGCAACAAGAGAGCAAAGTTGTTTTTTGCTGCGAGTGTTAATTTTGAATCCCGAGTAAGCGAAGGATTCTATAATTGAATCACGAGCGTAGCGAGTGATTCTAGGTTAGAATCCTGAGCGTAGCGAGGGATTCAAAGACACGAGATGTAAATAACTTTAGTCTCGTGTGACACATACAACTTTTCACCTCAGCAGCGAGAACATATTAAATTTTTATTCTTATACTAATGACGGACTTACTTTTGCAGCGAGAAAATTGCAGTCCGGAGATAATTGATGAATTTCAAAAACTATTTCTTGAAAATTTTTAACATTCGGACTAGCTTGTCCCCGCCTGGAACACCTTTTCCAATATTCGAATTAAATTTAAATTGTTATAAATATCAATAAGTACATGCTCTTACAATTTTCTATAGATTATACCTATTGCTTGTTTTTCGCTTTTCGGTGCTATTTTTCATTGCAGTCGGGTTTTTTGTTTATTTTTAATAATTTAATTTATTTCATAAATATTCTCTTCATTTCATTTAAAAAAGTATAATCCGATTATATATAAAAAAATTATAATAATCACATTTAAAACTTTAACAGATAATTTGCAATTTTATGTTTATATACGTGAATCTGAACGTTTTATTGTTACTTTATTTTTGGGCCAACTAGTGTATCAAATTTGAAAATCGAACCTCGAATCAACTTGTGGCTATCTCTCGCTTTTTTTGTATGGAAGTGAAAGTGAGAAAACAAAGTGAAGTTCAATTCTTTCGTATGTTGTGAGTAGCCACAGCACTGCTCTCGGCATTTAAAAAAAAAGTATTAAAAAGTTACTTGTCTCACGCTCGCAGCGCAGCAAAATCGAATTTTGCTCACTGTTTTTAAATGGTTTTTAAGCAGCAAAACATGCTTGTTCGAGCTGCTTGCTGAGGTGAAAATTTATTTTATTTCGTTCTTTCTTTTAAATCGCGTAGTTGTCAAATATTTTCCATACAAATTTTGCTTAGGACAATAACGTTTCTCACAGTCTAAATGTCTGATTTTCACAATTTTTGAATATGTTGTAGTGATTATGAAAAAGTTTAAAAAAACAAAAACCCGCCTTCAAAAAGCAAAAAATAACTTCTTTAAAATGGTAGGTAAATAGGTCAGTCCAACTGAAGTCTGCTTTTGGTTAAAATATTGTTGGACGCCGACTTCAGTTGGACTGACCTATTTACCTACCTTAAAATGGTAGAAGTTATTTTTTGCTTTTTGAAGGCGGGTTTTTGTTTTTTTAAACTTTTATTTTATTTTATACTTTTTAGTGATCATAATTATGCTGTTATTCTCCCATTTTTCTCCCATTTCTCAAGAAACAATAGAACATTTCAATCTCGCCGCAAGCAACGCCATGGGAAAGTCATAGTCATATATTTAAACCTAAATATGCTTCGTCATAGTCGCTCAACTATCTTAATCGAAATATCTTGTCGCCACCCTCGAAATATATACCGTTTAGGAGTTCCGGTGGCCATCTGTGGTCTTCATCATCAGTTCCACTTCACCAAATAGTGGTTTCCAAGACCAAATACACGAGTTACAATGAAAAATACCAAAATCGCTATAGGTGTGCCTATAAATTTTGAAGAGTTCCGTCGATTCCTCATGGATTCCACCATCAGATCTTCATTTTGAAAAAAATGGGACCAATCTGGAAGCACCAGCTTTCAAATAAAAAAAGAATCTTCAAAATCGGTTCACCCAGTCGAAAGCTCTGAGGTAACAAACATTAAAAAAAAAAAAAATACAGACGTATTGAGAACCTCCTCCTTTTTTTGAAGTCGGTTAAAAACTAGGTCTGTATGTTTCTGTTTTTTGTTTTTTGAATTTGCTTCTTAATAACAAAATATATTAAAGGACAACGTACAGACATAGTTTTTATAATATTAAGACATATTCAAAAATGGGAAAAATCGGACTAGGGGGAGAGAAACGTTATCGCAATTTATATGGAAATTTTCAACCTCACAATCCTCTTAAGATTGACTTACCTACTTCATTAAGGGCCACTTGCACCAAACAATTAACACTGGGTTAAGACACTAACTCGAGTTAGTAAACGTCAGATTCATACGAGAACTGTAATTTTAACTCGAGTTAGGACCTGTTGTTTGATCAGTAGTTAACACAACTAATTGTTAAAATTCGATTAAGGAATTGAAAATGTGACACATTTCCTTGAGATTTAACCATCAGTAACGATTTTTAACTATTAGTTAGTTTAACTACTGATAAAACAACAGGCCATTAGTGTCTTAACCCAGGGTTAAATTTTTCGTGCAAGTGGCCCTTAGAGGTACAACCCTTGCGTTGCGACGGTGTTCAGTAATTTAAATTATTAAATACTCTTCTTACGATTATAGTGTTTAAAAGTAGGTACCTAAGTAATCACATGACATCGTCCCTATAATTCGCACTCGTCTTGATTTCTTTATTAACTTAATATCGAAGGATGACAGAGCAAGATAAATTCGGTAGTTTATGTACAGAAACGATCTGTAGGTACGCACGCATGTATGAAATAGATAAGTACATTCAGCTAGTACACTTATCCCTACCGAGGTCTCCTTACTGGTAGGGATACGTGCACGTTTTTGTAGATTTATTTCACCGGTAGGAATAGTTACACCAATAATTACTATTTAAATATCTATCAAATTTAGACAAACGTAAAAATCGGAGTAGGTTTAACGGGAGAGAAACACTATATCATCCTCTTAAGGGCTGAGTTCACCAACAATTAAACGGACTGTTAGCGGTTTTACGGGTGTGAAATGTATTGATTAACAGCTGTTTAAGATTTAACCGTCCGTAAAATTTTCGGTGAACTCGGCCCTTAGACTGTTTAAAAAACCCGAATAACTGGTTATGTGGGAGCCGAGTGGAATTTGTAAACTACTGAGATCAACACTTATTTTATAAAATTAATAAAGTTCATTTTTGTGTGATGCAGTTACAAAGGAAGAACGAAGCCATGAACCAAGCGATGTGTGCCACTTCTGCGAGCGCCAGGGCGCCGGTAAGTTTAGCGAACAACTTATTGAAAGATTACAGTGAACACTGTCTGTTTTCTGTCCATCTGTTATACGTGAAAAACTTAAGTAAATGACCTCTTGTTTGTATATAGTTATAACACATCTGTATAGACTACAGAAGAAAGACTAAAGGCAAAGAAAAAGGACTATAAGACGTACTTTGCGTCAGCTATCTTTCTTTACTTTTTAGATTACGTATTAAATGAGAAAAAATGAAACAAAAAGTAGGCTGTTTTTTCTTCTTTAACTGTCATTGTCACAAGGTTTTACACACGGACTTCTTTGTCCTTCCTATGGGAAGGATTTGTCTTTCCTTGTCTATAGGTCCAAATACTATAGGTGCTTATAGGTCCAAATCACGCCTTACTTGTGACGATGTACCAAATAACGAAAGAACAGCTATAGATTCATCTCTTTCCAACTCACTATGAAAACCATAAGTAAAAAGAAGTGAACCATAATGTATTTTCTGCTTATTTAGTATGGTTTCTATGCCTTTAGTCTTTCTTCTGAGGTATAGACCGTCCGACATTCTATATTTGAAATTTGACTTAAATTCCATATTAGCTTTGTACAGAACTACAGTATTCCCAGCTTCTTAACCTTTTCAACGCCACAGTCGGCTCTGGCCGTCAACTAAAAGTCGTGCCACTGACGGCACGTCGGCTACAGCCGACAAGAGTTCAAGATTAAAAGAGACTTTGTTTGGTAGCAATAAGGTGTAATTTGCATAGCACATCAAACATGTTTGGCGTGTGGGTGGCACATTTTGTATTCGACGTATGGCGTTCAAAAGGTTAATAGCTTTCGGCTGGCTATCGCTGTCACGCTTGCACTCGCAACTGTCAGTATATTTGTCACTCGTATGTCATAAAAACGAAGATTGCCGATCGCTATTAAGAAAATGGTTGCAATATGTACATGGCAAGAGGTCATTTACTTATGTTTTTCACCTATCTATAAGGTTTTTATTCGGAACAGACGAGTTTGGCATAGGTCATTGTGGAAACTTTTAATAGTTATACGGGTCTGATGCCTGCATAATGACATTAATGACAATCATAAAAGGACCAATATTTTAGATAAATTATGTAGGTACCTACACAATGGAATTAAAAAGATAGGTAGAATACCTTTTTAAGATAAACGGCTTTATTTTAATTCGTCAGCTGTACCAAAAACTACAAAGTAATTAGGACACTTACTTATCTGTACCCTTGCCATGAGTTACAAATTAACGTACTCGCTAGCGAGTCGAAGATCTGTTCCTCGCAGACCTCGCAAGTATTCTTATAGAGTGCGAGGGACAGAGCATTCCACTCGCTACCGAGTACGGTACCAAATTGTAACTCATGGTAAGGGTACTGGACTGTCTTGAGATTCTGACATCAAGAAATCATGCAATAGGTAGGTAACAGTGCGGTACAGTGCCACCGGGCACTTGGTGTCGGCCTGTCAACGAAGTAAGTACCAAGTCTGTTAAAATAAAGCCGTTTAACTTTATCAGTTTTTGTATGTACCTATTTTCATTTTCTAGTTTTGGATTGATTTTTGGCCCGAACATTATTATTACTCAAACTCGTCTAAACCAACCAAATCAGTCCAAACTGGGCGGGGTTACTAGTAACGGTTAAAGAGTGCCACTGTCCGCCTCCTGACTCCACCATTAGACCTTCCTCGTGACCAAGCATTCTGTATAGATCTCGTCAAAACCAATCAAAAAGTTCAAACTCGACGCGGTTGCTGGTAACAGTTGAAAAGTGCTACTGTCCCACCTCCTTATTTTATCATCAGACCCCTCCTCGTCCCCAAGCATACTGTATAGATCTCGTGAAAACCAACCAAATGAGTTCAAACGACCAGTTTAGGTACTTGTAACGGTTAAAGAGATCCACTGACGACCTAATGTCTACATCGTCAGATCCTCTTCGTCACCAAGTATACTGTAAAGATCTCATCACATCAACACCAACCAAATGAGTTCAAATTCGACGGGGTTTCTATTAACGGGTGAAGAGTTCCACTGTCCATTTCTTGATTCGATCATCGCAGATACTCGTGAATAAATACTTATTACTGCAAGACTAGTTAACTAAGCGCCAAAAAATTAAATAACTGACAGTTTACTTTTTGGTTGTTGAAACTCCATAATGGTCTGTGGAGCGCGGGTGGGTAGGACGCTTCGAAAAGCTGGTAGGATTAAAATTATCTTTTGTACAGTTATAGTATAGGTGTACAGTAATAATTGTATATATTTGTTATTTAGTTGTATGGTTAAGTGTTATTTTGTATAATTGTCGTTAATTTCTTGACTAAAACTTGTACTTCAATAACAGCAATGTTGGGGCCGTAATGGCGGGTAGTTCCAACCTGCCATGCGGCCAGCTATCGGGGAATTCAGATTTTTTGGAGTCTCCTCAGAGTCCTCCTGATATTGATAAAGCGGCCTCTTGTATCCCAATGAATGATGAAATTGATGAATGTACCGTAGATGATTCTGTAAATAATGTAAAATCTAATCTATCTAAGAAGAGGCCGTCTCATGAGGCAAATTGTACCGATGAGTTACCGTCTAAAACTGTAAAAATGAATGCCACGCCTCAACCTCTTATAACTAGGCAATGCTACATTCAGGAGGATAATGGTCCATTCATTGTTCATATTGTTAAGAAAAGCGCGGATTTGAATGGCGGCACATTAAACCCAGTTAAATTTGGGCAATTTTTAGTTTCACATGGAGTTGCTCACATTAAACAAGAGGGAATTAAAAAAATAGGTCGCAATAGGCTGTCTATTGAATTCACCTCGATGAATGCAGCAAACGCATTTTTGAATAGACATGCATCAGATAATATATACTCGGTTTTCATTCCCACGTTTAACGTGTGTAAAATGTGTGTAATTCGTGGGGTCCCCAAGGACCTATCTAATGAGGAGATTGTTGCCAGTATCACAACACCTGATGGTTTTGGCAAAGTGATTAAAGTCCGGCGACTTAATGCCAAAAGGAAAAACGACATAACGTTGGCTATGGAGTGGGTTCCTACTGAGACTGTAGCTTTGACTGTGGACGGCCAAAAGTTACCTCCCCGAGTATATCTGTTTCACAATGCTTTTACAACCCAAACGTATAACTATCCGGTAATTCAATGCTTTAAGTGCTGTAGGTTTGGGCACGTACTATCACAGTGTAGGTCTCAGCCCCGTTGTTCAAAGTGTGCTCAGCCTCATACGGGTAAAGAATGTCCGGTCCCGGAAGAAAGAATTTCGTGTTTGAACTGTTCAGGGCCCCATGCAGCTACTGACAAAAAATGTCCCGAGTTCGATCGACAACTTAAGATCAAAGTGGCGATGACTGAAAATTCAATATCTTTCATAGAGGCGTCTCAGCTAATTCCTTCTTCCAGACGGTCATTTGCTGAAGTCACCAAATCGGCTCCTAGTCAGATGTCTTATAAAAAAACAGTGACTTTGCCACGCAAGGTTCACGTTCCCTTACAGCCAGGATATGATAAGAGAGCTCATCAAGATATAATTAACAGTTATAACTTTCCTTCTTCTCGTAATGGATGTGCTTTGCAAAGCTCCACAGGGGATGGGTATCAGAACCAATCCTATAATGAATCGACATCAGGCCAGTCGATTGGACACAGTGACTATGCAGCTGTTGATGGACAGATTAACGGAAAGGTACTAGACTCTCTTTTAGATACTGTTATTATGCTTCTTAATCTCGATAGAATACCGCCCAACGTTGCTATAAAAATTGAATCGCTTTGTAATATTTTAAATAAAAAACTTCAAAATGCATACGGCCGTTCAATGGAATGCTCGTAGTTTAATCAATAAAAAAATCGAATTGTCTTTTTTATGTAATAAATATAATCCCATAATTTTTTCTATTGCGGAAACTTGGTTGAAACCCCAACGTTTTTTTAAATTTCCCGGGTATTCAACTCTGCGAGATGACAGAGTTGATGGATGGGATGGCGCTGCTTTGATTGTCAAAAATAATATTCCTTTTTCACCAATTCCTCTCCCTTCTCATACAAATAGTATCTTTATTGTGGCAGTCCGCATTTTTGACGTATCGTATGTGTCAGTCTATATTCCGTATCCCTCTCATATAGTTTTGTCGGAATTTCATTCTATTATAAAAGATATTCCTAGGCCTGTTCTAATCATGGGTGACTTGAACAGTCATCATATATCTTGGGGTTCCTCTTTATCGGATAATAATGGCAACAGGTTAATATCTATCATGGATGATTTAGGATTGTGTTGCTTAAATGATGGAAGACCTACTAGACGTACTGCTCCTAATCAAAACGCCTCTGCGGTTGATTTGTCATTATGTTCTCCTGAATTAAACGCGGAAGTAGAGTGGAATATTTTAAGTAATTCCCATAATAGTGATCATTTTCCAATCATCATAAAATTTCCGGAAATAAATAGCCTTGGTCCCTCTCTTTCTCCTTTGCAGAAGTATAGATTATCTAAAGCTGATTGGAATTCTTATAGTACTTCTTTAGAAGCAAGTATCGATAACGTGTTAGATTCATTCAGTATAAAGGATACTCAAGACCTTCTTGTTAATTTAATTCACAAATCGGCAGTAGAGGCTATCCCATTGAAAAAACTTAACATCCGTCGCTCCCCTTCTCAGCCATGGTGGGACTCTGAATGCTCTGATGTAGTTAAGGAACGCAATCAAGCTGAACTTAATTATGCTAGGGATATGAATTTAGAAAACTATATTCATTTTAAAAAAGTTAGGGCTAGATGCCGCAGAACTCTTTCGATTAAGAAAATGGATGGTTGGAAATCTTTTTGTGAATCTATTTC
Source organism: Acleris literana (assembly GCA_946894065.1). Classification (NCBI taxonomy): domain Eukaryota; kingdom Metazoa; phylum Arthropoda; class Insecta; order Lepidoptera; family Tortricidae; genus Acleris; species Acleris literana. The sequence continues at coordinate 14,251,032 of OX335668.1, read as the reverse complement.
GCCTAGTACTCCACCTTCAATGGTTTGGGAAAATATTCGAAGATTTCGTAGGGGCTCTGTGGCCTCAAGTCCTGCGTCTTCTCTAACATGGACTGATGACTTTATTAATAAATTGGCTCCACCAATGGTCCCATCATTTAATGACTTACCTTCAACATACTCTTTTGATTCATCAGACCATATGCTTGATAAAGAATTTAACTTAGATGAATTAAAAACAGTTTTCTTCTCATTAAAGGATTCTTCCCCTGGCTTTGATGGCATTGTATATTCGTTTCTTGTTAAAGCAGGACCTCATTGTCATAATTATTTTCTTAACCTTGCTAATAAAATATTTAATTCAGGTGATATCCCTCCATCATGGAAATCGCAAATTATAATACCTATTTTAAAGCCAGGAAAAGACCCAGAAGATCACTCTTCTTACCGTCCAATAGCTCTGTCATCTGTACTTTGCAAGATTGTGGAACACCTATTGAAAAATAGATTAGAGTGGTTTTTGGAAAATGCAGGTGCCCTTGCAATAAACCAATTTGGTTTTAGAAAAGGTAGAAGTGTAACTGATAGTCATTGTGTTTTATCCACAGATGTAAGGATAGCTTTTTCCCAAAACCACTCTGTTGTTGCTGCTTTTTTAGATATTTCTGCTGCATACGATAATGTACTGCTCTCGGTACTCAGTAGCAAATTGCGCCAGATGAGTATTCCTGAGAAAGTAGTCTGTTTTATTAAAAATCTTATGTCTGGTAGAGAGATCTGCTTACGTATAAATTCAGGTAAGGATTTGAAGGGTTTGGTCTGGAAAGGATTACCTCAAGGTTCAGTTTTAAGTCCTTTATTATATAGCATATATACATCCGATCTAGACCAATCTATCAATCAACACTGTACTATCCTGCAATATGCAGATGACATAGCTATCTACGCTCAGAATCGAAACATTGAAGATGCTGCTAATTTTGTCCAGAACGCATTAGACTCATTAGGTATGTGGTTAGAGATCCATGGACTAGATTTGTCACCCACCAAGAGTGCTATTGTGGTTTTTACTAGGAAGCGCAGCCTTCCAGCATCGTTAAATATAAGTTATAAATCACAGGTTATTCCAATTCAAGTAAATGCTAAGTTTTTGGGGGTAGTATTTGATTCCAAGTTGTCAGGATCTGACCATATTAATCATGTAGTTGGCAAATGTGAAAAAAATATAAATATTCTTCGATCTCTGTCTGGTGCTTGGTGGGGGGCCCATCCCTACACTCAGAAACTTTTATACAATGCCTTAATTAGATCACATTTAGATTTTGGAGCTATTATATTGGAACCTAGCAAGAAAGCTGACCTTAAAAAACTAGATAACATTCAATCAAGGGCTCTTAGGTTAATCACAGGCGCAATGAAATCATCTCCCATTCGGGCCCTTCAGGTGGAATGTTCAGACCCCCCTCTACATCTACGTAGGCAGTATCTGTCCAATAGATTCATTTTCCGTTTATCTCAACTAGAAAACCATCCCCTCAGACCCAAGTTAGAACTGTTGAAACATATGACAGAGGAGACCTCTTTTTGGTCTAGAAAATCGAAGCCAAATTTAGTTAATAGTCTTTATTGTTTAGAAAGCATTAAGTTCCCTCTTGTTACTTTTAATAAACTCCCTATATATACAGTCCCTTTTCAGGCTCTAGTTTATCAACCAAAAGTGGTTAACTTAGGTATCCAAAAAAACTCATCAACAGATGTTTTGAATTCAATTGGGGAAAGGTGGCATAATTGGGATTTATTCTATACAGATGCATCAAAACTTAATAACAATCAATGTGTTGGATGTGCCTTTCTTCATGAAAATACCGGAACTATTCAGCGTTTTCAGTTACCAGCTATATCTTCTATTTACACAGGTGAAGGCTCAGCTATTTTGCAGGCTCTTAAGTATATCAAAGAACATAACCTGGCAAAGTCAGTAATCTTTACAGATAGCCTTAGTTTTATTCAAGCTATATCTCTTAATTCTATTAGGAATTCTGCCAAATCTGCTCTAGTATGTTTAATTAAAGAATCTCTCTTTTCTTGCCATTTATCTAACATGGAAGTGTTGTTAGCATGGATCCCAAGTCACAGGAACATAAATGGTAATGAGGTAGTTGATAGGGCAGCTAGAGCTGCAGTTCTGGATGGAAGTCGGTCCATTTATCACATTTATCATAACGATCTGGCTAGAGTCTCCTCATCAGTCCTTTTTAAATCCTGGTCGGATATCTGGGAAAAAAACAATAATTCACAGTACTATAGGATCCAGAAAGATATACCATCAAAACCATGGTTCTTTAAATTCAAATTGAAGAAAAAAGTAACAAGTACGTTAATTAGACTTCGTTTAGGTCATGTCTGCTCTCCAGAATTTTTATTTAAAATAAAACTAAGAGACAGTCCTATTTGTGACTGTGGTGTCGAGGTGGGTTCAATCAACCATATATTTTTCAATTGTCAATTTAATCAGTTTTGTTTATATAAACAACTTATTATACACAAGTTGGAGCTTCCATCTAACGTCAATACTATTTTGGCTAACTTTGATAAAGTTTCTATACAAATTTTAGCAAAACATGTAGATAGGAACAGTATTACATTGTAAACGTCTTACCTATATAACATTATTTCTGTTGTACCTTTTAAGTCTAGTTAAGAATTGTAATTTCTCTCTTGGGGTTATGTAAGCGCTCCACGGCATTAAAAAGTCGTCATATCATTATAAATCACCTCTCAGACGTATTATTATGTCGCAAAGCAATCTGAATGAATAAACTACTAAAACGAAATGTCAGTCACCGTTTGGAAGGATACCTACTGCGATACGATATGACAGTGGCTAAGCAAGCCGCCTGACTTGACATTGGCTAAGTGCCTTGCAGCAAGAGCCATTAACACAAAAAAAAAAAAAAAACTCCATAATAATTAAAGCTTAAATGAAACTATTAATTTAAGTCTATTCGCATTTCTACTGTGACCACTGCTTTGCGCCCAGATGCCGCCGCTCCTCGGGCCGGAGAACACTATGTGCGAGTGCCCCTTCTGCAACGCCAGCATCAAGACGGCTGTGAGGTACAGCACCACGTCGCGCACGCACATCGCAGCGGCTTTGTTTTGCTTGGCATGGTGAGTTTAATTTAAAGTATAACAATAGTACCTATACTTAGAGCTTGAAATCGTATTAAGCACCGATATTTTTTCTAATCAAACACTGTTGTTGAGTTGGACATGTCTAGAGAACGTGGCTAAGAGCCGACTTACCTTCGTCGAGTGGCCGGTGCGTACCTATAGGTATAGCATCTATGCCTTTTCTATTTTAGATATATTTCTTGCTTTCTTAGTGTTGAAGTCCATTACTTAAATTGAAAATTAAATAGGCTGTTAATTATATTATTTCCTTAGAGAAAGTATCGGTGCATGATTCAAGAGTAAAGTAACATAGCCTTACGCAGCTATTACCGCAATTTTTGATGCATCTTAACTTTATATAATCGTTTTCAGTTGTCTCTGCTGCGTGCCTTACTCGTCGGACTCCGCGAAGAATGCCGACCATTATTGCCCAAGCTGCAACAAATATTTAGGCACCTACCAGAAGTAGGATTACAGCTAAGAATAAATTTTAATACGTACTTTTTTCTATTTTTAAGTAGGTATAGTTAATACTTAACGACGCAATGATTTATTTGATGAGAAGCAATCATTGGGTATTATATATATCATTGAATATTGGGTTTTATATATATCATTATGAATCAGTGAAACCAAATGAAAGAACAGTAGGTAGGTAGGTATAACTAAAGTCAAAAACTGCAACGTCGAATGCCTACGTTTGGTCAAACTTACTTTAAGCTTCACATTAAGACAGCCATAGGCGTGTTTTATAGTTTAGTTTTTAACTGGTTCTCATTTAAAAAACCAACATTGTGAACGCAGTAAACGAAGATTACAAGCCAATCCCAACATCTATCATAGCAGAACAATTTATAACCTAACTAGGTAACTAACCTTTGTACTGGAATGGTGTCAGAATTGACTTCTTCTCTTCCTTTCAATGTATTTATTACATGTTACAACAAGTGTTGTTAAGTAGTTTGTTAGTTAAAATGCTTTTTGGTGATTGATGCTATTGATGTGCCATAATTGTATCGGTAGTCTCCCGACACCTGACAAGAATGGAACTGAACTAAAATTCTTATCAATTGTTGGTGAGTGGCGAAGTCATACGGAGGCGCAATATTTTGTAAACACCATATTATTATTATAAATCTTTCGTTCTACTTACTATTCTTAAAACTAAGTTGGTTAGTTATCGTTCACTCATTCAGTCCATTCGTGTCAGCTCTTGTGAAACAACCTACTACATACTTACATAATATATTTTTTGATTATTTTTATTACACTTAAAACTAGCTTTTTACATTGCCGTGCTTTATTAATGAGGCACGTGTTGATTTCGGGACTTAAAATAATTAGTGTACAGTTTAAGCCTATCTTATGATTGTTTTGATTTGTTTTCTATTAAATATATTTTAAATATTAAATGGATACTTTTAAATGGCTCAACTGAATTTTAACAAACCTAGCTAAGAGCCACCCCGATTAAACTTGCATTCCGAGTCCGAATACGTTCCTCCCTTTGGCCAAAAACAGGCACACACACACACGCTAAGACAGCGCCGAGCATGCGCCGGGTGTATACTCGTACCCTCATTACTACTATTTTGTTATACCCTAAACTTGAGTATTTGTTTTAATCGAAGTGTGTTGATTTGTTGTAGGAATGAATACACAATGTATCGATATTTGACATAATTTGATAACCTTCAAACCTTAAACCTTCGAGCAATCAAAAGGGCTACTTTTTTACGGGACGATTAATCTCTGGAAGGTCATTTGTTATAAGGTTATGGATCCCCATTCAAGAACTTTCTTTTCGTTTTTTTCGAAAGTAAAAACGGTAGATACTTAATGTGTAAAAGCGTCAATTTGGTGTGATTATAGTGCAAATCTGAAACCACTAATAAACAGAATACCAAAAGCCGTCCAAGCGCGAGTACGGAACCCGCGGCGCGTGAGCCCAACTCGCACTTGACGGGTTTTCCTAGTAAAGTTGCAGTAATTCTTAAATGTCGAATACATACTTTTATGAGTAGGTACATACTACTGTGTGTAATGCTTGACATGCCTGCGCCTCTATTCTAGGCGGTAAAATCCAAATCGTATTTGACCTGTTATGGTATCGTTTTTAACTCTGCCGCCATTACTGTCAAGTAAATAAGAGCTATCAAAACATAGACTATACGATAACAGGTCAAAACCGATTCGGTTTTTACCGTGTTCAATAGAGGTCCTAAACTGTTGACGCAAATCGTTGTTTACTGTGAGAAGTTTATTAAGATTAGGGTCGTTTGGAGAGTTCCTTAGGATTACAACCGTTAAGCTGAATAGGTATAGTCTTTCTTAACCGATTGCAAAATCGCTTCTGCGATACTACGACTATTCAATGTACAGCTTATTTTATAAAACCCAAGTCATTTAAGACATTAAACTTTGCATTGTATACAGCTTCAGCATTCTGGAACAAAATTTAGGTAACCCATTGTGGAATGAAATAAAAATAATAATCTTTGAAATGTTTTTATTATTTTTCATCATTATGGAAAAATCATTACTAATTTTTGTACAGTCGAGTTCATAAATATGTGTACACTTTCGTACCTTGTCTATTTAATGTCATGTTTAAACTGCTATATATGAATCGCCATAGTGATTAAAGTGACAAGGTACTACAGCGAACATTTATTTATGAACTCGACTGTACTGTTAATTAACTAATCTTATGTTCTTCCTCCGCTTTAAACTTTTAAATATTTACTTAAGAGACTACCTATCCTTATCGGCCGTTGTTTTCTCGCTCTAGTAGAAAGAGCCTGCGTCTTAAAAATGCAATTCGGCGTCGAAAAGTGCGGGAGGCCACGGGGCCCCCCTTATGCAACATAAATGTACGAGTATAAAAATCCTTACATATATTATTGCAAGATACGGTAGCGAACAGACGTCCGTGTAGGCACAATAACGAGTAAATAGACAACTTCACGGTCGGTGATTATTGATAAATATTGCACACTATCGCTTTTATGTTTCTACATTGAATAGGGAATTTAACTTAAAAATCGTAAAAGAGAAAACGTAGTGTACCACGAAGACCGTCACGTAGGATAAATATATTGTTATAATAAGCAACTCTAATAAAACGCATTTAAGATGTATGCAAATTACTTTATTTTGTGTTTCTTTAAAAGTTTTTCATAATAACTACTACAGGTCTGTTCGCTTCCGTATTTTTTTTTGATTCCAAGTAATATTTTAAACGTACTTACCGACCTAGTTTTTGAATCAACAAGATATTCAAAAATCGTAAAAATCGGACTAGGTTTAAGGGAGAGACGCGTTATCGCATTTCATATGGAAATATTTAGCTTCACAATCCCCTTAAAATAACGTATAATTCATGGTTCTTTAATGTTACACTTAATATGAACGCAATGATCACGCGTATGAATCAAAGCCAACCTCACTTGATCTTTAAAAGTACGTGATTATCAAGTCGTCATCTTCATCATCATCATCATCATCATCATCATCATCATCATCATCATCATCATCATCATCAGACCTAGGAATATACGGGGCAAAATTAAATGACAGCTAGGGATTGCCTACATCGATAAACTCAATTATAGATGCTTTTCCCATATATGTACTAGTGACCGCTCCAAGTTTTGTTTGCCAAAATGAAATTTTATTGAAAGTATGCAAAATAGCAACATAATTCTGGTTATTCTTTATTTTTAAAAGGGTTTTTTAACCTTCACACATCATCATCATATTTTTTTACTCCTAATAAATTCTTATCGTTTATTTTAACAATAGTAAATGAGACAGTCTTTCTGAAATACACAATAAGGAAAAAAAATATGATAATGATGAGTGAAGGTTAAAAAATCCTTTTAAAATAAAGAATAACCAGAATTGTATTGCTATATTGTTCCATTTGCATAATTTCAATATTTTTTTATTTTTACAAACAAAACTTGGACCGATCACTATTATATGGGAAAAGCATCGATAATTAAGTTTATCGATATAGGCCATCCCTAGCTGTCATTTAATTTTGCCCCGTATATTCCTAGGTCTGATCATCATCATCATCATCATAAGTGGGGTCAGCACAACATGTCTTCTTCCACTCTCCTCTATCTGCTGTTAACTCAGTACTCACACCTTTCATAGACATATCATTCTTCACACAGTCCATCCACACCTTTTTTGGTCTTCCTGTACCCCTATATCCTCATAACGTTCATTCTCATTACTCTTCTAGTTATGTCACCTTCGTCTCTCCTCATTACATGCCCATACCACGCCAATCTATCACTCCTCAAATTTTCCACTTTCGGTGCTACTATCAAGCTTCCTCTAATATATGCATTCCTAATTGTATCCATTCCAGTAACGCCACACACCCATCGTAACATCCGCATCTCCGCCACATGCACTATTTTCTCATCCTTCTCCTTGGTTGGTAAATTGGTCCGTTTGGTTTTGTTTACACAGATTATACATTAGTCCTATTTTAATATTGCGTTTTAAAGCTACTAAACCTTATTTATAAAGGAAACGACGTTGTTTATCATTATTGCTAGTTCAAATTGCTTGTAAATTCAAGCGATCATCAGCTATCAGTTTAGCTTAACTGGGTCGTTCTACTTTTACCAATAATGGCTATAAAACACCCTACGTTTCAAATATTCAGACGTTACTTTTTAAAAAATACTTTTTATTTTTGGCTTATGTTATCTTGAAACTTTAGTTTTATCTGTACACATTGAGTTAAGGTGCAACACAAGAGCATGAGTTTAGTTTCCCCGGTTAAGAGGGTTCTGTCGTGCAGTTAACGTTGTTATTTAGAATGAAAATATAAATATACAAGAAAGTTGCTATCATAGCGACATCTTCCTAAAGTTAAATATTAATCGAATTTTTTGACAAATAACATATATATAGCATATTTCATACGTAGGTCTTTACAAATGTATGATTAGCGGTTTACGCGTAAAAACACAACTCATTTACACACACCGCACAATGACAAAATACAGGATATAATTATTATTTTGACGCGCGACATAACAAATAAGATAGCCGGTGGCTATGAATATGGCTGTGAATTGTTGTGTTCGGTGTTCACTTTCTTACACTGTTGTTTATCCCACTGTTTCGATAAAGGTATTTATAGTTTCGCCATGTCCATCTATCCGCGGCCTAGCTCAGTAACTCTTGGTTCGACCAAGCTGTAATTTAGCGTACCTAATTATTCATTTAAATTACACCGACAAAAATGTAAAACAAAATCTTGAAAAAATTTTTTTCGTGTTGCTCTCATACAAGTTAGAGGATTTTTTTACATTATGATAAAGAGTGAGGTATCATTGTAAAGCTCTTAAAAACATTATGTACGTGTTTATATTAATTTTCAGATTTGAGAACGAAATAATCATTCTTAATTATTTCTTCGACGTTTCAATCGTATTGCAACATTTACTTTTTTTTTTTGTTTATTTTAAACTGTTTCCTTTTATTTTACTACGTACACTATAAATTGCGTAAGCAGTTCAATTATTTAAGCCAATTTTGATCGTGTGGTGGGTTTATCAACATTTGAGGGTGAAGAGAACTGACAGCTAGACCTGAGAGAGACGTGGCCCTGCTCAGAGCCGCATAAGCTTGCCTTTTCATAAAAAGGTGAATGCTTAAATAGACAACTGCTCGGTCTAAAGTTGTTATTTATCCAGTGGCCAACAGCACAATTAAAGCAGTTCAGCTCGCAAGTATAGATGGCGCTAGTTGAACCTGTTTCAGCGAATATAATAACTTTTTATGGTTCTTCATTTTGATACCCCATCGAATAAATTTGGAAAAATATTTATATTTCCAAGCCACTAATTATGACTCCTAAAATCCGCCAATTTTTTTTGACGTCTCCTCTCCTAGGACCCTTGGTTTGCCGAAACAAACCCAACGATACCTTAATTTAAGAAATCCGTCGGGCCGGCCGTTTGGATGATACGGGCTAATTAAGAATACTTTAGTCAGCGCAAAACTGAGTAGGTAGTGGACCGGGGCGGTGCGGGAGAGGATACATTTGACGTACCAGAACTGTCTCGCTCTACGAGTACCACGTGTATAGATTTACTAACATGGTGTAAATCAACATAGGAACGTGTTAACATCCTAGAAGGCAACTAACAGACGTACTGGTTAGTGAGAGCGCGGAGAAACCGCGAGCGTCGGACGGCCGCAGCCTCACGCTGTATGTCTTCGCTGTTGTTGGCATTAAGTTCCAACGCGCCCGCGGCGCTGACGGCGCGCGCGCGGCGCCCGCCCTCGCCGCGGCGGGCGTGCATCGCCACGGCCACCTCTAGCAGCGTGCCGTCCCACAGGCAGCCGTAGTAAGCGTCCATTGAGTCTGCTGCGTTAGTCGTCTGAAACATGCGGTTTCGGAATCATTCATATACACGATGCTGAATCTTGGAAGTCTTGGTCATACGACGACATGAACATGACAACGTCTTAGTCAAAAATTGTGAAAACTCGCTATACTGTACGCAAAGAACGCGAACAGGACGAACTGGAAGAGGGTATCCCTCTAATCGATAAGCTTCAGATTCATGATCGGGTATCTCAAGTGGCCGCTAGCGGAGTCAAATCGGAATATTGCCCGCCATTAACGGTCGCTGCGCCACCACCGCCGCCATTATTGGATCACAGGGCAGTCTGTGTTCAAGTGTTCAATTGGGATACACCAAAAAAAATTACTCTACTAAGGATCTAATTTGAAGCATTTCATGATTAAAAGTGATATTGTCATTTGAAAAAATTTATAAAATGGCGGAGTTATTTAGAAAAATGGGTATACTTCGTCTAAGATTTAGAAATACGATTTTTTACTATATGTGATCTGTTTTTTAAAGTCATATTAATTCAGAGTATTTTCAGCATTCGGCCATTGCTTATTTACCTAAACCTTAATTAATTCAGCACTTCCTGCATGACCCTTGTTTCTAAAGTAGACCCAATGAACACAATCACTTTAAAATCGATAGAAAATTCCATACTTCCAATCATGACTAACTCATGAGTTTCTACGATAAATGTTGATGCCGTCGTTTTGGCCTCTTGGAAAACCTCACCAGATAAATTATGAACATTCATCCATCACACATAACTCAAAAGAGAAATGGTCTCATCATTAAAATTTATATTTTAATCAAATAATTTAGACATGACAACAGCTGTCTTCGAACGTAGTAGGTGTCAGCTAGATACCTAAGGTCTGTTCATTCTTACTTGTCTTATATAGTAAACAACTTTCTAACCTCAAAATGAACCTTTTTTGGCTAAAACAGTTATTTTAAACAAAATAAAGCAATCACAGACAATACTTTAGCCAAGTGATGTCCATAATGTTTATTCAGTTTACTTTATTTACGATACGGACCCCCCCTTCCCATTACCACACAATGTCCTTCATCGAAGATATTTTCATATAAAAAGACTTTTGAAGCAATGTTCTTTCGCGTAGCATAATTTAAAAAGGTCAAACATAATACTGCTTATTACAAACCAAAAAAAAATGTAGTTTATTTATAAAAGTAACTTTATTTTCAAAAGTTTGGAGTGATGTGATACAGGGTGTCTGGAAAACCTTTGGAGATATCTGACGCGGTAATAGTTCGCACGATTCTGATCACGGGGGTATGGTTCATTTTTGTTTCTGTTAATGTAAAAAAAAAAGAAGATTTAATTATATTCATTGTGTTACTTGATGTATCGCAGCCGATATCTTGACCTTGACATTTTGATGTTGATGCTATAGTAACCCAAACGTTCGTAGTAACTAACGTCAAAAGTTTAAGTTCGAGGTCAATGACCTGAGACCATACGTTGTTTACATGGTATGTAAACAGTTCGCTCCATGTAAACAGTTCGCCCCATGTAAACAAAAATCAAATTACGAAAAAAAGTTTAATTTTAATGCAACTCACTGTATTTTCGTTTTTACAATTGTACATTTTAGCGGGTTTTGTAATGTTCACTAGATCTGTTGGAACACGCTCTGCCGAGCTCTGATCGTATCGCCTGTTTCATATTAATGTCGAGATCTAAACATTCACCTTTTTTCTGCTCTAAAATAGCCCATTTATTGTTTTACAGCAAAATTAATTCAGACTATTATTATTATTATTTATTCAGACTAGAAAATCTGAAATTTAATTTACCTGACATCTAATGACAACCATAAATTTTAAAGCTGGCATCATACACGTTGTTGAAATATTTTCGTATCCTAGAACAAGTTCAATTCTTTGATAAATGGCTACTGTCATAGACTGCTGAAAGTTCGGATGGACATGAAATGACGATCCGGTTATTGCTGTCCATATTGATCTGTATGGTATTCGTCGCGCGGTAAAGCTAACAGTCCGAATATAAAGGCCGTCGCATAATTGATTAAATTTGTATGATCGCACTAGTCATAGAGAAAATAAAAAGACCGGCCTTTCCCAGGCCATGGAATCATGGAATCGATATACGTACGTAGTAGGTACTTACATAACACATACATATTCATTCCATATTCCGGACTTAGAGCATTCAATAAGGCTACGTTCGCACGGACGTGCAGAAAGGCGTTGCGTTAGCGGGGCGATCTCGCATCATCAACGCCTAGGAACCAGAGGTGTTCGCATAGACGTAAAAAAGTCACTTGTCGTTTTGAGCTCACACGGTTCTCATTCTTCTAGGATACGAAACTCTTTCAACAACGTGTATGATGCCAGCTTTAAATGTAATTCTGATTAAACATAACGTGTAGGAACGATTTTATTTTTACAAAAGAAACCTCTTTTCATAAAGAGTTTTCAATAGTAAAAGATTTAAAAAAATACTATGTCAAACTGTCAAAGCACAATCACAACTTAATGATTCGTTTTAATTATTGTGTTTTTTATTCGTATTACTCCTTGATAGTAGTGCAAATCAATAGAATAAATCCATGATTCATGATCTCGTAAAATAAGTCTAATGTACGAGTACAAGTGCTATTTTAGCTGAGTGAGTGTGAGAAGAGTGTGAGTAATAATCGTAATCGTAAGTTTAATTTTTAAATTATTTCACATAATAGCTTTTATCAGAGACCGTCTTTTCATTCACATTACAGAATAATGTGTCTGTGTTCTAAACACCATTGAGCTTCTGACCATGATTAGAAACATTGTTGATAAGGAACAACTTGTTTATTTACATTACGTTGTGACACATGTTATGAATGAAGTAATTAAGATGGGGCACACTGAGAGCATCGTCAGGAAAGGCAATGATCAATTAGCCTGTAACTCAGTCAAATATTAACTTTAAAAAAAGTTACCAATATAGGGATGATCCAAATCATCCACCCTATCTACTGTTAAAATTTCTCCAAAGGTTTTTCAGACACCCTGTATATAAGTAATGTAATAAACGAAAGTTAACCCTAAATTCAGATTTTTATTTAAAGGGTAGATTTGTTCGGTGTCATTTGTTCTTTATAACACTGTACGCTGTCAATTCAGCCTGTTGTTCGTATATAAAAGTGTTTAATTATTTGATCCGCGAAGCTGGACAAGTAACAGATATGAAGCCGTATTATGAACTGTTGAAAGTGAAACCTGTCAAGATCCAGTCAGTAAAAGGTACAGGACTCGTATATAACGAACGGAATAATCAGTTGCACTTCAAATATGAACAAGTTTAAGCACTTTAAGCAGTACCTTCTCGGCTAAGCACTTGAAGGCGGTGGTGTAGTCAGGCTCGGCGGGCAGCTGGCACAGCGCGGCGGCCTGCGTGGGCGCGCCCAGCGCCTGGCAGCAGCGTGCCGCGCGCCGCGCCACGCTGCCCTCGTCCGGCGCGCGCTTAGAGAAGTGCCACGAGCCGGCCGCCAGGGAGCACAGGTAGCGCCGCAGCGCCGCACCGTGCCGCCCCATCGTCATTTCCACGTCGCCGTACAAACGCAACCTGAAAAACTCACCATCATCAGACAAATCCATTACGTAATTCAGGCAAACGAAATAATAATTGCTATTTAAAAAACATCATAACAGCAAGAACTTTAAACTTTCCAGTACTTAGTAGCAAATGACGAATAAAAAGTTCTGTATAAAATATATGTATACATAGACTTTATTGTTAGTGGCATAGCGGCATGTAGATTTCTTGGCGTCTTGTGAACGTGTATATATTTATGACTTTTGTACATTTTGTCTCACTGCATATACCTCTAATGCCAGTATTTACGAGACAGTGTGGGTAAAACTGGCACTAGAAATAGAAAATGAATATTAGAATAATAAGCCTATTTATTATCTAACCTGATAATCATTTTTAAGTTCTAAGTTGCGTAACTATGGTGCATGAAGTTACGCCTTTATCTGTTCGATAAAATCAAATTACAATCGATATTTGCAAATCATATCGAACACCCTTCCGTCACTAGTCATGTAATACCAACAGCTGTCAGCCGCACCAAGCTATAATGCATACATACATACATACATTAAATCAAGCTTGTTTCCCAGGGGGTAGGCAGAGACCACTTCTTTCCACCTGCTACGATCCTGACAAATCTCTTACGCTTCTTCCACATTCATAGATCGAGTCATGCATGTACGTCGGTTTCGGGTACTTAAGATCCGGCCCTCTTCCAGTATTTCTCCGATTTCATTCGAAAAAGTACGCCTAGGGCGGCCTGTTCCGACCATCCTAAAAGTGAGCTATAATGCAAGAATTAAATATCACGGCAGTCATTCGCAGGCATATCGTACACGCTCGATACGCATATACTCGCATTAGGTTCTAAAGTAAATAAAATCATCAAGCATCTTACCAAGAAGTATTATAGGGGTACAGCTTCAGACCTCTTTCGAGGATTTCGATCATTGACTCCAGAATATTTTTCATGTTGTAGGCGTTCCCATTGGTGATCATGTTGGGCCAGAGATTCGTGTATTCGATGACAAGTTCTAGGGAAGAGTCGTCGAGTAGGACGTTGTATATTTTTGCGAGAACGGATAACACTACTGTGATGGCGAGAGGTTCTCTGAGACCGTGGAGTAAGGCGTGGTACGCACCGCGCCCTTCGATCTGACCGTGACGGTTAGAGAAGTTCCCGTGGTGGTAGTGATAGCTGTTGTGGCTGCGCTTCATGAGGCCATTCATGCCGCTATTGAGGGATGACAGTACTATAAAGGAAAACATGTGTGATTACTTATCAACTGCAAACTAAGTGGGTTGTGTTGACTAGAGTGAGGATTCTGTTACATCATGTTCATTCTAAACCAGGCTATGAACTTTATAAGATACCAATATAAAATGTATCGGGCGGGGCTAATGTTACGCTATAGACAGTGCGAGAAGTTCAGTGCAGTTATTCAGTACAGTTCATCAGCCACCGTAAAACGGGGTAAATTGGTCCAATCTTCACTTTCAACTTGGATTTTAACCTTCTTCCGATTCATAGGGTATTTTAAGATACTACATTAAAATGTGTGGGAAGCTCTTTTAGATGCTTAGTAGCCTTAGATTCCCAAATTATTGCCATATTTTAAGAAATTCAACAAAAACCCTATAAGATTCCAATTTACCCCTGACGGGGTTAATAGGTTCGCAAGGGAGGTTAATCGGAATTTTGACTAGGGCTGTCACTCAATCTAGCCAAAGCTAAGTACCTACCTAGGTAGCTACTAAACTAGTCTCAAAAAATCATTAAAATAGGTACTAAATTAAAAAATCATTCGTGAGAATTGAATATTTATATACACATCTAAAAATTGAAATTAAAAGGAACATTAAACGCGTGCTCACGACGACCTCAGTTTCACCGTGTTTTTCTTACTGAAACGTTATTGGCTGATTTAAATGCTTTTCACCAGTAGTAAAAAATACCTCGCACGTTCAGAAATTAACAACAGTTGATCTCCGGTCTGTCCAGTAATGGGACTAACAGACCGGTTTAGAAAAGCAGATTTTTATTCCTATCTACCCCGTTTTACGGTACGTAAACACGTGTAATCATAATCATTATCATTAAAGTCAAAGAAATCGCTGCGTCATCTCCCGTCGATTTATAAATTCCTTAGAGTTTGCTGAACTTTGTATAGAAAATCGACGGCCGCCGTCTCGAACTAAGTACTCATTGTAGTAATAAAATAAAAAACGTGCAAAAGCATGTCAGACCATGCTCAATGAAGGGTTCCGAAGCCGTTACTACAAACACGAGGAAATCTCAAAAAACAACACATATGAACAAATTTTCTACTTAAATTTATTAAGTGCTGTCTGACATTAATTTTAGTAGGTATAAACACTCAAGTCGCCTGTATCTCAGGAACCAACCCGCTCGAAAGGTGTAATTTTTCGAGTTTAATAATTCATAAACGGTCCTCCTAATCTAAAAACCCCCTCCCCCCCCCTCCTCCTCCTCCCCCTCTTAATGCCCCATCTCAACTTACCACCCTGTATAGCATTAAATAAAGTCACAAATTTAAGAATCTGAATCTGAACATAATAAATTCAATTTGAATAGATCAATGTATTAATTCAATTTAAATTATAACATTTATTACGCGTTTAAGTTATTTACGCCGTAAATGCTGTTTGAAAAAGTTTAGTCCATGACATTTAAAAATAAATGATTTAATAACTATATATCAAAAGCAAGCTTTAAAAACCCGACTGCATTTTTTATACTGTCGTCGATATACCTACATATATTAATAATTATCATTTTTCCATTGTTGTTATTTCAATTTTAACAGTTTAGGTATCCTATGTCACCCGGGATGACGTAAGGATTCTAACGATACCTCACACATCTAAATCGGTCAAGGGATTTAGAAGTTATAGTGGAATAAAGAAACTCACATACATACATTCATACATACATACAAACATGAACCCTGAAAACATTACACTCCTTTTTTGGGGGTCGTGTAAAACAGTAAAATAATGATGGAAGAATTTTGATTGTATGAATGTTTGGCTTTTATCCTAGTCAAAACATGGTTAAACACCTGGTATGTAATGAAATTTCATACATTTTCGCGGCCGTTCGTAAATAATGACTTTTTTATTTTGCCTAGGCATGGAACTCAGAACTTCGTGGGCTGATTACACAACGTAAAGTTTAACATTTGCGAGCATGTGGGAGAAAAAAATACATTAATTACCACTTGTTTAAAAGATTTCCGAGACAACCATCTTTCAATAATCTTTTTTTGAAAACTACCAGTATAAGATAATTTCACGCACGATGAACCGCCGTCTGGTGCCGCCCGCAGCCTCCCGCAGCCCATCGCCGCACTCACCTTTTATGAAGCTGGGTGTTTGGATTTTATTTCACGGACCTTTCGATTTTATTAATACATTAAATAATTAATTAATTATGCGCTATGTTATTTCTTGGATGAAAATGAGGGTCCTCGTTTTTCAAAAGACAAGCCATCCTTTCCTTTTTTTTCCTGAGCATGTTTGAGAAAAGAGAATGAGTGGTTTTCCATCGATCAGTATTTCTGCAGTCCTAGAGCGCCGCGGCAGCTTCCTCTAGGCCTTGCCGCACAGATATACTCTACAATCCCAGAGCGTCCGCGGCAGTTTCCTGTAGGGCTCGCCGCACAGTTTGAGTGTACTTACTGTAGTCCCAGAGTATCCGTGGCAGCTTTCTAATGGACTTGCCGTGCTGGAGCTCGACGCAGGTGGCGCAGAGAGCGGCCGCCAGCTCGCCGGGGCCCCCGCCGGGGGCGCCGGTGTCCCACTCACCCACGTTCAGTAAGCACATCCAAGCCGCGTGCACCACCTGCAAGTATTAGTCGTAATGACAATCTTGAGTTCAAGTAAACCAGGAAGGAATACTAAAGTCAACGTAGGTACTTCTAAAATGATTTAGAATTGATCAAAAATCCAAAATCATTATTCATAAGTAGCTTTTTTAAGCAAAATAAATAAATTAATAACAATTATATTTAGTTGGGGTCAAAACTTTGAAAATATTTTTTTAACCCACTGATATATAACTTTTGCGTAACTAGAACCAATGATTACATAACTACATTGTGCGTGTTATATTTTACATTTTCATTTTTAATCAACACAGAGGCGATATCAATACGGTTATCATAAGAAAGTTTCCAAACGGCTCACCTGCGGTCGCGGATGAATGCCCTCGCCGGAGTGGAAAGCGGCGATGCACGCCTTGCACTTGTTGACGAGCAGTGTAACGTTTACGCGGTGGTGCGGCCACTCCGCCAGCATCAGGTTGATTTGCATCAGCAGCAGCTCCCAGCCCAGTAGGCGGCACAGCCTGATAAGCTTAGGGCAGGAACCTCCACCCAGCTGGCTGCGCGCCTCACCTTCTAGCACCGCCAGTAGAGACAGCGCGCCACGCGCGTTCCCAGCCTCCGCGCGTGCCCGCGCCACGCCCCACACAACGTAACCGAAGTCCTGCAGAAACCCGCGCGGCAGCGACGACAGCACAGCTGCCAGTCCACCTGGCGGCCTATAATAAGGAGTAAATTTCCATAGTGGCGTAGCCGGGGACATCACGGCTAGTTTCACCAGGCACATGCGCACGTCATCCGCCGTGGACGCCTCCACCAGCCGCTTCTTAAGCCGCCCCATCTCCAACTCGGGTACCAGCCTCGTGTCCGACTTGGGCGCCTCCCACTCGTCCGTCAGTAGCTGCGGCGGAATGTCCATGTGCTCGTCGTCGCTGTTCACCTGGTCGGTCAGTATCACTCGCAAGTGCTCATCGCATATAAGCTTCTCCCGGACCACCTCTCCAGCGTCACCCATGTACTTCTGCAGATACTCGTCTACCTTATCTACAGGCAAAGAATATTGAGTGGAGGTCGATAAATGTAAGAAGAACATCCTCAAATTCGTCCAGTCATCTTCTGATAAGTCGGTCATTAGAACCGGAGCCATCGCCCAAAAAAGCATTTCGAAGAATTTCGTACCAACACTTTTAAATTTATTTAGAAATTCTGGATATGTAGAAGGTAGACCGCCCTCTAAGGCATACCTCACAGCGTTCAATGCTGAAACGCGGATTAGTAGATCTCTTGCTACTGTAAATGCACCGCTCGATGCCGATCCTTGAATGTCTAGCTCTACAACCTGTCTGTGGATCATTGGAATTTCTCTCGTTATATTATCCGCTTGTAAAACCCCTATAATTCCAGTGTAATGATTAGTTATCGATTCCTGTAGCTTTTGTAATAAAGGAGGCTCTTCATTCAATAGTTCAGAGCCTAAGTTGAGAGCTCTTATGTAACCAAATATGTCATCTTTAGACACACTCGCGTAATGAAAAGATCCCCATGGGACTTCCTTGTGCTTACCATAACCATGCTTGGAAACTTCATTTTCCAACAAGGTTAAGTTTTCTCTGCAACCCAAAATGTGTTTCTTTGCCTTATCATGTTGTCCATAGAAAAAGTAATTAAAGCAAAGATCAAAATGAATTTGCATCGCAAGTTCATATTGACTGATGAAGATGTCACCAGTTTCCCAATCATGATCCATGAGATCAGTGTCCTCGGTGAGATGAACAAAGGTTTCCATTACTGGGATTTTTATTTTCTTGAACCTAGCATCCACTGCATCTCTGTAGTCAACCAAAAGTTCCTCAAGATAGTTTATGCTCTCAGCACGAGATGATTCAGTAATTCGCAAAATGTGATCAAAGTTAGAACTGATGTGGGAAAAACCATTTTCCAGGGGGATGCCGGGACTGCGAAAAAATTGTTTATTTTATTCAAAAGGGTTTATGATTAATTAATTACCAAACGGGATGAGTTCACCTTTAGGTGTACATTCCTGCTATATTTATGTCTATCGTATCATTGTTATCAGTTTTGTTTGTACAATAAAGTGTTTATATACATATAATTTTCTTAATAACTAATCAAACTTAATGGTACTTACATATGTATGAACGGCAGTTTCGCTGACTTAGCTTGGAGAGCTGCCTTTACTGGAAATCTAAGTATCCATCGGTGATATAAGCCCAGGGCGAAGTCCACCTGAGGCTTTTGTAATAATTCCGACGTGAGTTCCTACGGATTAAAACGATCTCATAACTTAACATGAAACTGTAGAAAAATAATACTGCATTTAAAATGGTATGATTGATTAATTTACCTGAGGTGGTACCGAAAATAAACCATCAGTTGCCATGTACACCAAGTCTTGAACTAGCTGTTGTTGTATAATGGGAGGCAGTTGTAATTCAAACGTATCTGGAAATAAAATATATAATATTTGAATTTGTTAATGACAAAAATTTCTGAAGACAAAACGGTGGATCATTATCATTAGCACAGGACCGATGTGTGCTCGTGGCGGTGTGGTTTAATAACCGTGGACTGTAGTGCCCGGGAGATAAAAGTCAATCCTGACACATTGCACAACCATGAAGTTGTCAACAATAGATAATGTTGACAGCAGTCAAACAATGCTGTTATTACTATTCCTTCACACGCACCTAATAAGTTTAGCATTGTCAATAGTCACAAACTTCATGGTCGTGCAACAGGTCAGGATTGACTTCTTGTTTGCCTAGTTCTGTAGTCACCCACGGTGAAGCTAAGAGGTACCCGGGGCTGGCCTGAGTGGGGCGCCGGCTGGCCCGTGGAGGTCGCTCCAAGTGGGCTCCTTTGAGCCCGCTTGTGAAGTGATGGATGGACTGCAGGTGAGGGAACAACCTAACCGCAGTTGGTGCGGGGCCTCAGAGAAAGAGGATCGCCGGTATTACGGTGCGCCGTTGTCCCTATCCTCTGTGTCCGGGATTGCGCGTAAAGGCGTGTTGTTATTAAGATCTGTTACTCTCCCTACCCTCCGCAATTTGCCGGGGGCGCCATGTTGTTTGTAGAGGAAGAGGACTGCCGTGCCTCAAACATCTACCCAAAAATGCTTAACGGCTCTCCACTCTAGAATCTATCGTCCCGAACGCTATTGGTTTATAGTGTTAATAATGCCGCAAATGAGAACCACAATAAATGGTCTTTAAAGGGATCTATTTTTTTTGTGGCGCTCTTTTACTTTATGTATAGTATTTACATGAAGCGCACGGCGCACGGCGCGGCGGCGCATGAACGGTTTATCATATACTAATAAAAAATAATACAATAGGGTATGGCAATGTTTAATTGATTGGTCGGTACTTTTTTTTTTTGGATTTGGATTTGGATTTTGGAAAAAACATAGGGGAAAGGAAGGCATAACAGACCCTGCGGGTAAAACGCCATTATAAAAAATGGGATTTAAGAAGAAATAAAGAGCGCAGACGGCCAAGCAGAATCTTCTGTCGAAAAAGACTTTTTGTGTCTTTGAAGAGGAAAATTTACTAAAAATAGAAATTCAAGGACATCTTCCAGCGAAGACGAAGAAGATGTACGATATCTTTATTGCTCTTATCTATTTTCTGAATAAACAGAAGGATAGGTTCAGTGTCCCGCATGTTGCATAAGGGCACACTGTAGTTGTGTCGGTGTTGGCGCGATGTTGACTCGATGATGAAGCCGTTACATTTATTTGCAAAGGTGTGATGTTGAGTAAGTGCGCAGAAAGTTTTTTTTTCTTTGGGCCGCCATAGGTCCATTTTACCTTCATGAGAGGTTCGTTTTACCTTACCATGTGGGCAAAATGAACCAATCCGAGAATTTTGGAAACCATCCAATATCCTCTTAATCTGTAATTTAGTTGAAGTGATCAATAAATTATATTATGTTAAATAAAAAAAAACTATGCAGGTTTTTTTTGCACCTTGCCTTCCTTTCCCCTACTCAGTAATCATTGGATAAAACATTGTTACACGAAAAGTAACGCGATGAAAAAAATAGGACAAAAAAAAACCGATCAAAGGCGAGACGGACACGCGCAGCCGTCCGTACCGTCGCACAGTAGGTATTATATTCCGTTTTGAATTCGATTTCGAATCAGCGCGAGCCCAACTCACACTTGACAACACTATAATCAGACCAAATTTGCCAATTGTACTTTTTACTGTTTTCACGATACAAAAACCATATACAGTGGTGGCCACATAATTAGGAACCCTTGCGTTTTTCCCATACGAAAAACAAACAAAAAGTTCTAAAACAATTTTAGTTTTAGTTACACTTATCGTTAACTAATAAACTAAGGTTTAAATGTATGTACATAATATCTCTGTTGAAAACGAAAATTTCATTTTATGGCATATGAAAAAATAAATGTTTGATTTTTATACAAAGTTGTAAAACTTTGTATGGATGCGTCAGCATCAGCAGTCAGGTCCGTTTTTAACAGTAGTTCACTGTACATCAGTTAATGAGCTAAAGTAAATTGTAATTATAAAATTGGTCAAGAACTTTGGAGGCCAAAATTGAAAAGTCATATTTGTAGCCAATATTTGGGAAAAACGCAAGCGTTCCTAATTATATGGCTACAATAGTATAAACACGTTACTTGCAAAATTAAAAAAAAAAGCGTTTCTTGCTTGGGGACCCCATTTATTATTTTAATTTCTTAAAAAATACTGTAATTCGCTGTTAAAACAAATGTTATAAATACCTGCTATCTATTATGGTTTGAAAGATACAGCTCTTCTGAGTTAGTTCGGACAGACGGACGAACGTACATCTTAGACATTAATAGGGTCCCGTTGGGCTACCCTCCGGGTACTGAACTCTAAACGGTACACAACCCAATGTAGACCCAATATTATTACAATAAAACCCGATTTTGACGGGAATTTTGCTTTTCAATAAGGCGGCATTTCTGTGCTCGTCGCTGCTTCAGGACACATTACAAATTACAGTAATCAGCAGACAATTCATTTAATACAATCAGACAGACAGCTCAACATACCTAAGTTCCAATTGAGAGTAGCGGCAATCTTCAAGGCGAGGATCTTGAGAGCCAGCTGTTTTCGCGTGATGATGGGGACGACGGGACTGAGCGGCTCGGGCGGCGTAGGCGGCGCGTCCAAGTCCAACGGCCGCTCCATCTCTGACGACTTCCACGCGCTGCTGGCGTCTACTGACAGGAACTCCACCATCAGCTCTGTTGCCGTTGGCTCTGGAAATAGTATATGTGTGTTGTCATACAAGCTAATTCTCTGCTCTTATTGATTTACGAGTACGTAACAAAAACAAAAGCAGGAGTTGTTTTAAAAATATAACCGCCTCTCCTTAATTTTCAGTTAACTTGCATGATAAAGGTGGCTGATCACTACATTAATGTAAAACAAAGTCCTCCGCCGCGTCTTTGTTCGCGATGATCTCAAAAAGTACTGAAAAGATTTTCATGTGGTTTTTACCATTAGTTAGATATTTTTTTATGTAAGGTTTTTAGTCAAAATGAATAAAATAAAATACTGTCTTATGCAGAAAGACTTTATTTGGGGAGTTAATTGATGTTGAAAATCATTGTTCTACTAAGAACTTCTTTATTTATATTTCCTGGGCAGGAATGGGGTCGACTTATCAGCAATATGTTACTTCCTTACCCATGGAATGCTACTTTCTCCTTCAGTTTCACATCAGGACATATGAAGGGTACATTAAAAGAATATGATTGAAAAAAATGTATGAAATTACTGGTACAATATACAATATTGTGGAATGGACTTTTCACAACACTGCTCGGAAATATGGCCATAGATGGTCTTGTTTGGGGTCACAAAATGTCACTTATAAGGACAGACCGAGAATGTTTTTGTCGGCGTGTTTGCTGATTGGTCGAGAACATTGTTGTCCAACTTTAAGAACCAATGAAAATCAATCAATCAATTTTTGTGTCATAGCATGTTAAAATGAAAAATTGAAATCAACCAATAAGAACAGAACATTTTGTGTCGTAAAATATTAGGTGTATTTTTGTTAAAAGATACACAGACTAAAAACTATGTCATTGCCTTTTTTTTAAATGTAATTGAAACTTGGCCCTAATCTCGAACCACTAGAGATGAAATTACATGGGAGATATGGCGAAACAAATACAACTTTATATGGATTTGACATCTTCATCTCGCATGTTAGTTTATTAATCTCGAGTACCACGAGAATAGGGGTCCAGATTAAAAAATGTTATCTATGGTAAAATTGGCGGTGATGTCACATTAACATGAATTAAAATTTGAGTTTTGAATATGAATTTATATTTTATTTCCTCTTCTCCAATGTTCCTAACTTCATCAGGGTGGATGTTTAGCCCTCGGCTAGTCCAGATTAGAATCCTCTGCATTAAAAATTGTGGTCCATCTTAGAGGACATGGCCTGCTCTAAGTGTCACACAAATATTGATGCTCTCAAAAAATCTTTGACAGCAACAGTGGCAAAATTGCCGATGGAGACTATATTCGAAGGCATGCATCAAGGCAAAAGGCATCATTTTGAATAGCTATTTAATATTTTTTACGTGTGATTAGTTCCTTTAAATATCATGTATACAATTTAGAACAATAACTTTTATTTCATAGCAAATTAATTACAATTAGATTTGTAACAGAACTTATGGCTAGACTAGGTTATGGTATTATAATTACATGTATAAATAATTTAAGGTAATTTTTACTATCATAGAAATTTATATTTCAGGGGCCAGAGGGTAGAATCACACATAACTAGGAACTAATTATAATTATTATAAATATTCCTTCTGAAATTTCAAATATATCAACTATTCATACATACTCCAAAAAAACTGTTCACAAATAATAAAAAGAAACTATTTATATTTGAAGGAAGACGCCTCATACTATCTGTCCTATTTAGGTTTACAGCTAGCCGAGGCTGTGAAGACTGCATACAACAACCAGCCAACTTTAATAGGATGTGTTGTAATGTTACTCAGTACTAACCTCAATATGAGGTTTGCCCAAGTCTAAGATTTGCAGTCAAGCAAGAGCTCTCCACTTACTGTTGACATCTGAGAAGTTATGATAATGCTTATACTACCAAATAAATAAGAGGCATCAAGCAAACGAAGCTGTAATGTAGGCACTAAAGAAAGAGGCTGCGTGACTTACCCGAGTTAGGATCATCTAGATGTTTTTTTAGAAGTTGTTGGTCCAACAAAAACTCAAACCAAAGAACAGTGTCCGGTGATAGGGGGACCGTGCCCGGCCGCAGCAAATCCACATCCATTTCGAGACTGACCTGTAACCCGTTACCAACTTTGTTTACATTTCTGACAGAGAACCCATACCCAGTCGTTTGGTAGTATTATCTTTAATATACACAATGATGCATTTAATTTTAGTTCAGAGCGTGGACAGAGTATTACCTAGACGAGCTGCTCGCATACACACACTGATTATAAGGGTATGAGAATGGAAACACTTCGTAGATTATTATTACACCCTTCTAAGGCCCACATCAAATGTTGTTAGTTCGAAAACGAATCTTGTGTCGGTCAACTAAAGTCAAAAGTCACTTTGACAAATGTCCCAAATTTAGCACGTTGGGCGCAGAGGTAAGCTGGATAAGGGTTTTTTTTTTAATTTGTCCGTTTGGACAGGCTGTGAGGTCAACGACCATATCGCCTCGTTTAAAAGTATTATTTTAATGTTGTTTCATCCGGTAAAACTTCTTCAGAGTTGTTTTTTTCTTATAATGTAGTCAATCCGATAAAACTTCTGTACTTGTAATCTATTCCTGAGGCTCGTTTCACGAAGCTACAAGTTGCAAATTACAAGCGGAAGTCTCTTTCTAACTCTTTCTGATAGAAAGAGTGAATGTGTATGTATAGTCTGTGAAAACAGAGGCATATAGCTGAGCGAAGACCATTTTGGCCGTAATAAAAAGTAATGTATTTAGGTTAAGACAATATTATTGTAAAATGTTTTTTTAATGTGCCAAATAAATTATTTTTCATTTTTAATCATTCCGAGTAGGTATTAGAATATGTAATAATACTTTTGCACGCACGTCTTCTGTAACGTGCGCAATATATCCAGAAAATGACACTTGTCTGTCACTGTCAGTTGTTTTGTTTACAACTTTGATCTAACCCCATGATATTAAACTGGCTAAAACGAATAAACATAAAATACAAGCGTGAGAATAATGAAATTTATTATACTGTTGAGTTAATAAATTTTTACAGTGGCACATACATAAGTAGAATGATCTTTCAACAACTCTTGAACTGAGCGCGGGAGCAGATGTGATTCTCCCTAAATACGGATTAATTCGTCCACCAGCACAGGGCGCTGAATGCTAAAGGACGAGCAATGAAATATTATGTGTTCTATTGGTTTGTTTCTTATTTGACTGACACAGGTCACAATGAGGATCATTTCCAATTTTCATACGATAAAAGTGATGCTTGACACGACAATGACCAAACCTTATGCGACATATAATGTTATATATAAGCTTCTCTTATGATAAATATTGCGATACCTAAGCATATGGGAGTGGGAGATTAAAACTAACATCAATAGATTGAGGTGAATCTGAAATAGAATGAGCCAAGAAATCCACATTTTTATTACCAGAGACCCCTATGTGAGAAGGAGTCCACATGAATTCAACAACAATTTGATGTTTAAATAGAGATCAGACCTTTAATCAAAAAAAAAGTATAATTAGTATTCGAATTGATTTTATTATTATGGATTGCTGCAAAATTAATTTATAGATTTTTGAACAAGTAGTCCTTCCCCCTCCTCCTTCCTTTTTTTATTTCTGAATGATATCTGTTTGCATTTTATTATTGTAGAGCTTTGTCCAACAGGGCTGCCATGATCAAGATTGATCAAAGCCCCTAACCTTAAAGAGTGTAAATAAAAAATTAATTTGGATAGCTTTTAATACACTCATGCTATCACTGACAATAACCCACTTACGTAACCCATTGTGTTGCCTCAATATGTGATTTGATAAAGGATAGCAACTGTCTCTGCAGTGAAAATACTAGCCTGCAGGCCTTTCACGTAACTCACTTGCAATCGCGATCGGCTTCAAAACAAAACAATTGGTTTCATTTTGTACGCAGACAAGCCTTCGATTTTCAAAATGAAAACGATTGTGATTGCGAGTGTGTTACGGGAAAGGCCTGCCGTTTGTCTATTTTAAAACCAAGATCCTTTTTGATTTCCACCTGACCAATAAATGACAAGGCATCAGCATACTGTAAATTTTTGATACCTACTAGGTCCCGAAATCAAATTTAAATGTCATATGTATAAAGTGAACAACAAAGGCGATAAAATTCCACCCTGACACACACCTACAGATGACAGTCGAGGACCAAACCAATCCACCATTAAGCTTAACACACACTTTTCTACTAGATTAAATGAATTGAATCCACTGCACAAATTTAACTGAAAACCCTAAATTTAAAAGTTCTGTACATAAAATATTAATATTTACATTGTTAAAAGCACCAGTAATATCAAAAAACACTGAGTTTGTTGTTACTGCTTATATATATATCAAAATGAAACAAAGAAATATTTTCACGAGCTGAATGGTGTCTTCGAAAACTAAATTGATTAACTGGATGCAGTCCATTATGTTCTACATAATACTCAACATGCTGAAGACAACAAGCTGCTGCAAAGACATTCCCTGCACACAACGTCTCAATGTTATAGGACAATACGAGTCTGGATTAAACCTAGGTTTGTCTGGTTTTAATATAGGAATTATGCAGTTTTCCATTCAGGCAGTATGTCATTCTTATCTTATCCAAAGTGCATTATAAATATTTAATAAAATAATCAGACAACTATCTGGCAATTTCTTGAACATTATTTAAGGTATTCCATCCAAAGCAAACAAAGCGACCATGCGGGAAAAAATTGCAGAGTACAATTCTTCAAAAGTGAATGGTTTTATAAGGAAATTATAATGCATGTTAGAAGAAGAGTTATAAGAAAAACTATTTTCATTTTCCACCGTATCAGGAGTATATTTTTGTAGAAAGTCTAAAATACATTCATAATTACCATCAGTGTCGAGGAACAAATGCAATATACACCTGTTTGCAATTTAGAACAGCTGAAGAACATTTATCATTCCACCATGGGAGATTAAGTTTTTTTTAGTAGCTTTTCTATTAGAATATGAATGGTTGGAACTTTTTGTTGAAGTTCCTCTACAATTGGGTATGGATTGAGCGACAGCCAACAATAAAAAAAATGAAAACACACTGTACGCCTCGAGTGGCGAATACGACTCTATCTGAAAATCATTTATCTAATAAGTATTTTATCTTTTCAGAATAAACTTTCCAACCTAGGTACATTCCTAAAATTTAGGGCACGGGTAGATGGGCAAATGTACAGTCGACGTCATAAATATGTTTACACTTGAGTACCTTGTCTATTTGACGGCATGTTTTAACTGCCATATGAAATTGCCATAGCAGATAAAGTGACAAGGTACTAAAGTGTAAACAAATCTTTGACGTCGACTGTACACTATATTAGTATGTACATTATTATTATTGTTATAATTATGTGTGTCTTTACCAATCACGGGACTATGGGAGTCCCGGACCTTTGGAAGGCGTACATGGAGCCGAAGCCAACACACAGAGGCCCTTTAGACAAGTTTAATTTCGTAAAGTGATGGGACACCAACCGGCGATTGTCCCTGAGTTCAAACTATAGAAGTATGCTCCCACGAACAACCAGCGGTTAGTAAGACTATTTAAGAAGGATGCGAACATTAATAATAGGCTCTATCAATGAACTGATATGGATTGGTGAACTAGGCCATTGATTAAACTACGGCGCCTGCCTGGCCAATCCTAATTACTTTGGTTGAAATACCAGGCGGTGACTCGCTAACTCAATGGAATGGGCCTCCCAAAATAGCTGCATATACATAGCAGCAGGGAGGCAACAGTTCCAGAGGGGCTAAGGGTGGAGAGGTGCTTCTGGACTTTATAATATATATAAGGTGCCCACTCCACTCGCCATTTATGCAACACATCCGCCCTTCGAGCACTCTTGCGACTCCACTGTGACCTGACCGGCAAATAAAGGCAAGCCCGAGTTGAGGGTGTGTTCCTCGTCATTGTACACACACCGTAGCCGGCCGGTGAAGGCAAGCGTGAGGTGAGGAACAGGACGTACCCTCGGGAGCACTCAAGTCCGAGGTGTCGTATTATTATTAACAGATATTTATTTAATTTTCTGTTTTTCTGGTATCCTAATTTTTTTGTTTTTATATTTTATTTTGATAAATATACATATTCATACCGAAATACAGCTTTCTAGAACTAAGAGTCTCTAAGCTAAGCTGCAGACGAACGAACGGACGGATGGACGGACGGACGGATATGGCGAAACTATACCTATGGGTTTCTAGTTTGACTACGGAACCCTAAAAATGGGTTGTAACTTGAAACTTT
Organism: Acleris literana; assembly: GCA_946894065.1. Taxonomy (NCBI): domain Eukaryota; kingdom Metazoa; phylum Arthropoda; class Insecta; order Lepidoptera; family Tortricidae; genus Acleris; species Acleris literana. The sequence continues at coordinate 14,222,499 of OX335668.1, read as the reverse complement.
AGTGGTATAGTGAATACTATACTGGATCCATTAAACATATATCCCGTTTCAAATTGTCTAGGTAGCAAATTCATTATTTACCTAATAGTAACCACCATAGAAATCGGCAATCTTCGTTTTTCTCCCTTGTTCCATGCAGATGACCTAGATTTGATAACCTCTAAAACACAGGAACTCGGCTGTATACACTTATCGTAGACTCATCGATACATCTCGGTAGATTGGTCTCGATAAGCTATTATTGTAAACGCTGAGATGCAACCCAGCTGCAAAATGGCAGTTCGAAGGCAGTTCTGATGCAGTTCACGTACTTAACTGCATTAAAACTGCAAACCAACTGGGCAGTCCTCTTGAAGTTGGCTTGCAGTCTACCTAAGCGGACTGCGCAGTTGGTTTGCAGTTTTGATGCAGTTACATCAACTGCATCAGAACTGCCATTTTGCAGCTGGGTTGCAGTTCAAATGCAGTCCGTCTGTACCGGCCCAAAGATGGATTATAGTCTGGAATATCACTAATGCTACTATTTACCCCGGAAATTTGAAGAGTTCCCGAGGGAATATCGATAAACAACTTCTACGAGGATGGAGCCACGCGCAATACTAAAAATAAATAAAATTTACTTAAGTTGTTTTAAAGTAAGGTCACTATTAGATCACTTTACAAAACTACCCCTTCGCGATTATATTATCTAAGTATAACTTTTAATTTGATCTCATTTTTGTGTTTACTTCGGAGTAGCGGGAAACTAAATAATTCTACGCGTACGAAATCGCGGGCATCCTCCAGTCAGCAATAGTAATCCATCTCCATCCATACTGAATATTATAAATGTCAAAGTACCTCTGTCTGTTTGTTACGCATTCACGGGTAAACCGCTGCATTAATTTCAATTAAATTTGCTATGGAGAATTGGAGATAGCATGAAACTGAGCAAAAAACATAGGGTAGATACTGAACTCGCGAGTAGCTTGCGAGTAGTGATAAACGAGTTCTACGCGGACGGAGTTGTGGGTAACAGCTAGTAAGTTATAATTGTGTTATGAATCAGTATTCTTCTACCAAAATAGTCGTTTTCAAACCTATCATAAAGACGTCACAACACAAGTTATGAAAAGTACCCTTACTCCAACCAGCTGGCTTACGTATAAAGTCCAAATTGATATCTCACGGCCAGATCGATTTTCATGAAACCTAGCTAAAGAAGCATTCCGAACCAAACTGCGTCAGACAAAACCGCCAAACAGACAGACACGGTTACATAAATACACATCTATGTAAGCGTGTGTTTCTATCTATTTAAATCGTTCGCTATGTACTTTTTAGGATTCCGTACCGAAAAGGTAAAAAAGGAACCCTTAGGGTGAGACTTCGGTGTGTGTCTGTCTGTCAGCTATCAACTTGAAATTTGGCATAGTTGTATAACTTGCTAGAATTAAACAATAATAAAATTAAAAATTAAAATTAAACGTATTAAAATTAAAATAAAACTAATCTACTCAAATATTTAATATATAATAAATAATAACTTGCTTGCCTGCATCTGTTTTTACTAAAATCAATAGGTATAAAATATTTTTTCTATATAGGTATTTGAAAAGGGGTCTAGAATGGGGGGTTGAAAAATGAAAGTGATTGAATTATAGCAAACGGGGTGTCATATGAAAGAGCTCAATCTGCAAATTTCAAAACTTTTTTTTTGTTTCTTGTGACGTAGGTACTACCTTCCTTATTTATTTATAGTCAAAAATTTACAAAAAGTGACCGTTCCCCAATGGACGCGCCCTTATTTAGATTGAACAGTTTTAGAGAAAAAGGGTCTTGACAGACAGACAGACAGACGAGCAACAAAGTCATCTAATAGGGTTTAATGTTTCTGTATTTAGTACCTACGGACGGAACCGCTAACAGTTTAAAAATAATGGATGCTCAATTTCAAATGAGGTTACCTTTTTGAGTTACCTCGCTACGTTTACTCATCATTGGCTCTAAAATAAGGTAAAGTCTCATTTGTTAGTATAAAACTAATTTAGCGACAATTTCTTTACAAAATACCTAGGTACGTCCCTACGTATGGTAATGAGCGTTAAGCCATTCAAATGCTATTGACATTATCTACAATCGTAGATAACTATAGATTTAAATAATGCAATTTCTATAGCTCGACAGTACAAGGCACATTCTTGTACCTAAAGTGGTTTAACTACGTGTACTTAATAGTCTATAGTTTTTGTTACGTGTCACAACGTAAGTTTCTATTTCTATAGGCACTTACGGATAGTTATACCCACTTATTAGTAGCTGGTGTTTCCTCTTGCGCCGCCGCCGCCGATGCGATGCCTGTGCTCGCGCCGGACCCGACCTACTTACTATACTAGCTGGTATCAACCTGTGTTATCTGCTCGATATCCGTCGGATATCGGCACTCCATTATTATCTTACTATACACGGGAAAACAACGCGCGGAGTTACACAATGTTTAAAAGTGAATAAAAATTGTAGTGGAGTGTTGTTTTACATTTGCTATGAATAAATCCTTCCAAGAAAGTGAGTAACGTAGCTTCTGTTCAAACCTTTTTTTGAATCTAAGACGACGCGTTAGCCTAGTTGGTAGTGACCCTGTCTACGGAACTAGCGGCGGCGGTGGTCCTGGGTTCAAATCCCGGGCAGATATTTGTGTAATGACCGCGAATATTGGTTCCTGAGTCATGGATGTTTTCTATGTATTTAAGTATATATTTATCTATGCAAGTATTTATATCGTTATCTAGTACCCATAGTACTTACAAGCCTTAAACCTTTAGTTTGGGTGGTTACCTCAATTGGTATGACACTGACCCCTGATATTTATTTAATCTAGATTTCGATTTAAACTGTAGGTACATTTACGGTAATCGAGTTCTAAGCTCGAGTTGGTTAGACAACGAGTCAATGTAAGTTAGTTCCTAGAATTCGATACGATATCGCAACCTATATTTTGTCGCCGCGGTTATACATACTTGTTTGTACATAACGAAAGTTACGGAGGACGCGGGCATAGACATCATTTTAATTTTCGCGTAAGATATACATTATTAATTGTTATCTTTAAATCATGACTTTTTCTGAATTTTTGGTCCATAAACTTCGGAGGTAAGAGGGGAAACGGCCATTTTTTGTAAATTTTCGGCTAAAATCAAAAAGTATGTCACAAAAAATTATAAAAGAATTGTTTTTAAATTTGCAGACTGAGCCCTTTCATATGATATCAAATAATTTATATTTTTCCACCCCCATTCTAAACCCCTTTTCTAATATTTAGAGAAAAATAACTTCATATTGTTTTTACTAAAAACAGATGCGAGCAAGCAAGTTATAAAACCTTGCCATATTTCAAGTTGATAGCTTGTATAGTTTCAGAGAAAAACAGCTGTGACATACAGACAAACAGACAGACACCGAAGTCTCACCATAAGTGTTTTTTTTACCATTTTGGTATAGAACCCTAAAAACGCATTGTAAGCTACTTACTTATTCTTCCATTAAATATTTAGTTTCAAACCCATGCGGAGCGCCCCGCCAGTATTAACGCTGCGATGCCTGCGATGCACCGCACATGTGTCAATTTAGTAGTGGGGTGGGGCGCGAGAGGATTGAAAATACTGTAGCGGTTTAAGTGACGATAGGCAGATGTATAGATAGAAAAATGTTCAAATATATACCTAATCAGTATGCTCTTTTTACGGTTCCGGCGTCAAACTGGGAACCCTTATAATTTCGCCATGTCCGTCTGTCGGTCTGTCCGTATGTCACACTCACTTTTCCCAGAAACTATCAAAGTAACAAACCTAAAATATTGTACACATATATAAATGGGTATTTATACCAAGAACTAAGCTCAATGATATAGTTTAAAACAAAATAGGTTACCTTCCGTACATACATGTAAATAAAGCAAGGTCATATTTTAGGGTTCCGTAGTCAAACTAGGAACTCTTACTCCTATAGTTTCGCCATGTCCGTCCGTCCGCAGCTTAGCTCAGAGACTATGAGTTCTAGAAAGCTGTTATTTGAATGAATATACATATTAGTCACGCCAACAATGTGATAAAATATAATATTGAAAAATATCTTTTTTCGTGGTATCTCCCTCACACGTCATGATTTGGGGTGTCGTTGGATAGGTCTTTCAAAAATATTGCGGGTTTGTGGAAACAATTTTTCATTTAAGGGTTCCGTTTGTGAAATATTAAGATTTAAAGTGCTATTTTTTTTAGTGTCAGGTCTCCTCCCCCTACAGACAAGACTACAAATACTAAAAATCAGAAAAATATCTTGAATGAAAGCACATATAACGATTTTTAAAGGAAAACTATCACGACTAAGTAGACTTGGTTAGTTCCTGAGATACAGGCGACTTAAGTGTTTATACCCACCAACAATTATCACCAAATACAAAATTAGTTCATACCTATACTACTTGTTGTTTTTATCTGATAGTTTTGTGTGTTTGTAGTAACAGTGTCGGAACTCTACACACAATTGTCAAAAAAACATTCTATAACTTTTTGGTACCGACGAATTAAATATTTGTTTCACAAAAAACCTTTTGTAACGATAAACTACTCTTATTTTAAAAGGTTGTTGGTCTGCATGACGTATACATGTATAGGTAAATCTTGTTCTTGTTTGACCAACCTTTCAGGAGTGGTCGGTGTACCTTTGTAAATCAGTGAAGCTTGAATGGCTGACCAATGGCTTTGAATGATAGGTACCATGCACGGAATAAATAATACATATAGCGGCTTAAGGCTGAGGTAAGCTGCTATACCTATTACCTGTACCTAATGGTGAAGGCACTAGCACGCCCTAAAATGGTTTTTGTATCTTTGACGGGGCACTTAAACTCGCCGGTTAATATTAGGTGCGTCGAGTTGAAAAGTGATTCAGTGTGTCTCAACCTCAAATAGTTTGGTTGGCGGCTTATTTGGGACAATATATAATAAAACACAACTAATAATTATAATACTTATTATGAAGAGAGAGAGAGAGCGGATTTTGTAAGTTTGTTTTAAGTGATGGTCAGTCTCCAGGATCACTGCACCTATTTGAATAAAATATCCGCCAATTGAAAGGTACATTATTCCAGATGGACTTAGGCTATACAGGGTGTAATCGTTAAGTGTGTCCAGGGGATTATTCCGAAAATATAACAGATATCAGAAAACTTTAAACTGATATCGAAAGTACGTTACCCAATGAGTAAAATCACATCACTAACTTTTTTTTATATAACCAGAAATATCCCAAATATTAACTTAAAACCCTCCCATATATTTAGTACCCTGTTTCTTGAGGCTTTAGTTTAAAAGGCCTAGTTCACCATTATCATATGATTCATGTTTTATTTTATTTATTTACAGTATAGTTTTATCTACAGAGATAGGCAATAACGAATAAGAATACCCAAATTATTCGCGAATAATGAATGAAATTTTCGAGCGATTATTCTTATTCGAATAATTACTTATTCGAATAATAATTCGAATAAAAATAATTCGTAATATTTTTATTCGCGAATAATTTATTCGTCGAATAATTTATTTGCGAATGATTAATAAATTATCCACGAATGAATCATTCGACTACTTTTCGCATAAAGAATAATTTATTAGAGAAAAATGGAGCAGGTATTTCAGTACATTATTCGTGGTAATTCATTCAACGAATAAATTATTCGCAAATAAATTATTTTACGAATAATTTATTTGAATAAGAATAATCATTCGAGAATTTCATTAGTTACTCGCGAATAATTTGGTTATTCCTATTCGTTATTCGTCATTTGAATAAATTTTGCTCATCTCTGCAGATAAAACTGTTTAAGATTCATAATTTACACAAATAAACTGTGATAAATAAAAAAAAACATGAATCATATATTATGATAATGGTGAAATAACTAGGCCTTTTAAACTAAAGCCTCAACGAACGGCGTACTAAATGTATGGGAGGGTTTTGAGTTAATATTTGGTATACTTCTGGATTTATTAAAAAAAAGGTAGTGATGTGATTTTACTCATTGGGTAACGTACTTTCGATATCATTTTAAAGTTTTCTGATATCTACACTAATATTATAAAGAGGAAAGATTTGATTTTTTGTTTGTTTGTTTGTTTGTTTGAATTGAATAGGCTCCGAAACTACTGGATCGATTTGGAAAATTCTTTCACCATTAGAATCCTTCATTATCCCTGATGAACATAGGCTATAGTAGGTATATTTTCAAAAAAGTTAGGGTTCCGTATGAAAACTTCGATAATGTAACCCAAGGTGTGAAAAAAATACCAAAAAAATCCTTATATCGCGTACGCTGCGGAAACTATTGACAATAGAGCAAAGTGATGTACTACAGTTTTATAGAAAACATCAATATCTACAAAAAAAGTCCGCGGTACCATTTGTCTAACTATTACAGTTATGTCACAATAACTACTTTTTCATGTTAAAATATGCAATTGTAACGCCGGTACTAACTAGGCCCCATTATTCGTACTTTGGTATTAATCCTTATCCAAATAAATTACTTCGTTTTTAAGGCTATATCAGTACCTGTAAATTACTTGAATTATTCAAATCGGACATACCATTCAAAAGCTATCATGAGTGTAATAATTATCAAAATTTAAATTTAAGAAACAGCCCGCTTGACTTTAATTTGTTTTATCTACAACAGAGAATAGATAGATAGACACGTAAAATTTGGCGAATGGTTCCTGCATATTGTGTAACATCACGCCTATATCCCTCAGCACCTCAGCAGAGCATCAAAGAGTGTACATGTACATACAATATATATACCTACAGAGGTACATTAAATCACGCCTGTTTCACAAATGGGTAGGCACAGACCACTTCTTTCTTTTCACTTTCAAGACTGTATGTGATGATGAGAAATCTTTTACTTAAGTATCTAAACATTTAATTAAACTTAACCGATGCATCTCTTCTCCTATTCTCTTCTCTAAATCACTATCATCACGATCACTACATATTATAAAAAAATGTCGCTTGCCGCTGTCTGTCTGTACTTATGTATGCTTAGATCTTCAAAAGTACGCAACGGATTTTGATGCGGGTTTTTTTAATAGATAGAGTGATTCAAGGGGAAGGTTTATATGTATAATACATGCATAGTATAGTACAGAAACACTGATAATTTTAGAGGTTTCTAAAGTGATGTCGAAAATAAACACATTTTTTTGCGCTTACATTGCAAACGCTGGCTAAACCTTAAGAGATATATCAAAATAATGTGCAGAAGAATTGTAGTTCTTTAAAAAACCTAAAGAAAAGTCCGCGATGGCATATGTCTATCTCCTAAGGATGAATCACAGTAACCATTTTTATCTTTAAAATTTTATTAAAAAGTATTAGGTTATTTGCGAAGCTATTTTCTCCAATTCAGTATTTATTCTTATCCATATAAATACGTTAGTTACCTTGGGCATTTAATGTAAATTAAAATTGTCCTTTGCACTATATTATTTAAATAAATACTTTAGAAGATATGGCAGATTTAAAATTACGCGCAACCCCAACCGGTATTATCGAAACGCTTGGCCAAGCAGCCGCGTTTCGCCCTTTAGTAGGTACAGTGGCCTTCATAAGTGCATGGACACCTTAACGTCTATACAGGGGTCGGCAAGTAGTTTTAGGTGGGGTCCGGATACTGTGGGAAAATTTCAACGAGGTCCAGATAAAAACAAAAGTATTAAGTTAGATTCTATGTGGCTTAAAAATATTATTTCAATTAATAAAGGTATAGTATACCTTATCTATGTATTAATTTATACTCGGTATGCAATACATTACAATATTTGGCGGTCCAATGTTCGACCTTTCGCGGTCCGCAAACGGACCGCGGTCCGCCTGTTGCTGACCGTTGGTCTATAATGCTGTGAACACGTGAGCCCGCTTTCGTAAGAAACAACCTAGATGGCGTTGTTAACTGAGGCAGTTCGATTATTGTTTGCTACAACTATTTGACGTTTTAGTATTAGAATCGATAATTTCGTCAGTTAACCCTGAAGGGCCGCTGGCGTAGTTAGTTGATATCCTGCCTTAATCACAGTCTATTATATTTTTTTAATTTTTGAATGTTTTCTTTTTTTAATCATTATCGTTTTCAAAAAATGATACTTTTGTTATTCAAAATAAAAAATCTTCATTTCTTATAAGGCTAATATTTAATTCTTAAAAACTTTACTTACTTATATTTATATTAGGTAATAAAGAAATACAAGCTTTTCAAATTATTAAATTAGGGAAATGCCCTGGGTTAAGCCAGGGTTTAATTTTCTCTGCAAGTGGCCCTTAATTGGTTTTATTTACAACAGAGAATAGATAGACACGTAAAATTTGGCTAATGGTTCCTGTATTTTGTGTAAATGAGTGTAACATGAAGCCTATAGCCCTCAGCAGAGCATCAAAGAGTGTATATACATACATACATAGGTACCTACATTAAATCACGCCTGTTTCACAGATGGGTAGGCAGAGGCTACTTCTTTCTTTTCACTTTCAAGAGTTATGTGATCACCAGTGATCGGAATAAGGTGAGCCAAAATACGTACTCTTCGCAAGAGGACATAATATAGAGTAGCAACAACCGGGTAGAATTTTTTTTTTTCTTGAAAACCGGGTATTCAATATTTATTCGGGTATTAGTTGTAATGTTAAACATACATGTTTTTACTTACAGTACGGGATATTTTATGTTAGTTTGTAGTAAATGGGCTAGACATAAGGTTTTTATGGAAGGAAGGGAAAAGTGTGAAGTATAATTATTGTCTTTATTATTTTCACATGGCACAGTGGTACGCAGGTGATTTCACCCAAGCACGGAACATATCGAAAGATATAATATTTACACTTTGAAGATAAAAAACAAGTAGAAATAGTTACAACTTTTAGATTAACATAAAACATCCCGTACTTTAAGTAAAAACATGAATGTTTAACATTACGACTAATAAATACAATGATATTTTATATTAAGATACGTCATCTGCGCGCAAAAGTACCTTACTTTTTATATATTTATCTCTTTCTAACAATAGCGCTTGCTATGGATTGCCGTCTTTGTCTGTAGAAATATGGTTGCCTAGCAACTGTCAGTAATTGGTCACGGGTTTTGAATGCGTTTAGTGTGAGCATAACGTATCTAATTATAAAATATCATTGGATAAATACCGAATACCCGGTATTCAAGAAAAAAAACTATTTTTCTACCCGGTTGTAACCACTATACATATATTGTGTCCTCTAGCGCTGAGTACGTATTTTAGCTCACCTAATTCCGATTACTGGTGATCACGGAATATAAAAAACAGTGGAAGTGCCATGAGCTTCGCTTAGTATCAGACCTCTTGTCGCCAATACTCAAACTATCATAAAAACAACACGCCACCATGGAAAATGTTTTTGGTGCGGCTATCGTTTTTACATTCCAAAATAGCACAATAAGGCATGCTTCTGGATTTATTTCCTTTTTAGAAATATCGAAATATTGAAATAAGTGATCGCGGCAAAAGTATGGTAGGTTGCGCGGAACTCCGCATAACCATACCACACGTTACACGCCCACTTGACACTTCTACTGATTTTTCTGTTCTTTGTATGTGATGGTGAGAAATCTATTACTTAATTATCTAAACATTTAATTAAACTTAACCGAAACCATGCATCTCTTCTCTAAATAGTATAAATTAACCTGTCTGCCTGTTTCTCCGCTAACTCCTTCTAAAACACGCAACGGATTATGATACGGTTTTCACTGTCATTTAGAGAATTTATTCTAGATGGTTTACATGTACATTTCATTCAAATCAAGTTTTAGTATATAATTGAGTTTACCTTATCCAGATAAATACTTGGTTACCTTGGGCATTCAATGTAGATTAATATTGTCCCGTACAATATATTATTTAAATTAATACTTTAGAAGATATAGTAGATTCAAAATTACGCGTAACATAGATTAGAAATCAAAACAAATATGACAGTTTCGTTGTCTATACGTATGAAAACCGGCTCTTTGCAGAGTTGTTGCTCAAAATAGGAAATGGACAAATAACCTAACATAATAGGAAACCTTTTCGTTTTAGTAAAAGAATTAGTCGACCAAAATGGCTTAATTATATCGAAGATCAATGCACCGACACACACATATTACTACTCTGTAGACACTGTGCTCGACCTGGAAGAGGCTGTCCATTTCCCAACGGAATTTCTCAATTCCTTGCAACCTTCTGGATAGCCCCACATAAATTGGTTTTGAAAGAATAGTGTCCTATTATTTTACTACGGAACCTTAATCCACACAAATAACATCGTTAAAAACGTTCATAATAGAGTGCACAATACTGACCGGAAGTGCGGATGGAAAAGTCGTTTTAATTCCCCGGGTCCATAAATACCAACGGATCTACCTTTCCAGTTAAAACGACTGCAATGTCCAGTAAAATTATCGATTTCAATGACAATTTACAAGTCACAACAAGGTCAAACATTCAAAGTTGCGGGCTAGACCAGCCCCCTATTTTACCATCCCGACAATGTCAGGTGATAGGTGACATTTCAGTGTACATAGCGCAGCTTATATGAAACCCAGTCATGTATCAGCGTGTTAACTTTGCAATGTATACTGAATTGTCACCTGTCACGTGTCATTGTCAAGATGGTGAAATAGAGGGCTGAGCGTTGAGTGTTTTTCCCATGGACGTATCCTTTCGCGCTTCGCTTCCAGGTAAAATTTGTTTGTATTGTGCAATGAAAATTCCGCTGTAAAAAATGTATATAGAGAGATTCTGTGATAGCTGGGAGTCATGATTTGAATTGAATTTAAAATCTAACGGCGTCAAAAACTCAATTCCGCAAAAAGTGTCCGATACGTCTTTCTAAAATCGTCATAAAATAAAACCTCTATGCATATGCACCTATCTATAATTTGAAAAGTATATTATTCCAGATGAACTTGGATTATTTTAACTTATATTATAACCGAAGCGAAGCGAGGGCGGGTCGCTAGTCTGTTATATTTACGGAATAACCGCTTGGACACACTTAACGATTACACCCTGTATATGATGTACCTCCCTATATATTATTAAATCGGGCGAAGTTGGGACTGGCCGCTAGTTTATTATATAGGGGAGTCCTATTGAGACAACCCACGCGTGCACGCGATTTCGAGAATGTCAACAGTGTTGCAAAAAAAAAAGAAGCTACTGATGCTTTTTCAAAATGAAAAGTAAACAAACGAAAACGTGTCATACATATCCATCCCCGGGTGTCGCATGCTCTCACCTCGCTTATTCGCCCGCAGTGGACTCCAGCAGCTACCAGCAGATAGCACAGAGCTCGAACGCGGTGTCCATCGACTTGGACGTGCTCCAGGTGGGCTCGGAGCCCGTGGGGCTTCGCTGCCCGCATTGCCAGGAGGACGTAATGACGAGGGCCACTTATAGAAACTCCACAGTAACCCATGTGGTTGCTCTGATACTGGGGATCTTTTTTTGGTAAGGCTAACAGCCCACTATTTCTTTAAATATTTTTTTATTGGAAATGGCTTTGCTCATGATTAAGGGGCAAGAATACATGGAAAGCATAATGCATGGAATTTTTTAAATCGCATTTCTCAACAAAATATAAAAATACCGTAAGAGATCACGAAAAGTGAAATTATAATTAAAATCGGCCAAGAAATACGGAGGATACAGGCATTGTAAATGATTAATTAGATAGCGATTAGACAGAGAGGTCCGATATGCACTGTGTGTGAGTCATGTAACATATATTATCGGTCATGTAAACTCCATGTTAAATTCTGTTTTGTTGGAAGAGAGAGGAACTAATCTTTGTTGGCTTATATATCTTGGTTATTTTTATAGCTACCTATTTAAAAAATGTTTTTTCACAACTTATCGTTACATGAATCAGCTTTTATTGAACCTGTGAAAAGAAGTCGTGACTCATGAATATTTCCCATTGCCCTTGGAGGACGAAGATTTTGTCGACGATGAGCTTTAGGTTTAGATTAAATAGTTTTAGATTGAATGCAGTCGGAAACTGACGCCGAAAGCGGATTGCAAAGATGATGCAAAACCTTGATTGGGGATTTTAAAAAGGGGTACATCACCTTATGATCGGCCTGTTCCAACTAATGGGGATCCAGCCAGTTGATCGGTGAGCGAGCGGTGCGGCCGCGTACTAAAGATTGTCTATCTTTCACTATCCTGCCTATAAAATGATCTCTAGTCAAAATGTATATGAAATACATTGTTAGCTACCTGACGAACGAGGATAGCTATACGAGTATACGAGTATCTTTAATTGGTATATCAAGTGTTGGGTGTGGTTTTAGTTGAACTTATGTTATTGACCAAAAAGGGTATTTTTGGGAAGCGGCGAAGAAAACCTTGCGTTTTTTTTGCTTTCTTTCATTTGTTATTGGACCCGCAGTCTCTATTAAACAATATAGCTTTTTCGTGATAGATTTAATCCCCTAAGCAAATTGGAAATCAAATATATTACCTCCAAAAAAATGATTTTAAGCTGGGTTGAAACATCGGTATTTTATACGTTATCTTAAATGTTGATAGTGAGTCGTATAGAACTATAGAGATAGGACAAATTATTAGATAAAGCAACGAAAATTTCCCGCCATTCGCAGAACAGGCTTGTCATAATACCTTAACATAGACAGCGGCCGCGTCTTCGATTTTCATGCATAAACCTGCCGCCTGCTGGATCTCGGTATAAATAGAATGTTTTATAAATGCACTACCTCTAGCGCAGCTGGCTTCGGTCTCTGCAGCACGGATCAGTGGACACGTGCTCGCTAATTACTTTGGTAACTGGCCTCTACGAGTACTATGCTATAAGTAAACGGTTAGCTTAGTAGTACAAGGTTTAATTACACCAATCCCTGCTTAAGGTTTCTTTTGTAGCTGTTTTCACAAAATTCTTAGTTGATGAGTAAGTATTTGAACCTGCTTGTAGGGTTTGTGTCGCCGTCATGGGCCATTTGTGGTGTGTGGCCCGCAAAATTAAATATCACACTTTTAATACTAAGTAGTATTAAAAGTGTGATACTTAGTTTTGCGGGCCAGTGTAAATTGAAAAAAATCGCGAGTCCGACTCGCGTACTAAGGTTCCTTACCGCCGCACAGTAGGAATTATTGTATTCCAATTTGAATTGTACTTAATCCAAATTTGATGCTTGTATGTTTTTTCGTTTTTACGATAGGTACAACAAAAAGAAAAATACTTTAAAAAAAAGACGTTTCTTATATGGGGACTTTATTATTATTTTTCCACTTATCCTTTATTATTCCACTTTCTTAAAAAAAATACAGTAAATCCGCCGTAATAAAACATATTCTAAAAAAAACAATCCGCTATCTATTACGGATTAAAAGACAGCTCTTTAAAGTTAGGTCAGACGGAAAGCGTATAAGCATATTAATCCCCCGGTTGGGCTCCCACCGGGAACGGAACCCTAAGAACTGTCCTGAACTTTGTGACAGTCTGAAACTGCAACTAAGACTATACTGATATTTGAGGAAGAAAACATTGATGATTTTGAAAAATCTGAGAAATATGATTCGATCCTTTTAAAACATTATTTATTCCGCAGGTGGCTGTGTTGCTGTATAATTCCGTATGTGACGAAGAGATGGAAGAACGTCGACCACAATTGTCCCAACTGCCGAAAACACCTAGGAGAGTATACGAGAACAACCGTACTTTAAATGGAACTGTGACCTTCCTACCCCGCTACGTCGCCCGCTCCCGCTGGGTCCCGTCCCCGCCATCACCTGCGCGTCATCGGTCACCTCGCGGCCTTGCAAACTTGTTCGCCTTTCTACCACGAATATCCTCTAACACTATAGTCTAGATCTAGACGATGCATGATTAGGACAATTAGAAGATGGAAGAGGAGTCAGACAGGTCCAAATTACAATTGGACACCAAGGCGAAGCTTTACGTTCACAAAATATATTTACGTGATGAATGATAAATAGCGAAGGCGATCAGAATTTAGTACTTTAGGGATAAACCGTAAAAGACTCAGTCAGCAATAGTTAAACGTCGAATATACTTAGGTGTAAGGTAAAATAAAACATTCCTTGCGTATAGAATTTAATAATAAAACAAAAAAACATATTTAAAATTGTACAAAATAGGTAAGAACTTATTTATTTAATATTTTCACGGGCCTAATCTGAACTAGTATTAGGTATTACACTAAACACACATTTTGAAATGAATTCCGCATTGTTTTGGTTGTTTAACTTCCTGGAATAATATATTATTAGGAATAGGCGCTCATGTGCCTACATATAAAATAATATAAGTAGTAGCCTTACACGTCAGACCTTTACCTATAGATCCCGAGGGGCCTAACGCACACGCAAATGCAATCGTTTTCATTTTGAAAATCGAAGGCTTGTGCTACGTACAAAATGAAAACAAATGTTCCGCTTTGAAACCGATTGCGATTGCGAGTGCGTTAGGCAATAGCGACGCAGTTCGGACAGATTTTTAGCAGAGTCGTTTTGGACGTAGTAGATAGGACTAGTCCAAGTTTTCGCCCAAGCGCCGTTGTAACGGCCGTAAATATAAAAAATATGCAAATTTCCGACCGTTAGTGTCAAGTCCTGAAAATGCCTTATTTTTTAATAAAATTGCATTCGGTGCTCTATTTTGATAACCTGGATTTATCATAGTGTGAAAATCTTAAACAACAACTAAACATCAGAACTACCGGATCGAACACAGAGTCCCTTTCCTGTCATGGATACCAGTTTACTGTATTAAAGCTAATGAAACAATATCTTAGATTAAAGCCATACCTATGCTTAAAAAAATATATATACTAGTCTTAGGTTGACACTATGAGGAATTCCATGCACCGCAAACTTAATAGTAACTTCATAGACTTATATTTTAGTTGTAGTACAGCGAGGGTCCTTTTAAATATCACGAGCCATAAGTTTACATTATTTCAACATTTAAGGTTGTAAAACGTAGTATGGGGATTTTAGAATCTATGCCAGCACGCATCCCAATGGTATTTTGTTTTCGTCGGGTGGTGTATCTGATCGATTCTCTGGATTTCAATGCAAAACGACTGAATTTAATTTTGTATGCATCTCCTTCAGCAGTTATTAACGTTAGAAACACACTAGGGCAGAAGCTTGAGGGGAGGAAATCAGCATTAGGAAAGGTAACACTTTATATGGACTTACATATAACTGAAAAAGTATTATCTTTACGTAAGCATTTTCTTATTTACTGTGACTACTCAAAGCTAAGAAATAAGATATACCTACTACAGATAAATATACACTACAGTACCTACTCCAAGAAGGTAGTAGGTAGTATATTATAATTAAGTAGTGTTAACCAAAATATTAATTTACTGATGAATTTACTTAGCCGAACATCTGAAAATATCAGATTCCTAATATTACTCGCGTATTTAGAAATCCGCCAAACTGTATAATGTATGAACTAATTTACGTACTAAATTTTACTAGATATGGAATCAATTGTATATCAGGATATAATGTGCCATTATTACCCTGTGTCCCTTGTATAGTAAAAGTGTGAAAGTGCAAAATAATGTGTTGTGGTCTAATTTTAAATATATGTAAGTTACATAATAGTTGTAACGCACTGTGGACTCGTCGAGATTGTGTCGAGGGCGACATCGGCGACTGTCGACCGGGCCACGACTGCGTGGCGGCGGCGACTGCGGTAGAAACCAATGCATACAAATCAAATTGCCTCATGGCAAATGCGACTCGTGGCATGTCTCATAAATCTCTATGCATTTATTTTTGCCCTTTAAAACTCCGGAACAGTTTAAAACGGCAAAAACAAATGCAAAAGAAAAAACAAAAGCTTAAAAAAACAGATTTTCAGAAACTCCCAGTGTCTGAAAATCCCCGTGAACGCTTTTGTCAACAATAAGTTTTATACAAACCTTACAAACAAAGATACTTGACATCAGATTAATTTTGATAATAAAGATATATAGATAGGTACCTACATACTGGCAATACAAAATATCACAGAATTCTTGAGAGTTGATCGTTACGATTGCGAGTTAATGGTTATTGTGTTAAATTTACATTATCTACTTATACGTGTAGAATAGTTTAAATACGTATAATAAATGTTTATTTATTTAAAAAATATCATTTATTTCGTTGATATCCAAAATCTGTCACAAAAACCATCACCGGATTTTTAGAGTGGCGTATGTTTTAGCTGGGTCCTTTAATCGTCCTGATGGATCACTTGCGGCCGGGTCCAATATTCAATCTATTCTATCTTAACAACAGTTAAAAACATATTAAATATGTAGTAATTTCAACGGAAGATAAAGAGGTGTTATAACACATATCAAACACACCTGAACAAGATATACCTACATAGATTGAATCTTGGAACGTGCCGATAAACTATTCTACGCGGACAAATGGAAGACACGCGATGGTTCGTTAGACTATTTCCTACAGAACACTGCCTCGATATTGGTGCTGCTGTCACACGTCAGTCAGTGTTTCGTTCGGTTGCGTGCTGTATAATAAATCAACCAATTTTATCTGTCGGTCACCGTAGAACCTTTTCACAGTCACTCACCGCATTTTTCGACGTGGACTCTTTACCCTTATTATTGCGTCAAACAGGACAGTTTCCTGGAGTTAGGGAAACTGTCCTGGAATTAAATTGGTTGACTTGTAAGTTATTACATGGACAGGGAGGAGTCCGAAGAAAAAAAATCTCAATACCTAGTAAAAAGGTCACATACTCGTAAGTATATATACTGAGCTCTAGCTCACTCGATAACGTAGAGTGGCATACCAGTTGTGACACAGTAAATGTGATATGGTTAGCATTCTACTTGACCGCGTGCTCCCGAACAAACCGAAACGTGTCGCGCTTCTTGCACACATCGCTGGATTTTCTATGATGCAGATAATTATTATTGTGCAAGTCGAGATCAAGTGTATTTTAAATAAAAACTTAAGCGTTTGAGAACACTTATCGCTACTCTCATAAACGTTTAATGTTCTTATCTTACCCGTGACTTTAATTATTGGTAAGGATAAATATATATTTTTTTACGTTTACGAATATTGGCGCCTTTTTTATATTATAACTATTAGTTTAAATCGAATTGCCTTTTGCCATGCGTTATCATTTGGTCAGCCGGTCAGTTCCCGATGTCTCAGGAAGGGTGGTGCGTGCCGATGAAGGCTTTGCAGGACGGGCAGTAGTGGTTGGCAGACTTACACGATCGCATGCAGTACGGGATGAAGCAACCACAGCAGCATCTGCCAAAAAAAGTCATCCCTTAAATCTACAAGTTACGTCTTCAGAAAAAAAACAAATAAAATATGTTAGGTAGGTAGGTACCTACTAAAAAACCGGACATGAGCATGTCGGACTAGTGTAGAGTTCCGTCGTCGTTTTTTCAATGGGTTTGCCCTTGAACCGAGTGATCGCATTGTGGTGTTCCGGTGTGGCCTATTTACAAATTTATAGTGTTTGTAGTATGGGTAGGGAGAGACACGAAACTCTAGCGAAAATGACACTTTTAGAGTAGAAATTTTCACATTAGTATAATTGTAAAAAATATATATTTGAAAGCTGTCCAATGATAGTTAACGTAATGTGGTAACACATAAAAAATACCTCCTCGCAGAGGATGTGCGGACGTACCCGTAAACTATTTTTACTTTTGTTAATTATTGTTCTTAGTAGGCGGTATGATATCTAAATGTGAACTAAACTTTTGTAATAGAGAGACAGACAGACAGACATATACGGCGAAACTGTAAGGGTTCCTAGTTTGACTACGGTACCCTAAAACGGCTTTGTTTATAGTTTTTCACTGTGCTACGATATTCTCTCTCATTAAACGGATATCTATTCTTATCCTATTATGTTTGATATAAATCTATAGGTGATTTCGGAACACTAACCATACCTCATACCTCTACATGATACATGCACTTGTAGGCCTGCAAAAAGAGCTGCGAGTCCATCGAACGAGGCTTGGGCTGGGAAAAAACAATTTGCGACGAGAACCAGTACCGGTTGTGGGGTAGCAATTTTAGGGTCTCTCCAATTTTACTTATATTAATATATCTATGTGTCGCAGATGGATTGCCGTATCAACTGTTTCACAAAACCTTTAGAAAACAACATTCAGCTGAATTGCTACGTTTAATAAAACTGCTATACTTACAATAGTGTCGAGTAATTTTCCCAGGGCACACGAAAATTAATATCGTAATGCTTTATGTATAAATTTGGGGTGTGTCACTTTTTTTTTTCTTAAGCTGGATTGCTATTACGCTACGTTTAACAAAACTGCAGTGAATTTTCCTCGGTACAACTACGCGGCACAATGAGTTTGGGGGATGTCACTTACTCAGTTGGCTCAAAGTATCTAAACACTCGAAAAAAGAGCTCCGTTAACTTGGGTAAATTTGAATTAGATAGCAATTGCAATTTTACATGTCTAGCTAATTAAATAATCCTGCGATAAATTCACTGGTTGACGAAACGATGATTTATCTCAATGCGGACTCACCCAGCTAAGACGCACAGCGCTGCAGAGAGGATATGTGTGCGGTTGTTGGGCACGAAGTCGACGCGGGTCACTATGGACTTGTTGCAGGTGGGGCAGGAGGTGCCGGTGGGGCCGGGGCCGAGCTTGAGGGGCCGGTCGGGCCGCGCGGGGGGGCCAGTCACGACGGTCGCGCGCGGCGCGGCCGGCACCACCAGCCCCGGCGGCGGCGGTGGGTGGTCGCCGAAGTACGACGGCGGGGGCGCAGGGTTAGGTGCGGTCGGTTCGTACGGCGGCGGTAGCCCCATTTTATTCTCCACTAAAAAAAACGTTATTTACCGATTAATAATAATACCTTCTACGAATTCGTACGACTTTCATTGAAGTTCTATAAAAAATATATATCAAAGAATCTACTCGCTGTCTACAGATTCATTTTGCTCACAGTGAGTAAATAGTAGTTTACAAAATACCTCTGAACATTTTCCTTACACTTTAAACCTGTTTGCCTTGGTATTTAACTATGTAAATGTAAACAAACCAAGCCATTATGATGTAGGGTATTTCATCAGAAGTGGAACCAAAGAATATATTACTCTTATAGAGGACATATTCTTGTTTCGGCACATTCCTGTTTGGACGTGTTCCGTTTTCGGCATATTCTTCTTTTGTCACATTCCCTTTTCGGCATAAATAATTATAAACAGCAAATGAAATCAATCCTAGGTATCGTTATTTTTTATTTTCAAGACATACATATAGGTATAATACCTAGTTATACAATAAATAACATGCAAGAAAGAAACACAAAATAATATTTTCCAATGGTAAATATTACAAATACCTCGTCGAATAAACTTTGCTTGAAGTAATATTTTACAGATGTAGTAAATAATGTTTTGTTTTTTGTTTGACTTTGTCTTTTATTTTAATTGATTAAATAAAATATTTTACTAAAAAATATTATTTATTTTATTACGTAAGCCAAGTCACATGTTGTTCATAGTATAACTTATTTATTAAAATGTGTCGAAACAAGAATAATTATGCCGAAAACGGAATACGTCCAAACAGGAATGAGCCGAAACAAGAATATGTCCAATCAGGAATACGACGAAAAAGAAATCAATCATATAGAGCACAGGTGGATAGGTACGTACAAGTTCGAAGAATTTAGGAATATACCTGTATGAATATATATGTTTACTTCGATACATAACAAACACCTTAAAATCAAAGTAGTATAGGCGACAAACTTAACGAAACCCCTACGTTTATACACTTGTATAGCGTCTGTGTACAGAAAATGGAGACTATATTTGAATTTGGACGTAAATTCCCTTAATTCTCTACACCGCTACGATATTTATTATAAGATTTTTTTTTTTTTTTTCTATTAAGAAAGGGTTGGTGGCATCTGGACCGTCATACTGACATTGACAGATGTTATTGTGACAGTGACATTTCTTGGTAGATGTGATGGAATCTAATTATGAATCCGAGTTTAGTAATGGTTTTCTTAAAATTGCGATTGATTATGTAACAAAAATATGTAGATGAAAACTGTTAAAACGGCAGAGCAAGGATTAACTTTACCAAGCTCGTAAATAAGATAAGGCCGTTCACGCAGGTTTGTTTGCGTTCGCGATGCGGTTGGTGCGGTTTGAGCCTTATTTGCCTCGTTCCGCTTCAAATGGCTACATACGAGTGTTTTCCTACCGGGTAATGCCATAGTGGTTCGATCGCGGCCCTAACAGAACAGCACAGGAAATATATATCAGTAGATCGAACACGACATTTTAATCTTACGTCACGTTTTCGAATCGCCTTTACTAATTGAAAACGTGAACTAAAATACCAAGTATACTTTTGAAGAATCTATCCTTATCATAAATCCTTAAAACAGACTCCAGTTTCCATAAAAAACAACTATTTATATATTGCCTATTAAATATGGCAGCATCCTAAGTTCGAAATCTTGAAATTTTAATAAAGGCCTCCACTATATGGGATACCCGACCTTTTGCAAGGTAAAATGTATAATTTTACTGACCTATAACGCTCCATGACGCTACGACGGTCTTGTTACAAAATACGATGGTGATACGTTAAAATTTTCTTACTCGATACAAGGCAAGAGTTCGTGCTCGAGTTGCCGTGTGTGGTACTAGGTATCCAACTGTAGTGTTTTCAGTCTACGACGTGCCGCTCCACTTCTTAATTAAACGTACATTGACGCGACGTCAACGTGAGTGGCGTAGAGGGCCGTCGTCAATTGAAAAAACTATAGTATGGATAAAAGGGACGAGCGAGGGTTAATGGGTACAGACAAAACTTATCATTGTGGCATTCGTAGATTGCGCGTCTATTTCACCAAGTTTTAGCCTCTTGCTTTCGAAATCATACTGTTTTTTACGATAGGTACTGCCACCATTAGTGTCAAGCGAATAATAAATTTGTAACACTTGTCTAAAACTAGTACATTACCTTATGGAATGCAATAAAATATTGAATATTGAGATTAACCATATGAGACTTAGTACTAGACGTGCATTTTGGCCTGAAGTGTGTTAAACTTGTATTCTCAGAATAGGATATTTTCAGTTATTTCTGCTAAGGATCAGAACGTTTAGAAAATTGAAATAGAAGAATAATGTCCTCACCTTTTTATTTATAAATTAGTGTGTACCAAACAGGAAAAAATAAAATGTAATTTTCCTATCCTACAAATACAATTCTGGATTCCCAGTAGAAATATTTCAAAATTTCTTAATTTTCCGAAGACAATTGATTGGACGGACTACTCTTTTAAGTTTCTTCCGTGTAAATATACCTATTTATATTCCTGTTACCGTACTTAATTTAATTATTAGGTAAACGTATTATAACTCCAGAAGTGTGTTTGTTTGTTTCGTTCTCACAGTTCAACGCCCTAATCTTGACGGGAAGAGGGACTTGATACTAAAACTGAGATTTTCAAATGGCTGTCAAATGTACCCACAGAAAAATTATAAAACAATATTCCCTGCAGGTTTACGAGTGCAACGTCATTTATCAATACAATGTACCTATAACTGAACTACAAATGAACCATAACACGGCAAAAGTTTTGGCGTTGTTATTCATTGCTTTCATATAGCTAACGCGAAAGTTAATTCAAACTCGTGTTTTAACAGGACCTTCGTCGTTTCCTGCTTATAATATTTACTGTCCAACATTAAAGTGCGTTCATTATGTTCACTGTGTGTCGTGGTTCCTGTGGTCATTTTCATGAAACGGCGAGTCATAACAACAAGGCGAGGAACTAACTAGGTAAGGTAAATATTACAATGAGCATCACGTTGATTGTACCGGTTTTCCCGTAGGAAAGTCTTGGAATGAATGAATACATTAAAAGCAAATTTCAATGAATAACATGTTTAACACAACCTATAATAGCTAATTTATTCTTTACGAAATAACTTGTCAGAAAGTATGGTTAAGTTTAAAATATTTTTGAGTGTTTAGGTACTTTAATTCATCGTATAATATGAACATTTTAAGCTACGGTGAAATAAATAAACTGAGAAACAAATACCTAGGTATCTGCCTACAATCAAACAAATGCAGTATGGAACTATGACTCAGTGACGCAATCAATCAAATCCTAAGAAACTTTTTAGGATTACTGCGTTACTTTGACCATATTCCGTAGTAGCCTAGAAATCGAATCGAATTTAAAATCAGACGTTAAAAATAAGACTTTAATCTATAATTAATCTAAAGGTAAATTGAACTTGAACGACGATCGGCTGATTCACGCTATTTCTCCTAGAGCTAGAGCTAAAGTACTTAATAGCGTATTCGTTATTATTTTTCCTTTGACACCGGCGGCGGCGGTGGGTCACGCTCGCTACCGGTTCTTCAACTCAGGTTTTTTCTCTACCCTTGACTCATTCTGATGGCCTTTTCATGACTTTCGCAACTTTTAACAGCATTGCGTTGTATCGATATCAGATAGGTACCTAGATATTATTTTTATAAAAATGCTGACAGATTATTCCT
This sequence comes from Acleris literana, assembly GCA_946894065.1. NCBI lineage: Eukaryota > Metazoa > Arthropoda > Insecta > Lepidoptera > Tortricidae > Acleris > Acleris literana. Next base: position 14,199,824 of record OX335668.1, on the reverse strand, counting down.
TGTATTTAGACGTATGATTAACAAAACCAGTGATGAAATATTCGTTTCGTGTGTTATTCAGGGCATGACTGGCGCAGTTCTTTGTTACGAGTAATATGATAACGGAAGTAGGTTTAATTTAACCGGAGTCTTTATGTTAGTTCTGGTGGATCTCAGTGTTTATCACGTTTATTAAGGTAATGTAACAGGCACTTTGATTATTAATTTTCGCTTTGCAATCAAAATTTAAGAGCTTCCTACTTAGAATCGCGTAGGTACATTATTACCTCCATAGCTTAGTTCAAGGTAGGTACCCCATAAAACGCAAATAGGGCGGTACATTTGAACAATAACAAAGGTACCTAGCAACTTGAACAAATACTATCAAAGAAAAGGCGAACGCAAATGCATAATAAAATAAGTAACACTATTTCTGTCGATGCAGCGCATATTTTAAAGCGAAGTCCACTCTCAACAAAGAATCATTGAGGGCTGAGCTGCTTTACGATCAAATACAATTATAAATGCTTTCCTTTCGTTCAAGGTTCAACTTCACATTACAAAATTTAATAATTATGTAGATAAATACCTAGTTAGACTTCGGAGTAAATTTGTACTTTCTATTACTGTTTACCTGCCTATTTGTTGGGAACACAATGAAATTGAAATAATGTAAACTGAACGTTGCAGCACAGCGAGAACATTCAAAGAGGGCAATAAATAATGGATGAACAAAAAACTTACTTGTTGCGTCCATCGTGATGAAATTTAACCTTCGTGCCGATTTCTTCAATGAGCAGTGATAACTTAAGATAATTGAAATCAAAAACTGCTGTTGGATAAATATTAATAACTGGTCGCCGTTGTTTTTCCTCTCGGCGTTTGAATTAAATGATGGAACGAGAGATGGGACTGTTATCTGGCGGTGTTTACGCCGCGCTGTGAGAGAATGCAGTCCACCGCGCGAATGTGTACGCGCAGGCCCTACGTCACCAGCGGGGAAGCGAGAGCATGAAATAAAACGTTGATTTTTCGTCAAGTGCGAGGGAGACACGGTTACGATCTGTTGCGTCACGTAACTTGCCTACGTTTGCTAACATTAACTTATCCGCGATCCGCCTAATTATAAAGGTGTTTTATAGTGGTTACAAATGTGACTAACACGGCCTCTTCGACAAATCCTGGACGTTCGCTAGCCTGATGCGACTGAGCGTGAGGTGTCACTCCACATAGAATTATTTTTCACACAATTATGAGTTCCAAGTAGCACTCTGAATTGAACGCAGGATAATGTTACCATTGCGTTAAAATTTGCATACTCAGTTGGCTCACTATTTTACCTGTGACTTCACGAACGAGGGCTGCACTAAGGAAACAGAGATGAAGGATATACCTATAAATAAGGAGCGACCATTAATTACACACATCTAAAACGGATGGACCATTTTGGACGCGGTTTTTTTTAAAGAAAGCTAGTTGATTCGGGGTTGTTCATGGCTACGTTTATGAAAATGGTTGGGCCGTATAAAAGATATTAGCTCTGAAGGGAGGGGTCGCCGTTATACGGGGTTTCATCCGTTTAAATGTTATTATAGAGCACGAGTATTTGTCATAACCTAACGTTTGTTTGTTTCCTAAACCGTCCCTCGAATCTAAACATTGATACAATGTTTTTTTAACAGATATCCAACGACAGTAATTTTACCAGTTGACGTAATATAGGTAGTAATGTAAAAAGAAAATATCTTTGCTTTACATATATATGGGTGGTACTAGGACTCGCGCATTTGCCGGTTTTAATAATTACTTATTTTTTAGGGTTTATTTTAAAATCACATCAAATGTGACTTCGTTAATTATCTTTTTGACAGTAGAACAAAAACAAAGAACCGGTCAACTGCGAGTCGGAATTGCGCACCAACGGTTCCGTATTTAAGATAATATGATCGGAAAACGCAAATCTAACGTACATTATTAACATGTATACATCTATTTAGATTTCATAGTAAAGACCTTTACCGCGACTTCTATCTAGAAGGTTAGTTGGCTAGTTGCTAAGAGATGGCCTAACTAAAGGTAGTAAGAAAGTTCCGAGTTTTTGATAACGAAGTAAAATTAGGTTCGAGAAAATACTCATTTGTTATGAACTTTATTTTTTCCTGCAATAAGGTCTATTTTAACTAGCCTTAAGTTTGGCCAGGCATGAACATGCACGTTTCTCTAAAGAGCTTTTAAACGAGTTTTTTAACGGGCCGGTATCTATAGAAAACATATAGTGATGTATTCAATTAATAAAAAAACAAATTGTTCTACCACAGTTAAAATTAAGTAAATAAATTCATTCATTTTGGACCTTATTAAAGAGCATAGCTTTGGCGATAAACTTGGAGGTGTCAATGAAGTGAAAGTACATAAAAAAAATATTGTGTACAGCAATATATCCGCCTATATTTGATGTCATATAATTATCTTTACTATATGCTCAATTTACGTGACTAAAGTCAAAATCGGCTGCTAGTAAAAAAAATTGAAGAAAGATCATATTTCGTTATTTTTTTTAACAAAAAACTATAAAGTTTGGGGGCTGAAATTTTGCATACTTGTTAATAATAGAAAGTCACATCATGAAAAAAAAATTACAAGCCAAAACTCGCTGGGGGCAGATTCACTTATCTTATCCTGGCATGGCCTTTTGCTTGCGTAAAATATTTATGATTATCTTTAAGTCAGGAATTTTTCAGTTTTTTTTGGTCCATAAAATTCAGTGATAAGGGGTACCGGTCATTTTTTGTACACGGTTTTTTTTTTAAATTGAAATGTGTAGATTGAGCCCTTTTATATGACCCCCGTTTGCTATAATCAATTCACTTTAATTTTTCAACACGCCATTCCAGACATCTTTTCAAATATTAAAAAAAACAATTTTATACTTTTTTTTACTAAAAAAAGATGCGTGCTAACAAGTTATACAACTATGTCAAATTTCAAGTCAATAGCTTCTATGGTTTTAGAGAAAAACTGCCGAGACATACAGACAGACAGAGAAGCACCGAAGTCTAACCATATGGGTTCCTTTTTTACCATTTCGTTACGGAACCCTAAAAAAAGTTTCTTGTATGGGACCCCTTATTATTTACATATTTTTTTGTGTTGGTAAGTAAATCCGTTGTTATACATTATTTGACGAAACCCTAAAAAGTAGCGAGTAAATTTATATGAGTATAAAAGCGGGACAAATATATTTTATTATATAAGTGCTGTTTTGTGATACTTCGATTGGCCATATTTCCAAACTGTGATTCGAAATGGTACAGTCAACATCAAAAGTAAGTGATCAAATTCAACATTTCAAAACATGTTCTAGCATGACGACTCACATATATAACAGATTATACTAAAGTGTAATTTTAAAACTGAACATTTAATTAGTTAAAAGAAAATGAACATAATAACACAGGGACGCAGAAGCAAAATGACAAATCAATATGTCAAAGCGAAATAATAACACCTACACGATGTCATTCATGTATATTTCCGGAAACTTCAATAAATAATTATGAAATATTTGAAGCAAACCTCTCAACAGCATAAGGACCTACGTACCGTACCTACCTACCTATACGTACAGTCCCAGCTTCTTAATAGCTTTCGGCTGGCTATGGCTATCACGCTTGCACTCTATTGAGCACTATATTCGTCGCTCGTGCGTGAGTCATAGAAAAACGAAGATTGCCGATAGCTACCTATTAAGAAAATGGAAGCACTGTAAGTCCCGATACCGATTTACTAAGGTCTGTTCATTCTTACTTGTCTTATAGTATAGTAAACAACTTTCTAACCTCAAAATGAACCTTTTTTGTCTAAAACAGCTATTTTAAACAAAATAAAGCAATCACAGACAATAGATTGGCCAAGTGGTGTCCATAATGTTTACTCAGTTTACTTTATTTACGATAAAAGAGCTGTTTTTGCCAAAAAAGATTCATTTTGAGGTTAGAAAATTGTTTACCTACTATATAAGATAAATAAGAATGTACAGACCTTAAATAAGCACTCACTTCAGTAAAAAGGATTTATTTAAAATATTGCCAAAAAGTGGAGATGAAGTAATAGGAACTTATTTCGACCCTTGTAATAGTCGTTTCGGGGGATTGTCTAACGAATATAACCGACATCAACCGAACGTCAGACTTGTATTCCGAAGTGGTCTTGTGAGGTTATGCATGAAGTACCCAAAAACCAATTTTCAATTCAATTCAATTTTGTAGGTTATGGCTTCCATCGACCCAAAAACCAATATTCAGTTACATATGATAGTTTGGTAGACTTATTGACAATTGCTATGTTAAATAATCAGTTTTATAACCAATTTCACCATACGATGTTATGATGTTAGACTGTTAGTTCATACATTTTGACAGCTGTTAACGCTCTAATCGTCTGTTAACTTGTTAACATCGGCTCTAAATTTGAAACACGAAAAATTAACAAAAGTGGCTATGGCGTGGAGTGATGTCCAGTTTCGCGGTCATTTAGAGGGTAAGGCCAAATTGGCCTCGAAGAAGCTCGGTGTGCTCAACAGATCGAGACAGTATTTCACTCCGGCCCACCGCCTGCAGCTGTACAAGGCGCAGGTCCGGCCACATATGGAATACTGCTCTCATCTGTGGGCTGGGGCCCCCCAGTACCAGCTCCTCCCTCTGGACCGCATCCAGCGGAGAGCGACTCGAATTGTCGGCTGCCTGCGTGCTTCTGATCGGCTTGGCTCCTTGGCGCTGCGTAAAGATGTAGCCTCACTCTGCATTCTCTATCGCTTATACAACGGGGAGTGCTCCGAGGAGCTGTTCGGATTAATTCCTGCCGCATCCTTCCGCATTAGTCCTACGCGACAGTATTTCCACCACCATCATTTAGATGGTTGGCAGTCCACGACTGTGCGTTTCACTCGGAATTTCCTGCCTCGCACAACTAAACTGTGGAATGGTCTGTCGCCTGCGGTATTTCCGGATCGTTACGACCTTCAAACCTTCAAAAAAAGAGCATACTCTCATTTGAAAGGCCGGCAACGCACCTGTTACTCCTCTGGTGCTGCAGGTGTCTATGGGTGACGGTAATCGCTTACCATCAGGCGATCCGTCTGCTCGTTTGCCTCCTATAACATAAAAAAAAAGTTATTATGATAGTCACTAAAACCATGCGATTCATTAAGCTGCCTGTCAATAATTCAAAAACAAGCGGACACAGCCAGAGACGATAATATACGAGTATGACTAGGTAGGTAGGTACGTATGTATTTGTTGTGCGATGATATCACGCAGCGGGTGTCGTCATATTACTTGCCTATAATTTCATGTGGTTCAGAGGTTAATGAGCTGTTATCTTTGACGAGGGTTTTTTAGGATTAGACGCAATATAACAAGACATTCAAATAATATTTAAGATATCAGCATAATTTATTACGATGGTTGCACCTGTGTGGAGAATGAGAAGCCCGCCCGATGAACATGATCGGTCTGCACCGACCGGACCAACTCAACTTGCCGACCAAAGATTTGTCGCCCTATTTAAAGGAGGAATTCAGGCCGTGGGGTGTCATACTTTGGCGCCTTTCGGTCCATCTCGTAACTAAATTATTTGTAACCCGCTTCGAAGTGTGAATAAAATGCCTAGGTTGAAACTGGTTTCGAGACGGAATTCATTAAGTCCCAGCTTGTGACCAAATTTTGCAGCCCGATCCAATATGAGGAGGAAAACTTCTATAGCGGTCTTTACACGTAAAGATCGGACCTCGGGAAACGCCACGCGCCATTCCAATCTTCGCTCCGAACCGTAGGTTTTTACTATTTTACTATTACAGTTGCATTTACACGTACGGTTCGGCGCGAAGATTGGAATGGCGCGTGGCGTTTCCCGCGGTCCGAACTCTACGTCTGCAGGCCGACAGACAAGTTCTTAAAGTGAAAAGACTTCGAGGTTTCCATTCGAGTTTTTGTATTTAAATGCAGGTATATAGGACGAGATAAGTTCTCAAAGTTGTTAAAAATATGGCACCAGTGTCACTGATCCCGCATATTCCAATAAAAAACTTAAAAATCAGGAACAGAGAGATCGAGGAACACTCAATTGCACTCCAAAATAAAGAACACTTCTTTCATGAATTCCCATTTCATAACCGGCTAGGTACGAAGTGAAAATTAACATTTATTTCTATTGAAACCAGCTACAAGAAATAATACGGGAAAACTTTTCCCATCTTAAAACTGGCTACAGAAAGGGAAATACTCGTAACTTTTACATTTTGAAGCTAGAACTAGTTACGGGGTGCGGTTACAAAGCGGGCAACCTTTTCCATTTTGTAACCGGCTGCAGAACCGTTAATAATCCCATTTTGAAGCTGTTTACAATATTTGGTTAAAGTTGGACCGAAAGGGAGTGAAAGTGTTTAAATAGTTGAGTGTGTTCAGTTTCTTTTATATGTATGGTTATATTTTATTATGTACTAGGGACCCGTCTTCGTTTCGCTTCGGTTTACGTACATAAGTTTTCTGCCCGTATATAATCCGGATAACTTTTCCCATACCGGGAATCGTACCCGGATTTGCTAGATTCGTAGGCAGGGTCACTACCAACTAAGCAAAACGCAGCGTCGATTAAACGTTATCCATTCTATTTTACTAGCCCGCGACTTCGTGCGCGTAGATTTCGATTATAAAGTCTATGTTTAAATATAGATATAACCTACGTGAGAATACTGACAACATTTTATGTCTCATACTAACCTTTTCTTTTACCATAATATATTTAAAAGCCAATCACAAACAAAACTCATAATATAGTAGAAATATACCGATCAAAAATTTGGAAAGGAAATACGATGGCCAATTAACACAACATTATTTTATAAAATACCTACCTACTAGCGACCCGCCCTGGCTTCGCTATGGTTTTTATCGATATAAAATATAAATAGTTAGATATTTTTTCACAGAGGGTTATTATGTATAATAAATGCAGGTTTATGTATGGTTTTTACAGAAAACTCGCTTAAACCGAAGCGAAGTGATACCGGGTAAACGCAAAATAGTGTAAAAATTTAACAATTGTCTGTCATGTCGACAAACTATAACTGTTAAACAAATAAAGGTTCCCTTTAAAACAGTGTAAATAGAATATAAGTAATAGAAAGTAAATAAAAGAGACTGTCTAACTTTATTCTTGAGTTGACCTGCAACAACTTACTTCGGCACACTGAGCTACAGCGAAGTGACGAAGTTCGAATTATAAAGTAATAAACCATGCCGTGAAAGTGCAAGGACCTGTCTGAGACTCCCAAGTCCCAAGAAACTGTGCCACGGTTCTTGAAAATGAAAAACAGGTTCGTACCGTGGAAAAAAAAACAACAATGGGAGTAATCGCGTACAATTTAAAAGAGCTTTATTACTCTCTCTGAATCTGCGCTGCGTAGGAACCTACTCGCTAAGGCTGGGTACTCGAGCAGCAATCCTGATGCACAGGAGGAAGTAAGTAGGTAAGTACTTTAAATTATTAAAATGCTCCGGACAAATCGTATAGATAAAACTCTTTCATGAATTCTAGAAAATAGACCTATTTCATTGCTGTTTTGAAATTGCGGCTTGCATAAAAAACGTAAACCAACACAGGTAAAAATTAAAAAAATACATAAAAATGTTTTAAAAAACAAAAAACGCCTTCAAAAATCAAAGGTAATAAGGTCAAACGGTTTATAGTTTTTTTAAACTTTATTTTATTGTATACTTTTAGGTTCCATTCGACCAAACTGAAATAAGGTCTTATACCTACCTAGATTAAAAGCCGATTTTTTATAGACTATCTCAGAGTAAGTCTTATTCCAGTTTGGTGAAAATACTGAAGTCGAACCTATAATATTTGTGGTGTACCTACAAGTGTAACTATAATATTTGAGAAGTTCCCTTTATTTCTCCAAGATTTCATCATCAGATCCTGACGTGTTGACAATGGGACCAACTACAAATTAAGTATCCCTTCCAAACAAAAAAATATTTTTTCAAATCGGTCCATTGGTTTTTTATTTGTGTAATCGGGGAACATACTTACATAACAAATGGTGAAAATTATGGTCTGACTTCGGTGGCTGTCTATTTGTCTGTATGTCACACGATTTTTCTCTGAAATTATAGCTATGAACTTGCAATCTGCAAATTTAAACAAAACTATTCTAACTAATTATTGATTTATAGCCAAAAATGGACAAAAAAACCGGCCAAGTGCGAGTCAAACTCGCACACGAAGGGTCTTTCATCTTTATCTATACAACATTAGACACTATACCAGTTAGTTGGCGTTATTAATATCGAGTAAATACATACATACATACATACATACATACATACATTAAATCACGCCTGTTTCCCAGAGGGGTAGGCGGAGACCACTTCTTTCCACCTGCTACGATCCTGACAAATTTCTTTCGCTTCTTCCACATTCATACGTCGAGTCATGCATGCTCGTTTGTTTCGGGTACTTAAGATCCGGCCCTTTTCCAGTATTTCTCCGATTTGATTCGAAAACGTACGCCTAGGGCGGCCCCTTCCAACCCTCCCACTCACTTTTGCTATGTATATCTCTTTCGTCAATCTTCTTTCATCCATCCTTTCCAAATGACCGAACCATTGAAGCATGCCCTTTTCAATCCTAGTCACTACATCTTCTTTTATTCCACATTTCTCTCTGACCTTTTCATTCCTTACTAAATACATCATCTGTAGAAATTTCAACTGCCTAGCTATCACAGTTCATGAGATACAGCCTGGTGACAAACAGACGGACAGTGGAGTATTAGTAATAGGGTCCCGTTTTACCCTTTGGGTGCGGAACCCCAAAAATGACCGTTCCCCCCTTATCTGCAAAATTTATGGACCGAAAAATATGAAATATTCCTGATTTAAAGATATTTATTTATATTTTAGGAGAAAAATAAAATAAAGTTGTCAAACTTTACAGTTTTGGAAAAAAAAACAAAAAACTTTGTAATCAGTTTTAAAATTTAGGCTAGTCAAAATGGGTCGTATTGCATAAGTAATAAAGTTCATATCAAAATGAGTATTATATTTTCTTTTGCGTTTTCCAACCATATTATTTTAAATACGGAACCTTCGGTGCACGAGTCCAACTCGCATTTTCCTTTTTATTTTGTTTAATTTTGTGTGTGTGTGTATGTGTGTATTATCTTTCGTGGTTTCACTGGGTGGTTCCAACGGAATACCCAGCGCAGTTCAGTTTTTTCGAAATAATTATATAACATACATACATAATCTCACGCCTTCGTTCCCAGAGTGGGGTAGGCAGAGCTACAGAATTACAAACATCTCTAAAAACTTGTTGATAATTCTATAACCACAATTTGCACAATTAGGCTAAGATGTTTACCAGCGTATTAGTGACAGGTTGCAAGCCTATCGCCTAACAGTACTACAAGCCTTTATTCCCTTAGTCGTCTCTTACGACATCCACGGGAAGACATGGAGTGGCACTATTCTAACTCGGCAACCATACGAGGAATAATTATATAAAGGGAGCGTTTTTCGAGTACCTTTGTCCATACTTTAATAAAGCGTACTAAATTGGCTACAATTTAAGCCTAATTTGAGTACTGTAAGACTATTAGTCGCGGAGATACAGCTAGTCAAATACTGTTTTTTTTTAACAAAATGAAAATTTCGTGTTATGGTCATTTTCCACCATTTTACTGGCTAAACTAAGGGTCCTAGAATAAAAGTTGGGATAAGAATTAGTGTACAATTTAACTAGCTACAATTTAATACCAAATTAGCGCCTCTAGCTTTCATAGCTTAAAAACTATGAAAATATCTGATTTTGGTTAAATGATAAAAACATTGTTCTGAATAATGTATGAATGTATTTCTTAAAGAAAACCAAAAAGTGTAAATTTATGGTTTTAAAACAAATAAACGTAAACGTTAAACTATAAAATAATACTATTTACACGGTCAAACAAAAACAGTTTAGACTTTCGTCCTATTGGAAGGACCAGGTCTCATCCAGTCTAGATCAGTAGGGAGGAGTGGGGGAAGAGGGATAATGTTTTCTAGAGTGGAGGCGGGCCGGCTCACAGTGTTGGGTCATCCACATCCTCGTCCTCCTCGTCCAGGACGATAGAGATGCCGTTGTTGCAATTTCACCCGTGGCAAAAGGAACATAGGATAGAGCACCTGAGCCTAGCCTGTCTGCAAGTGCACGACCCTAAGCAACCTCTTTTTGCATTTGCAAGTCACCATTTTAAGCAGGGTCTGTGGAGCAGGCTCTGCGCACATTGCCCATCTCCGACTTGCTGTATCTCCGCAACCGATGGACATAGTGAGCTCAGGTTATGCTCAAATTGTAGCAAATGTTAAAAAGTAAAAGTAAAAGATAACTACCTATCTTTATTAAAGTAGAACCAAAAATTCTTGAAAAACGCTTCCTTAGGGTATTTTTTTCGAAATAATTGAAAAAAGTGCAAATATTTCGCAGTTTTTCGAGCACCATGGGGGTAGCACAGGGTTTTCAGGGTTGCAAACTTGGGTGTTAACTTCTCTCAAGGGACCTAACAACATATAAAAAAATCGTAGTTACATGTGCGTTTGCGATCTATGATGTAGTTATAGACTGGTCTAATAACTAAAGGTACGTTTCGATAAACTGACTGCGGGTCGAGTTTCGGGGCGGTAAAAACCATATCGTCTTTGACCTGTTATTGTATTGTCATCGTTTTGGTAGCTTTTATTTACTTGACACTATTGGCGGCTGGGTTCGAAACGATACCATAACAGGTCAAAGACGACATGGTTTATACGCCTAAGTAGAATAGAGGCCCTGGTTTTATGTCCTTAATCTTACAATAATTAAGATTATCTTTAAACTGATTGGCCCTTTCGGATACACATGGACCCTATATAGAATCGTTTGTGCGATTACCCTCTTACATACTCTGCTGTTCTAATGTGCAGGTTCACTCACGATGTTTTTCCGGTATCGTAAGGCGGGTAGTGAACTTAAGTTAGAAAAACTCACTGTCCACTCCATGTACTACCATGGCGGCCGGTTGGGGTAGTTCTTGGCACCTTACGATCACGAGTTGACACCACTCTAAGCCGACCTTACCTACTTATTAGTAGTTAACTACGGCATCGACTTACACATTTTGCTTAGAAAAGCCGCCAGTGCGAACCTCATATTATTAGTCATCGAAATGCTACAAAGTATGTGCATGCTGATCGGTGCATGCTTCTCGTCTTGCACCTGCGTTCCTGTGTTAGACTTATGTAGTCGTACAGCCGAAAAATAACAGTGTTCAGTGTAGCTCAATCCGTCAGAGAGAGCACATGGCTATTAAAGCAAAATTGCGATATTGCAATAGTGCCATCTGTTGGTCACTCAGTCAAAGTAATTCGTATGCTATGTTCAGCTTCATGTAGGGAGGACGTCGAGAGAAGCACTGTCACTAGAGGGCGAAAGCCAGGGCGGGCGGAGCTGTACCTGCGCGCGCAGTGTTACATAACGGTGGCAGTGACTCGGGGGCGCGCGCAGCGGAGGGTGCGGGGCGCGGGGCGATCGATGTCCACCCGGGGGGAGTCAGTCGAGCGGCGAGCGAGCGACATGGCGGCGCGCCCACCCCGCGCGGCGGCCCCGCGGCCCGGGCCGCGCGAGTAGGTCGCCATGCGCGATGCGGTATGAGGCAGCGCCGCGCCCGGCGGGCCGGCCCCCGCTAGCGGCGCCGCCCCCGCCATGCGAGCGCCGCCGCTGCTGCTGCTGCTGCTGATGGCGGCCGCGGGCCTGGCCGTGAGTCCGCTCGCGCGCCTCAACCCCTGGCTGAGCGCGTGCGATCTGGAGGAGGAGGGCGCGAGCGGCGTGCCCGAGTGCGGTGGCGCGGCGTGCGGCGGCGGCGGCGCGGCGGAGGCGCTGGCGGCGCGCGACGTGCCGCACCTGTGCGGACTGGCAATCGGTGCACGCGCGCGGCGCCTGGCCGAGCTGCGGCTGCGCGCCTGTTGCGAGCGCTCGCCCGCCTCCGCGCTGGACCCGAGCGCGCGCGCCGACGTGCTGGCCGGCGGTGACCGCTGCGAGCGCACGCTGCACGACCTGCTCCGCCTCGACACGATGGTCGCGCACGTGCACTGCGACTTTGTCAACATCCTCTACCGCTACGACTGCGAACAGGCGTACTCCGTGCACACGTGCGGCCAGTGCCAGGTGAGTCCAACGACCATTACGACAACGCTCGATGTTCATCCATCGCACTACTTTATCTGATTTGCACATGTAGATAAACGATCGCCACTGCATAATGTTTAAAGTTTAACGTTATTTTAATATTCGACACAAAACGACATGGGAACACGGAGAAAGGGCAATGGGCATAAAATTATATTAGCATTTAGAAGAGAATCTCCTTTGAAGTTGTGCAAAGCCGACACATTAAATACCTGCAGTGCGTCTCACCCCCCGAGTCCCCTATTGTGCCTGAGATCTTGAGTAGGGTTGTCATCACGGTATAGAGAAATAAGAAATAAGTAACTTTGTAATAAAATAATGTGAAACCAAGTACCTATTAACAAGAGTAATTAAATACGCGAAATACCGCGCGGTGAGCAAACTGATTTGGGATGGCGAGCACTCGGCCGGGTGAGCCATCGTTAAACCGTAAGCTTAAAATATAATATAACATAGACCCACAGTTTTATACTCCAATTTTTTTTTGTTATGTTTTGGTATAAATAAGATTTTTTTCTCTGGTTTCACCAGTCTTCTACGAGTATGGCATCATTGAGTTCCAGTAAACAGATTCATCTTCGATTGTACATAGCGAATGTTTGTGGAGAAGTCTGGGTCAGCATGAGGCTTTCACATCGTGACCTGTTTGTGCTGAGGCATCGAGATGCGTGTATCGATCTAGTGGAGTGTGTCACGTCCTAGCTGAGCGTGGTAGGGTGGGCGCGTGCCGCCTCGTGCCGCCGCGGCTGCCGGCCCGGTCGGCGACCGGACGCCGAGTCGCAGAGTGGCGTCGACTATACCGTTGTCGGTCGGCGCGGGCGCCGCTCTCTAGCCCTGCCTTCGCTATACCATGCCGTGCGATCAATGTTGCATTATTACTCATACTCACATGTCATGGCAATACGCTGCCCGTGTGTTTCATATTAAATATTATCGTGTGTAAATGAATACAGTAAGATTAGTATGGAACAACTTTCTGTGTATTGGCATGTAAACGGGGGGTAACGTCATTTTTTATTTGATGTCATCGCATTGTTCTTTACTTTATTTGCTTTGCTAATTTTATAATCTTGTTATGTAGTTATTTACATTTATATTTATGTTAAAACTCCATTAAACAATAGAGATATTAAAAGGCGCATTGGGTTTGCACTTCGCATGCTCCTACAGTCTATCCGACTTCACGCAAACCCGAAAGGCTTTTTTAGACCTCGATGCAAAGTCTGAATACGTGGTTTTATGGACGATTCAAATTGGGCCGAAACGAAGTTTAGGCACTCTTGTGTAAGCGATAAATAATTGCTTTTTCTGCCGAGGCAGACATTTTTTCACAACTACTCCGAGGAAATAAACAAAGAACTATTTACCCTATTCCCTTTTCTATTTATACGTAACAGTTATTTTTAATTTCGTACTAATGTGACTTAAGTACCTACACATTTATAAAAAGAATAAACACCCCATATCGTAGAAGGCTATTGTGCGTTAATGAATAAGAGGGTTAGTCTGTAAATCTTTCACCAAATATTACCTTACACCTAATATTTTACTAAACAAAATTGTGTGTTCTGTTTGGTCGATTTCAATATTGAATTTCATGATGTTATACAAGATTGATAGATTGATTTTCATTGGTCCTCAAGGTTGGACAACAATGTGTTCGACCAATGAGTAAACAGGCCAGCAAAAATATTCTTGGCATTCCAGATGTGACGTCTGGTTGGATTAAAATTTCTGACCGATCCCCTAATCCGATTCCCCGTTGATTATTTTTACAATTTGATTTCTCTCTGATCCAGCAAACAATTTGCTATTCCGATCGGATCCGTCAGTACATAGTTAGAAGAAAAAACCTGATCTGCGCGATAAGGATTGAAAAAAATAAACGAATCCCACAGTGGCTCCGATATGGGGGGTCGGATAGGACTAGCCCGAATTCATGCAGACCATCTTTGTAAATTTTTCCGAGCAGTGTTGTGAAAACATTATTTTCGTTTTGTTTGTTTTAATTTTAACTTGCACTCAAACATACGTTTCATATTTAAGATGTTTTTTTACAACCCGACTGCATGTTTTGAAAATGTCGTCAATATATACATATAAATATTTGTTATTAAGTTTCAGTTCCATCGTTAAAACGATTATACATACATGCTGCAAATTTGGTGTGATTATAGTGCGAACCCTAAAGAAGAACAGCAAATTTTAATAATAAAAACCGTCCAAGTGTACCTAAGTCGGGCGGTACGAAGCCCTTGGTGCGTGATTCCGACTCGCACTTGACTGGTCTTCTTTACGTTTATTGACGTAATTGTCCAACTTTGATTTGACTGGCGGGGCGCGCCTTCAAAATGAAAACGATTGTGATTGCGAGTGTACTTACGCGAAAGGCCTGCAGGACCAGACTGAATATAATTGAGACTGCTCTAATAGTGAAACAATAAGCTTGTTCACGTACAACTAGCGGGCGCGGGGGTGGTAACGGGCGCGGTGAACTTGGCGAGTGTTCACATTGCCAAATGTTTGACATTTCGTGGCCGCGCCCGCCACCGCGCCCGTGTGTTAACGTGAACAAGCGCTAAACCAAGTCTCCGGTAAACTTCCGAGGAATTATGAAACTGAGAGTTACGTCCTATTACGAAGCTCGTAGCTCGGAGTACCTGTTTACATTCCGAGCAATAACCCGTTAAGCTGATACGGTCAGCGTCATAAATATATATACGTTAACAAGGTTCCAGAAATATATATACACCCTTATTCCTACGCAACAGAGTCGTGTTTACATATTTTTGCAAGTTTTACCGTGTCTATATATTTGATGCTGAAACCGTTTTAAAATAAAATTTAAAACACGTATCTAAACACGATACGCCGAGGGTAGTACAGTCATGTACTACCCTCGGCGTATCGTGTTTAGATACGTGTTTTAAATTTTATTTTAAAACGGTTTCGCACACATGCACGCGTAGTACCACCAGTTACTTAAATTGTTGAGCCACGAGAACCCTGATGCAGGAAGCCAAAGATTGATTACGACGTAAATGTTCCATCTGACTTGACGTTGCGAATGTGGCAGGGTTCTGTGATGGCTCAACTATTTAAACTTTAAGTACAATCGATAAATTGTTAACCTAACCTTCCAAATTGTTTTTCACAGTAAAACAAACCGTCGACAATGTCATGTGACACAGTTCTAGGGTGGGTCAGGGTTCGCGGGTTTTAACGATTGTACCTATACCATATTCTTGAAGAGCGTCGGTGGCGGCTTAGGGGGTCGACTTGTGATCGTAAGGTTCCGAGTTCGAACCCCCGCGGTCACCATGCACCAATGAGTTTTTCTAGCTTAAGTAGGTAGGTACATTACCCAACGCTCTTACGGTGAAGGAAAAACATTGTGAGGAAACCTGCACATTCGAACAGCTGGGTGTGTAAGAGGGTAATTGCACAAAAGATCCTTAACGGGTCGAAGTGTATCAGAAAAAGGCCCATCTGTAAGATAAGATAAGATACCATGTTCTCGAAGTCTGTACCTATACTTTAACCCCCTTACTAATAAACGTTGAGTAACGGTGGTATAGCTATACAATGTTTTGTCCTTATCTGTCAAATTCAAATGTCACAATGACAGATAAGGACAAAACATTGTATAGCAATACCACCGTTACTCAACGTTTATTAGTAAGGGGGTAAATATATTTTCTTTACCATGTACTAAAACGTTTTCGTTACTTTTTAAAACGACCGTTGACAAACCGGTACTTAGTGTTTTATTTAATTACGTTAATTACTGAATCTATAGGTAAGAAAAAAATTACTTTAGGTGAAAGTAGGTACGTTATCGCGGTAACATATTAAACTATGTTTGAATATAATGGATAATTTTCGAGAGAAAGCGATAAGATAGATTCTACTATAAAAAACTCGAGTGATGGATCACGATTTTATAAGAAAACTAGCGACCCGCCCTCGCTTCGCTTCGGTTTATGTGAGTGTATTGCAACTCCCGTACATAATCCAGAATGTATTATACATTAAAAACTTTCTCTTGAATCACTCTATCTATTTAAAAAAACGCATCAAAATCCGTTGCGTAGTTTTTAAGATCTAAGCATACATAGGGACAGACAGACAGCGGGAAGCGATTTTTTTTTACTATACTATGTAGTGATAGTGATAGTGATAATTTGAGAATGTTTTATTTTACAAAGATCTGGTTTATTTTATAGCGGCATTATTAATTATCCCATAATATCTATAAAAATGTCTTCAAACCTGCACTGATTGCGTCAAATTAACGTTTAACGTTCATTCCCATTCTGATCGCGGACTTTTACTATGTAAGTAATCATACGACATTGTATTTAGTCACAAGATTTCGTATTTGCCTTGTTCAATAACTTTATAAGTCAGTTTATAAGTATTAGGTGCCCATCGATAAAGCTGATTTTCCACCGGCGAGATGAGAATTTTAATTCGTAATAAATAACCATTGCCACGAAGGTGCGCGAGAAGGGAAATATTTATTATAGCTGTTGCCCGCGACTCCGTCCGCGCAGAAAAATAAAACATACCCTATGTTTATCAGGGATAATGTAGGATTCTAATGGTGAAAGAATTTTTCAAATCGGTCCAGTGTTTCGGAGCCTATTCAATTCAAACAAACAAAAAATCAAATCTTTCCTTTTTATAATATTATATTATATATATTATATTATATTATATATTATATTATATATTATATTATATTATATATTATATTATATTATATTATATAGTATGACAGTATAAGTTTCAATTCGTGTCTCGCATCGTCTCGCCTCGCCTGTGGAAAAGCACTTTAAGCCACTTTCTTTTGTAAAAATGCAATAAAAAATAAAAATGAATAACTATTAGATAGATAAACCCCCGATATAATGGTGACCCCTGTTTCAGAGCTGATAACTCTTAAAGGGTCCAACTGATTTTCATGAAACCGTGCTGAAAACCAGCGCTAGAAAACCTAGTTTCATGTGAAAAATAAACGCATCGAAGTCGGTTCACCCTTTTAAAAGCTACGGTGCCACAGACAGACACACACACATAGCGGTCAAACGTAACACCCCCCTTTTTACATCGGGGGTTAAATAAAATGAAATATCTGACAAAATGCGATGTCGCATGATTATTCACTACATCTGTAATTATTGAGTGTTAATTCAAAGAACTGCACATTCTCACGTTACCGTACATGATCAAAAGTTTGTCTTTCCATTTAAGCGTTATAACCTAACGAGATCGGCTCAACGTTCACCCACTAGCGCCATGATGGCGCCGCCATCTAGTGATGATACAAAAAGCTACGGATTCCGGAACGCTCGGTCTGGCTAGGAGGTACCTATTAGCAGTATAGATATCGGGGCGGGAGTTGAGATGAATGATCATACACACAGCTACATAGGTTGGTAGTGTATGAATGAATGTGATATATATTCGTTATTGATACGTTATTGCAAATATTTTCGAAAAAATACTAATTTACCTAAAACGAACAGCAAAAATTAGTCACTTGAAGGAGATAATATATCGTTAAACGTTTCCTGATTTAGTGTTTTTTTTTTCTCCATTAATTACAAAAACCAAATATCAAAAAAATATTATTTGTTTCTGAACTTCTCTTAGCATTTTAATGTACATAACAAAACAAAATAATACATACTTGTAAAATATTTAAAACATAAGTGTACAAAGGCGATTTTTTCTCCTCGGTGAATACCTCAATTAAGGGATTTCTTTTAGTTAACATTATAAAGTATTCGGATCAGGCCATTTTTATTTTGGGTTTTGCGATTAAGTTGTATAAATTCATTAAAATAAAAGGATTTTGAATGGTTTGTATCGCGAGGGGGTATTATTATTTTTATTAAGTAAAAAAAATAAGAAAATTACATGAGTTTAACTTTTAGCCGAGGTCAATCTAGATGTAATTTTGATTTGATACGCTGTCAGTACAAAAAAAGAACACCAATTTTAAAATCGCTAATGTCCGTTTCCGAAAATTAAACGGCGTATACTCGTAAGTAAGGATACACATAAGATAACTTCAGGTTAATATTTGAGTGAGGACTAAAAAGTTTTTGTGGTTCTAAATCGGAAGTCGCAGGGCAAAAGCGAGTATTAAAATAAATTAACTTAACTATAAATGGGTACTAATTATATATAACGTTAAATACATAAATAAGAAAGGAATAAGTGCGCGCCGTGAACATTTCGATGATGAGCGGAAGCGAAAACGTCGTGTCTGAAACTGTAACCGATTCCATTCTCAAGCCAACTGCTACTGAAAGGTGAAAGCTTTCAAAACATTTGCTACTCCGTTAACCCTCCTTTTTATAAGAAATACAAGATTTAAGTATTGCTCGGCATGAAGCCTAACGTGCGTCACAGACACAGTACAGCTACCTATTCCTTAAAGGGAGTCAGAAGAGCTCTTTTGCAGTAAAGCCGGGCATCATACCCGATATGAGAACATAATGTTTTTCTGTAATAATCGATTTACGCGTATTCTGAAAAGAAAAGTTGTTTAACATAGTTCTGTGGAACATTTGCTACCCGGTTTTAAATACCATTTTATCATGTGCAATAAATATCTTCGATATTTCTATGTTTTATACCTCATTAGACGTCTGCAGAACAATAAAAAAACCAAGCTGTTTAATCAATATATCTACGCAACATTTTGTATAGTCATCCAATAAACTTTTACAATTTCTTAGTCAACTATAAGTGTTTTAATTTCTTTTTAAATCAATATTATTAAAATATTAAATGTATGATTATTGATGATGATAGACCCGATGAAAAGCTATCCAATACGATACAATTAATTCCACTAAGCACTTACCAATTCCTTAAAACCCACGTTAGGCTTTTCTTATGAAGTATTTATTAAATGGCAACCTCAGCTAGGCTTGAAATCCAACTAATCACACGAATCGGCGTAACAAAGTCAAAGGAGAGGGAGAATCGATAGGGTAATACGAACGAAATGCTAAGTGCTGTAGAATGTCCAACGGTCGATACAGATGTGTAACAACTCCATGCAAGAGCATATGATGTAGTTACCCGATCGATAGACTTAATCAAATAAAGGGGTTTTCCCGTCTCAGCTTATAGGTACTTATGTGTTGCAAAATAGCCCTTAAATCAGTTTTTCCCATGTCTCGTAGGTTCAGCTGCTTGCCAAGCGAAATTATGTGAAATATTCCATGCGTTATTTTTGCACCTAAGCTCATAGTATTAAACGTTTACTTGCAGAGTATCAGTAATGAAATTTATCTAAAAGGAAGAACAATGAAATTGGGAGATCTGATTGTAAGAAAAGGGGAAAATTGTCCCCTTTGGTTCCCGCGCGCCGCGGCTGACCGGGTTCCCTATTAGATTACACCGGAAGAAGAGGCGCTAGTTTTGAGCAGCCTTGTTTTTGTTGAAGCTATTTAGTTACCACCTACAGTAGTAATTTCAGTTTTTGGGGTTTCGGACCAAGGTGGTAAAAAAAAAAGCCAATTTTTTTTCGACAATGATATTTTCAAAACACATTTTAATATTCTCGTGTTCTGAATTTCTTGAAACTTGCTACGTAAACATGAAACTACACCCCGCGTGTTTCAAAATCAGCATAGGCATCTATCGAGTCTCTACTTTTGTTTAGTTCTTTAGAGCATGCCTTCGTCCAAAAGTTAGGTATCGAAAATCGGCATCTAGTGATGCAGCCAGATTTCACCTGGCTGTTGCTAGTTGGCGCCTGCTGGGCTCCCTGCGGCCTACTTAGCCTCCGCAGTGATTAATTATTTACTGACTTCAAAATAAAAACAACCGAGCAAGGGCATGTGCAAAAGTTGTAGGTACAACTATTTACAAGAATTAAAATCTAAAATACTATAACTATTTTTTAAGGTCAAAATGTATTGGTTGACACCAGATACAAGAACAGAAACATTTTGAACTGAAAGTTGCCATATTTTGATTAATTTTGTAAGGTTACTACTTTTTTAGGTATCCTGTATTAGGTAGGAACTTAATTATCATGTTTTTTTTCGGTTGGATCAGTTCATAATAATAATACGATAGAGAATTAGACAGCGTGCATAAAACATTACGAGTAGCATACCAAGACTGAACTGATACGTTTTATTTCATTCGAATAACGCCATTCATTCAAATTTGTGTGTTGTATACATATACAACAACAAATATTAGAGGATTTTTATATGAAAATTAATTGATCTAAGTAGGTATTTCAAACTAAATTAATTAAATTATACTTTTTACTTACGCATTTTTGTTCTTTTTTTTTAACAAATTTCAACAAGTTGAGTATCATATTTTTTAACAGTCTCAGACATATAGGTGGGTTATTGAGGAATATAATTATTAACTGGCTACTTAATCGAATTCTTGATGTAATAAAAATACCTACTGTTGTAGAATTATAGTTGTGTCTCCATAGAGAGAATTCGTAACTTTTCTTGGGTATTCACGTTTATCACCACATCCAGCACCACTGCTCTAATAGCCAGCTCGCTTCATAGTTTGGTTTATCAGTCCCATAAAACAGCTGTTACTTGTCAGCTTTGACAATTTGGCAGCGAAAGGCCCTTCGCGGCCCGTCCTCGTTTCGCCTAGCACCGGCCTGAGCTGCTTGCCGCCGTCTTTTTATTGCCACACATTGTTTAATTTGCGCTATCGTGATAATTAGCTCATGGTTGGTGCTTTGTTGCCTGAATTCAAGTAGATTCGAAGCTCGATTTTATATCTATCTAGTCATTTAACAGTCTGGCAGTCGGCACGCACAAATGACCTTGAGTACTATAGATTCCAAGGACTGTCAAGGGGTTACTATACAATATATTCCACTCGGTAAAACCATATTGTCTTTATATGTTAACGTATTGTTTTTAACTCGGCCACCATTAGCAAAGCGGTAGTCACATAAATATGAGCTATCGTAACGTTGACAACACGACAGCGTGTCAAAATGTCTTGTGGTGTATATTTCATTTTAAGCGCGACTCTCTTATCTTACGAATTTCTCGCATTCATCGTAAAATAACTTTTGATAAGAATGCAGTGTTAAGATATTTTACAGGACAGTTAATATTAGGTATTATTTCAGCAATATTTAATCGATGACTTATCTAGGCTACATTAGTCTTATTGGGATACTACTCTGCCAAAAATTGAAGAAGTCCGTATCGTGGACGTACGTACATCACACTAATCAGTTAATCACACTAATGGTATAAACGCGGAAGTCTGTGAGTTCAACTTCAACGCTGAAACCACTTGACGGATTTGGATAAAAATAATGGATATATTTTATAGCCAATTGACCACACAGGTTACCTTTTATCTATAAATAACACTGTCCCCACGCACGCGGCACGTGGGCGACGCGGACGAAGCTGCGGGTAGCAGCTAGTACGTAAATAAAGTGCAAATCGTAAATAGAGGAAACTAAAATTACGGGTATAACACTGGCATGCACTTATTAACTGAGTGGGCAGTAAGCCCACGTCCATTCACTTTCAACTACTATTTATAAACGCACCCATTTTTTAACCGACTTCAAAAAAGGAGGAGGTTATACGTTCCACTGTATGTATATATTTTTTTTTCTATGTATGTTCACCGATTACTCTGTCAATAGTGAACCGATTGTAAAAAAAAATTTTTGGTTTGATAAAGTATACTTCCGAGGTGGTCCCATTGTCACAAAATCGGTATCTGATGAGGGGATCAGTGAGGAATTTAGGGAACTCCTCAAATATTGTAGGCAAACATATAGCGATTTTAGTATTTTAAGTAACAAGTCCAGCATTTGCATTCAGAAAGTACCATATGGTGAAGTGGGACTGATGATGAAGACCACAGATGGCCACCGGAACTCCTCAACGGTATCGATTTCAAGGGTGGCGAGAAGATATCTCGATTAAGATAGTTGAGCGACTAAAACGAAGAATATTTATCTGTTGAAATATGACTATGACTTTCCCGCGGCGTTGCTTGCGGCGCGCTTGAAATAACTTAAAGTTTCATATCAATTAAGAAGTGGGACTACGTAATAGCGTATTATGATCACTAAATAAAAAGTATAAAATAAAATAAATGTTTTAAAAAGCAAAAAACCGCCTTCAAAAACGCAAAAAAATAACTTCTTTAAAATTGTAGGCACCTAATAGTATAGTCCAACTGAAGTCGGCGACCACAATATTTTCAACAAAAAGCCGACATCAGTTGGACTATACTATTAGGTGCCTACAATTTTAAAGAAGTTATTTTTTTGCGTTTTTGAAGGCGGTTTGTTGTTTTTTAAAACATTTATTTTAAAAGACACTCATTATTAAATTCGCAGTTATACTGGAATATGATTATTAAGGTTGGAAATAATATATCAACGCGAAATAATGAATCAAATAAAACATATTGCTCGTACCTTGTACACGTACAAATGTGAAGCGACTAAATCCGAAAATTGTACCGACTTGGCGATCAGTTCGTGTCAGTCGCAAAGACGTGTGTTTTAAAAACTATATATATACCTTCCTTAATAACTTAACTTACGTTATTTAAAGGTTCCCGTAATTTTGATTAATCAATATGAGTAAGAGAAAGATAAGTTGGTAGAGCGAGTTGGTAAGACAAATATGTTTTAATTTATATGGCTTAGTTGGTAGTGACCCTGCCTACGAAGCTACCGGGCCCGGGTTTGATATACTATGAGCAAATATTTGTGTGATGAGCGCGAGATTTGTTCCTGAGTATTAAATGTTGTTTATGTAGTTAAGTAGGTATGTAAGTATTTAGGTAAAAAGTATTTCAAGGTTGTCTATTACCCATATAATTATAGTACTATATTAGTATAGACAAACGAAAAGTACTACTACTACTACTACTACTAGTTTAATTAGCCAGATTGTCACTTTATATTCTTATCACACCATTATCATACATTTTTTCCTCGTTAGAGACTGTCGCTATATGCGCTGACCCTTTCTTTGATGAAAACGTATGGGATGACAGCTAACCATGTACAGGTCGATTCACAAGAGCTGGCACGAATGGATTGAATGAGTGAACGAAAGTATACAAGAGTGTAAAATAAACACAGGTTCTCGGTTTGAAATTCGAACATCGGTTCAAAGGACAGCATTCACACAGTGATAGGTGACATTACTTTTGCAGCTTTAGTGAATCTACCTGTAGTTTACCGTAACGCGCGAGAATATCATCACATGCATTTTGATTGACAGAAAAAAAAAAGTTAATAGTAGCGTTTGCATCATGGTTAGGGCCCCAGTTTACTCGGTCTGTAAGTCACCTGATGGCAAAGTCGAATCAGAGATCCTTATTTACGTTGTTAAAAAAAAGTTTATAATTTCGACCGTTATTATTGTAATGGCAAAAAATAACGCAGTACCTACGTTGCAAAAAACCTTCATGATCAATCAGTCACGGACCGACTCGTGTGACCAAAACATGCTTGTTTCATATCTGCGTGGCGCGGAAAATTATTAACCTTTTTAAATACGTTTTTGCAAAACTTATAACCCTTAATTTTTGCAAAAACGTATGTCAATAGTACATTGCCACGTAAAATTAGGCGCCAGCCTTCCGGCGAAAATGATGGTGGCCTCATGGTTGTCTCATTACACGCAGCGGAGCGCACGCTGATACGCTCGCTGTTAATTTACTGTGGCTAATAATGCAGCTATCGACCCAGCGAGCTCGAAGGGGATTCCGGTTTTTATAGTTTCTTTATTTAGCTATCATGGGTTCATAGTAATTATATTTGAACTGGGTATCTAAACCCATTCAGGATCGCACAAATAATACCAACTAGTATTTTATGCTACAGGGTGTGTTACGTAGGAACCTAATTTTGTAATACATTTCAGACTTAGACCCTTCAAGAGGTGACACGTGTCAAAACCAGTTATGTATCAATATAATACATATTAGAGAAAGACAAATGAGCACGCGAGTAATCTGACGGGAAGCTGCGGTCTCGGTCTACAATTGTCTATCAAGGCGAACAGTAATCCACTAAGCACGCGGCGGGGCGGCGTCGGTCTGTCGTTAATCTCTTTACTAGGATCTCATCTAAGCACACAGCTAAGTGCTTGTTGCTAAGCGTGTCATCTCCGGTGTGGTTTGAACCTTAAGTAGCAATGGTCATTAAGTCATTTTACAACCAACCTTAACACAGCACTATAACTTAATAATGGCCTGAGCATCGCCATCATAATCACAAATTATAATAATGCAGAAAAGATACTTTTTGTCATTTTAACTACTTTAGATTGTCCTTCGAATGCTCGCTGTGTACCAAATCTTTTACGATAATTTCCTTTCAAATGTACCATCTTACCAGCACCAGCGTTTGCATTATTGTGATCTGGTTTGGGGTGCAACAGCCGGTGATTGGCATACCGTCATATTCCGCAGAGTTTTGAAAAAGTATTTGGTTGCCGCAGGTTTTTGGGCTCTTTATTCATCCTATTTAACGTCCAGCATGAAACCATACTACTCTATTGTTGAAAGCGAAGTCCACGATAATGAGGCCCTCGTCAGTTAACAACGTGCAGCGTGCAATGTCGTTACACCGACTCTTGAGCTTTTCGGCGGTTTGCTGTTCTTGTAGAGGGTGCAGCGTTGTGCGCTTTTTTTATCAACTGTACGTTGAAGACGAAGTTTTTTCAGTCGAGTTCATAAATATGTGTACACTTTAGTACCTTGTCTATTTAATGTCATGTTTGAACTGCCATATATGAATTGTCACAGCAATTAAAGTGACAAGGTACTAAAGTGTACACATATTTATGAACTCGACTGTCCTGAGCCTCACACATCACAAAAGATTTTTGCAGCATTTTGGTATTCTGCACATAAACTAAGGATGCGATCTTCAGTATTCAAACAATAATAACATAGCAGCAGGTATCATTCGGCGAAGTTCCGTTTAACTAATCAAGTGCTATTGTGGTTTTAAGATGTCGTCAAACAATTGAATATTCTAAAAATCTTAAACGATCGTAACTTGATACGTGCGGTAAACTTACCAGTTATAGTTTATATATTATTATTAATATTTGAGCGGACTACTAAATACTACGAAAGCTTTAGTAATTTCAGCGAAAACGGGACTTGACAGCCCGGCTGATGACAGACAGACGGACACAGTAATGTTATAAGGGTTACAATGTTTGTATTAGGTACGGAACCCTAAAATCTAAACTAGTGTTTGTACTCCGGAAGCTATTAAGCGCTCCTATATAACATATTGTTATTTATCTCAATAAACATAATGTATTCGTTATAAAATGTATCCGCAGCTTAAAATCCTACCGCCGTGCTCAGAGACATTTTAGAGAGAGACAATTATGAGTAATTCGTTCCTTTTTCAAACTTGTGTACGAAAAAAATAAAAGGAACTAATCGAAGGAAAAAAAAAATTTGATGCATAATCTTCATAACTTTTTGTAATAACTAGTTTTTAAGGACCAGATCATATTACTATTCGTATACAGAAAATATATAAACTCTGCAGAATACACTTCTAAGGACCATGCGTTTACGTATACTTTGTTTTTTAGGATTCCGTACCCAAAGGGTAAAAACGGGACCCTATTACTAAGACTCCACTGTCCGTCTGTCTGTCTGTCACCAGGCTGTATCGCATGAACCGTGATAGCTAGACAGCTGAACGTTTCACAGATGATGTATGTATTTCTGATGCCGCTATAACAACAAATAGGTACAAAAACAGAATAAAATAAATATTTAACTGGGCTCCCATTCAACAAACGTGTTTTTTTTTTGTTGTTTCTTGCTCAATATTAACGGCAGCAATATAGTGTCTAATGTTGTATACATAATGGTACGGAACCTCTCGTGTGCGAGTCCGTCTCGCACTTGGCCGGTTTTTATTTTTATGTCATAGAGAAGGCAATGGAGCTCACAGGCCACCTGAGGGTCGGTGGGATCTGTTACTCACAGATAAAAGCATTTTCAAGAGTACAGTCTTGGCTAAGTTCACATGAACGCGCGGCGACGCGCGGTTGGCTCGCCGCGCGGTGTGCGATTATAACAAATCAATGTTGTCGTGTACATGACCGCGCGTTGCCGCGCGTGACCGCGCGTAGCGCCATGCACCGCGCGCAAATTCTTAAACTGCGCCGCCCGTCAGCGCGCGGTAGCGCTCGGTTTAAGATCTGCAGTCCTGTATGGACCTGTTCAGATGACCCGCGCGGTTTGAGGCGGACGGACGCACGGAGCTACGAAAATGGAGGATGAGGTATGTACTGATTTGCGCAAACCCTCAAGCAAATTGCCTCCTCCATGTCCATTATCACTGACTGTACACGCTATACTACTGCGCGCAAGCCGCAGTCATCTGCACTTAGCCAGATCTCAAATGCGTCACCATTGTTTCCAGTTAAGAGGACTCTGAGGCGACGCTTAAATCCTGTAGCTGCCAATAAAGATTATAAATGTAGCTCCGGGCATTAACGTTTCTCACCCCCTAAATCAAGTCCGATTTCCACGATGTTTGAATATGTTGTAGTTGTTATGAAAAACTAGGTCTGTACGTTTCAATTTTTGTTTTTTTTATTTCACCGAAATATTTTTTGGAAAGGAAAACGTACAAACCTACATTTTCATAATATCTACAACATATTTAACAATCGTAAAATTGAGACTAGGTTTAAGGGGAGAGAAACGTTATCCCATTTTGTATGGAAATACGGAAATATGGGCTGGGAGGGGGAAGGCCACTGGAAATATTGGAAAAGTTCAACAGTTAAATAAAAAACAGTACTAGAAGAACTATTAAGTAACTGACAAAGTTTAATCAAAGTTGTATTAACGGTAGACCGTCCGTAAATCTATTATTCGTTCATATCATAAGTGGCGTGCACAACCTCCGTGAGTGAGTGGTTCGGACGGCGTCTAAGTCGCGTAAGCCCCCAAGTCGGCTGAAAGCAAAGTGTGGTCGCGGGGGCCGGCTCGGGAATGAACTTTCATTTGAGAACACGTCTCGGATTGAGGTTAAGTGGCGCTGCGCAGGCGTGCGCCCCGCGCATGCGCGCCGCCGCCGCCGCCGCCAATGATTTCATTTGTCAAAGGTAGCAATTTGAATCTTACATCCAATGACTTTGACGATTCTGTTCACCAATCAAATAGTTCGCGCTTAATTCTGGTTAACTTGCATTCTTAAAATTCATAGTAGGTATAAATCCTGAATTAATGTTATGGCAACTAGGATAATAACTTTACATTCTTAGTATAATGCCCGGAGAATTAAATAAAAACCAAACAAAACGAGCTGTTACGTACTAGATCATTTACAGATATCTTGAACCTGCCTGAAGATTAGGAGTGTAGTCGTAGCTGAGACAGGGCGAACAAAAGACACCGGAATTACGGGTTCGAGCCTTTCAGAGGCAGAGTCCTTGGAAAACCTTTTTTTAAATCACCGCTTCTATAATTACGCCTTGCACATTTCCCTCATACACTATTTAGGCAGGAGATCCCCTTTCTACGGGGCGAGTGATACATAGGTACATCTCGTTCCAGAAAACTCGCGAGATGCGACGGTTTTACGTCTTAAGCGAAATTATTGTTTAGGCTCGTTTTAAGTAAGTGATATTTTTGTTTTGTTGGTGTATAACATACATTAGACCCTGTCGCATTAAAAAGGATGAGAATAAGGTAGAGTTTAGTGGTTTTGGAAGAGTGATAGCGACCCGAGCGATCACCGCGGCGAGCGCGTCGCGGGCGCGCCGCGAGCGCCCGGTGACCTACTTGTTCGCACGGCCCACATTTACTCGCTTTCAACAATATTAATACGAGTGGCAAATTCGAGCCCTTCTTCGCAAATTCAGAAAAATGGCATCTTAGTATTGAGTTGTCAACGAACATTATTGATGACTTGTCGATAGTGTAGGTGCTTTTTACCTACTTTCGACAATAACTTATTAACATTTTGAAATTACCTCTCGGCATTCAGTAGTGTTGTAACCTGATCAACCTTTCATTAAAACTCGAGGATGGCCACAACAGGGATACAGGAAAACCTTACCGCTGTTTTGACCATCCTAAAAATACAAATGTATTGACGTTTTTTTTCCATTCAAAGTTGCCATGACATTATGGTAGACACTGCAAATCTTAATATCTACATACATATTTTGAACAATTTTTTTGCTTTTTTAATTTAGAATTGAGCGAATGCGTGCAATTATACATCTTGGTGGCTTGAATAAAGTGCTCTATATATAAGGAGGTTTTCTTAAGTTCTTTTGTTGCTGTTGCATGAGCGCTCGTTAAAATAGCAGATTTTCTTACACAGTGTACTGCGGAGAAAGAGTCCTCCAACGCCAAGGAGACATTCCGCGCTTATTTGCATATTGAAGTAATCTATGTAAGTTCTCTTTAAGTTAGTGCTCTCTGCATTAGCAGCGACGAGAGTTCCGTAGCGATGTGTTACCGTATGATTCCGCGTAGGTCTTTTATAGGTTATTATAAATATCAAGTAAGAATCTTGCACAAATTTCAAGTCCAAACATCAAAGACTCAGGAACAAATAGTCGCACTCATCACACAAATGTTTGCTCCTACTGGAAACCCCGGGGACGGTAGCTTTGTAGCTAAGGTCGCTGCCAACTAGGCTTAAAGCATATTTATAAAGTTTCTACATAGCCATTTCTTTTAAATATTTATATGCTAACAAAGAAAAGCTTTTTAAAGTGGGAGAGGCGTCCAGCTAGAGTCATATTAACACGTAAGTATACAATGTCAAATACATATACGACCAGGAATGGTTTTTTTACCGGCTTAACATGAGATTGTCTTTTAAAGTGGCTTAGAAGTGTGAAGAAGCGCGTTTCTAGGCCTACAGTTATTCTGTAAACGTGCCATCGATTTCGCAGAGTACTAGTAGATATTACAGTAGAGTATTAGTACAAGACGCTTTTAAATGAGAGCACACTGTGATGTTTCTCGCCGGACAGCTATATCACACAATATTACTTTTATGTTGTCCGGCAGCATGAGCACGTCATGCTCGCTCAAAGGTCTTTGCTTACGGCGGCGTCGTTGATCGGGTCGCCACCTTCCCGAACACATGGTTGAGGGAGGCGATGGCTGAGATATGCGTCATACTCGTGAACGGGTGCTGTTTGTGGGGTCCGGTCTGTTCACGTCTGCAAGGACTTTTTGCTCAGTTAATGATTCCAGTTATGGCTTTTGACGTAGAGACCTCGTCGTGTTGTTCTCCTAGTCATTATTTTTAGTTTCATGTATTTGACATGTAATCTTGATAATTTTTACATTTATTTGTAATGTTTTTAATTTTGAATTTGTATTTTTTTTATATGTGATAGTTCTAATAATTTATATTTGTTGCTTTATTACCTTGTAATGTAACTTACTTTTAAGTATTATTGTATTTTATGTTTGAAAAAATGACCTTCTGCTGGAGTTTCTTGCGGCGCTTCTTCTCCGCAATGATGGTCTTGTCCGAAGCGCTAGTAGATTCACTGTATATTACCGACGTGTAAAAGAGCCCGTATGTGGCCAATTTACTGAATAAATATTTTGATTTTGATTTTGATTTTGATTGTATTGCAACATGGCACTCGAAACTGCCGGAGTACTCCGGAGCATGAAATTCGACACATAATGGACACTAGTATCCATTATTAGAGTCGAAATCGAGAAAGGAATAGATCGAACTCAACGCCGAACTTCGGCTTTAGAGCTCCTGACGTACCGCTGAATACCATCGTTCGAAGAAACGGTTCGCGCTTGCGCGATGTGCTTGGGATATTTGTAGACAATCGAGTTACTGTACCATAATTTCACCTATTGCAGGTCACGTTTCAGTACATTCATTATGGAACTCATATAGTGGGAATCCATTTATTAACTTGCCACATAGGTACCTATTACGAGTATGTATAAAGAACTACCTACGTAAACAATGTTTAAAACCAATTATTTACTGAGTTACAGACAAACACAACCGAGAACGCATACACATACCCGGGAGCCCACTCCCACACCCACACATACACTTGCGCGTGTTCTCGCGCAACATGATGTTAATTATGTCACTGTATTTATCAGTGTATTTCAAAACGTTTCAAATGTTTCTGTGAAGTAAATAGCGGCCTGCTCACGTAAAGTTCGGACTGCGGGAAACGGCACGCGCCATTGCAATCTTCGCTCCGAACCGAACGTGTAAATGCAACTGTGATAGTAAAATAGTAAAAAAACCTACGGTTCGCACTGGCTTTTCAGTTTGATTGTAAGTGCTAAAAATGTATTCGAATAACATATATTTATATATGTATTACAATATGTCGTATACCTAATTATCTAATGCTTTATTACATTATTTCATAGATATTCACTTGTTACGTCCATATACCGCTCATTAAGAAAGTTTGCTTGTATAGGGACTCGCATGGGCAGGCTGGCCGGTACCGATATCAACCACGCATATTTAAGTGGATCTGTAAGGGTTACGACAGCCTATGTTCACTAAATCAGTTTTAATCGAACGTTTTTCCTCCATGCCTACCCTCTGTTCCGTATCTACTAAACACGTTCAGTGCTACGCGCCGTGCTACGAGTGCTACGCTGTAGCCTGTAACCGCTATTTTCCGCTATGTAGCGACAATCTGCTACGAACAGTGTACAGTCAAGGTCAAAAATAAATATCCGCACAAAGTTGCAAAAATATGTACACATAGACCTTATCGCCATAGTAATAAGGTCTGTGTACATATTTTTGAGACTTTGTGGTGTATACATATTGGTGACCTTGACTGTACCTGACTATTCGGGTGGTTGGCACTGAAAGTGTTAAGTAACTGGAGGTTGAAAATTCCTCAAGATTATTTTTAAATGAAAATTTCGCCACAATAATCCATTTTAATTAAATGACACGAGCTTTAATTGTGGGATCATACCAACGCGGGATTTTCATACATATAAAATAAGCCCCCTGAGTTGAAAGCGCGAGTAAATTAGCACAACCGCGACAAAGTGCCTTCGTGGAGCCCACTCCCGGGTTCAAATCAAGACAGTGGTTTCTGAAATACAGGTGATGGGTAACTCGATAGGCTTGTCGCTCTAGGGAGCGCACCGGTAGTAAATTACATACTTGTAATCAAATAGTTACGTATTAGTAAAGTCACTTCCTATTAGATTACGTACATACATATACATACCCTCACGCCTGTCTCCCAATGGAGTAGGCAGAGACAGTAGTAGTAGAGTATTTTATAAAATTTTATTAGTTTTAGATTGCGAATAGTAATAATATGTTGAGTTTTAGTTTTTTTTATGTTGATACAAAATCAAAAAGGGTTTGAATTCGTACGTTTTTATTTTTGCGCTATTGAGGATTAAACCACTGTTACTTAACAAGTTGTACAATAATTAATAACCCTCCAGCCCAAACGATTTTCAGAAAACTTAGCTAACTTTTTATTGCCAGCAATGCATGCTGTAGAATGAAGCAGTATTTTTCCGCTATGTAGCCAAAATGTGCTACGAACAGTGGACCCGACTAGCGGATCGTTGGCACTCAATGTGCTAACTAAGAGCCAATCCCGACACTAAATGTCGAATTCACCCGTTGCACGGGCTCAAGGCGGTGATACAGACGCACAGACAGACACCTCGTTTAAGCAGCGCCGCGGCTGTACGTCCCCCCCCGCGCGTCGCGGTCATGGGATTAAAAAAGGTAGCTGTGAAACTCACCTTCCCGCTTTGATGTTGACGGTAAATAATACCTAAGCCCCCTTATCAGAAATTTTTGCGTCGCGAACAATTCAGGGCTGGAGCTTGAGGCTTCAGACGCTGAGGGACTCGAGTAAGCGCTACTTGAGCTTCATATTAACTAGTTGTATTGCGGTCAACAGGCATCTTAAATGCGAAATGCATTTCAAAATTGTTTATTATTGCTGCTATTTACTATCTTGTGAAATTGAACATTCATTGTGGCAATTTGGTATATCCTCTGTGTCTTGTTGACGCAGGAGGCACGCATTGACAAAAACCTTGGCTTATCCCTTTTAGTTTAACGAACTTATTGAATTAAACTTTTGATATGACTTTTGCTTAAAGAAAAACGTCAGAGCCCTCCTTCGGACCGCCGGGTAAATAATACATGCACTCGTCTCTTGAGTTCAGTTTGTTAGTACATTACGGTCCCATCTCTATTAAAAGAAAAACAGTGCCGGGTAAATAAGCTACAACGTTTAAAAAAAATACAGTTTGGCATAATCTAACACTCGTGAAGTTTTTCTTAGAATAAACTTTCTGAGGCCATAAAATATTGTAACATCATTTATTGTCATGATTATTCCTTTCCGTATTGCCGCGTGGGCACTGCCCGCCACAGCGTTCTACAGGCTATTTCTGATTGTGTCATTCTCAGCTTCAAATTCAACTTAACTCCTAGTATGCTTAGGCACGGATCCGTGCTCAAAATTTGGATATCTTTTTGTATTCTTTTTAAACTTAATTTTATGGACTATATTGTAATCAGAAGAGACTAGAACTTGGTACTTTTTTGACCTCCCGCATACGAGGGGTTAACTGTCGGAAAATACGACACTAAAGGTATAATCATGACAATAAATGGATGTTACAATATTATTTGGCCTCAGAAAGTTTATTCTAAGAAAAACTTCACGAACATTTAAACTGTTTGTGGCTTAGTTTTTCTTTTAATAGAGAAGGGACCATATAGTACTAAAAATCTGAACTCAAAACACGAGTGCATGTATTTTTACATTTTATTTACGTCCGACGGAGGGCTATGACGTTTTTCTTTAAGTGCGTGGTGCGACATGGTGCGGGGCTGGAGGCTGGTGGCTGGTGGCAGGTGGCACGCAGCAGGTCGCTGCAGTGAGTTGACAACCTGTGAGCCGCGGTGGCGGGCCTCTCCCCCGTCGCCCGAGAAGCGCCGTAGTTATTTGTGATCAAACATTAAATGTACTTTGTAGGGTTTAAGTGAATTTTTCGCGTCCCTACAACTCTTGTAGAGATAAACCGAGTGCAGCGAGCAGCGAAACTTGCTAGACTAAAGATAAACACCCGAAAACTTCCCGCGACTACCCTCGTTTCAATGAGTCGGAAACAAAGAGCTTATTTTAGGCGATTGGCTTCCTTTATGTTATTAAGCTTTTGTTTGTAAAACAAGGAAGTACAAAACAGCCTAAGTTCGTAACAAACGAAATAATTCGTTTCATCTCCCACTTATTTAAAAGTGTTTTGTACCTTTATTCTGCTTTACATCGTTAATGTTGAGCTCTCGATAATTCTAAGTACTTAAGTATAATTCAGGAAATGTGATTTGGCCGTCTGTTATCTACTTTGCGATCTTTTTTTCTGCGTTAAGTCTTACCGGACCTAACGTTAACTTCAACCCACTGTGATGTTTGAAGAACGCGGGCAGTTTTACGATTACCTTTTGTTTGATAGGTATTAAAAAAAAGATCTTAGTGAAGATTACAGACGGCCAACTCATATTTCCTGAACTATACTTGATTCTCAGTTTACTAATATTGCAGGTAGTTATGGTTGTTTTTGTTACTACGTAAAAAAAATGATAGTCAAGGTGTCAAGCTTTCTTAGCTTTAAGAAGCCGTATCATCGCCTCACGGCGCTCGGTCTCTGAACTTTTAATCCTTACTGCCTTAAAGCATTTTAAATGAACTTTCTTAATTGCTACAGTTTTCTATACCGCCGTAGCTTTTCAATCAGGAACCGCGACCTTTATTCCACATTGTCTGTATCTATATATTATCATCATCGTAATGTTTTGAGGTACCATAACGTTAAAAATAACTTTAACTCGGGCCTTTGCGATGATACTGGAACATCGTGTGACGTTACAAGACAAACTACGAACGAGTATATGTTAATGCTACGAGTTAAACATTACCTTTATAGTAGGAGATCCGAATAGGAGACGATTTGCACCGGGCTGTTTATTTGATAAAAAGTATTTTATACCAAATTTAATATGCTAAGTAATATATGGCGAATAAGTAGGCTGAAAAATTTCAGTCCAGTACATAACTAATTAAAAATTTAAAAATTGAATTTGATTTAAAAAATTGAAATAGCTTGTTTAAAACAAATTACACACCAATCGAAAGTATGAAGCCTATAGAATATGCAAACGTTAGGGTGACACTTTTTTTCCCGTCAAACTATTGGGTAGGCAGGTATAAACAGGTAAGTCGGTACTAATAATTTGCACCAAACCTAACGTTTGCATATGCTATAGACTTCATACTTACGATTAGTATGTAATTTGTCTATTAAAAAGCATTTGCAATTTAAACAAAAGTTCGTTTTTAATATTGTTTTTAATGATTTTAGTGTATTAAGATATAAAATACTTTTCATCGAATAAACAGCCCGGTGCAAATCGTCTTCTACGAGGGCTGCCTTGTAAGTTCTGTCGTTAGCAAAACTCCCGTGATTATTAAAAAAAAAACTAGTATCATCTTAAAATATTTGAATTTAGAATTCAAAAACAAAAGAATGTCTCGAGATCGGCCGATTCGTTTTAGTACAGCGTTGGTTCAAAGTTGACAAGTCGGTAGTGAAAATGGAAATTTCGAAGGAAAATTTACGTGCGATAATATTTTACAACTTTAAAAGGGGTTTAACGCGTCTTCAGTGCTTTGAAGAGCTGACTACGGTTTTTAAAAATGAAGCACCATGCATCCGGACTGTGGAACGTTGGTATTTGGAATTTCAACGTGGTTGCTCTAGTCTTAGTGATAGGCATCGTGAAGGCCGACCAAAAACAGCTGTAACCCAGGAAAACATTGATGCTGTACGGCAACTGATCGTCGAAGATCGCCATGCGACGTACCGCGAGATAGAAGCTTCATTAAGCATTTCAGGGACTAGTGTTCAAAATATATTGCATGATCACTTAGGTGTAAAAAAATTGATCTCACGCTGGATACCACTTTTACTTAGTGAAGACCAAAAAACGGCTCGCGTTAGATGGTGCCGCAAAACTCTGCGGCAATTCAACCGAGGAGACTCTAAACACGTTTATGACATTATCAGTGGTGACGAATCTTGGATATATGCCTACGATCCGGATTCTAAACAGCAGTCGACTGTTTGGGTGTTTCAAGATGAGCCAAAACCGACCAAAGTAATACGCTCACGGAGCACTTCGAAAAAAATGGTCGCCACGTTTGTAGCGAAAAGTGGCCACGTTGCGACCATCGTGCTCGAAGATCGTAAAACAGTTAATGCTGACTGGTATACCACTGTTTGTTTACCAGAAGTTATCGGCGAGTTCCGAAAAAATAACCCAAGACGTCGTATAGTACTGCACCACGATAATGCTAGCTCGCACACCGCCCGGCAGACAATTGCGTTTTTAAAAGAACAAAACGTCGAAAATTTGGATCACCCGCCGTACAGTCCAGACTTAAGCCCTAATGACTTCTTCACTTTTCCAAAAATCAAGCAACGACTTCGTGGTCAACGGTACCGGACGCCTGAAGAAGCGGTTGAGGCATACAAAACGGCCATTTTGGAGACCCCGACTTCGGAATGGAATAAGTGTTTCGAAAACTGGTTCGATCGAATGAAAAAGTGTACATATCACGGTGATTACTTTGAAAAACAATAAATACCATTTAACACTTAAATTCTCTTTAGTTTTTTCAAACGACAGAACTTAAAAGGCACCCCTCGTATTCGGATCTTAGACCATAATCTTTCTTTGGATAACCACGGAGATAAATACCCGCAATACTACCGACTACTACGAGCCGTAGCCGCAGCACCTTGGAGCGTCGTAGACGTCTACAAATCAACGCTGCATTTAGCAGTAGGGTAATGGAGCCCTTTTTGCATAAATTTGTTGATTTAACTTATTTTTATTCGATTGTTTGATATTATTATAGTTTGTAGAATGAACCTCATTTTATGCAAAGTTTTTTTACTAAGAATTAAATAGCTAAGAGTTGAAGCGAATCTTAGCTGGCAGTGGATAATAAAAGTTAAGAAATTGAAGATGCTTACCTGAATATTAACCTATACACTATTCCGTTATAAAGTTCTTGCCTAAAGTTTTTATGATAATAATTAAGGTGAAACGTCTCGTATTCATTCGCGCAGTGAATAGTGGTTAACTCTAACCGGATGTGTGATCTGGGGGGTTTTCATGACAAAGTAAGCCGTTAAGTTTGCGGTGGGAGAAACAGACAGCGCGTTATAACTGCTACAGCTCTGTCCTTTACACCCACTGTAAAGTGAACACTTTATTTAGTACCCTGTCTATTTAATGTCATGTTTAAACTGGCATATACGAATAGTCACTGCGATTAAAGTCACATGGTACTAAAATGTACACATTTGTATGAATTCGACTGTAATTCCCCTAAGTAGAATTTTGTTGACTTAATTCACTGGAACGGGGTTTTTTAGGGTTCCGTAGTAATAGTTTCACCATGTATGTCCGTCTGTCCGTGGATTAACTCAGAAACTCTTGGCACAACAAAGCTAATTTGGCATAGTTATACATTAACGCCAGCAAAGTTGTAAAATAAAATCTAAAAAAATGTTTTGGTTACCTCCCACACATGTAAAACAGTGATATATATTTTTTACTTGATAACATCGAGTGAGGTACCATTGGATAGTTTCTAAAAAATAATTTCGAATAACATACTATAAATTTTTAGATTTGGGGACCGTTTAGGAAATAATGAGCTCGAAAAGTCTAATTTTCGCTAGAGTTGAGCGTAGGTACTAAAAGTCCGAAAAATATCTTAAATTAAAGCACATTTAATGAGTTTAAAAAAATAACTATAACGACTAAGTAGAATTGATTGTTTTTTTAGGTACAGGTCGAGTTATTATAGGTACTAAAAATCATCTAAGACTCTATCTAAGAATCATCATCCAAATAAGTAATTTAAGCAGAACTCTTGGTTCATACTTTTCAATTAAGTATTTTTAAAAACTAATTTTGGGATAGTTATGCAGTAGGCATTCCCTAGTATATTCAGTACCTAAGGAGGCGCCCCACTTATAAACAATTAAGAACATTGTTACAATCATACAACGCCAACGTCAAATTAGTTCGGCGCGGGTAAGATAATCGTGATAAAGAAATATCACTAAAACATTTATTCGTACCTACGACATTAATTACACCGAAACATAAAATTATTTAATTTACAATTCATTACAGTAGTTATTAAAACCATAATATGGCTCTTATCTAAAACTAAACACTAAGGTGAAATAAAACAATTTGTTCCTCGGCATTATTGGGGAAAGTGAAACTGCTCCAGAGCCGGAGCGGTTAGGTTAGAGCAAAGCGAAGCAATTATGTAGAGACGCGGACGAGTTAGGGTCGTTGCCGGCAGCGGCGCGCCGCTGGGGCGCGCGGCGACCGGCCCCGCACCGCGCAGCGCTCGCTCGGCTCGCATCGACATATTAACGACATATTCTCCATTAAAATATTCATAAACGCGATATTTTTCAGTACGCAGAACTTTGACTCTTATTATGGGTTTAACACAATAACGAACTAAGTGAACCAAGTCTCGCGGGTCAACGCGGGATTACTGCAGATCATCAGATTATCTTCATTAGTTGCGAATTTAGCATTAGGTGAGGACATTAGTATAACCAACCAACCGATCGGAATCTGCTTTTAAGTTCATGTGTTACCAGTCTCTAACTAATTAATACGGTATATGAATTTTATTTATTTTTTACTAACCTAATAGAGATCTTAAAATCACTAGGCGGCGCGGTTGCACTAAATAAGATAAGTACTAGACATACTTCTTTTGAGTATGTTACTTTGGAGGAAACGTTTCGTTTCACTTTTTAACCAACTTCAAAAAAGGAGGAGGTACCTACTATGTTCCACTGTATGTATTTTTTCTATGAGTATGCTTCCGAGGTGGCCCTATTGTCACCAAATCTGAATCTGATGAGGAAATCCGTGAGGAATTGAGGGAACTCCTCAAATATTAAAGGCATACATACAGCGATTTTAGTATTTTTATTAACAAGTCTAGCATTTTCATTCAAAAAAATTATATGGTGAAGTGGAGCTGATGATGAAGACCTCAGATGGCCAACGGAACTCCTCAACCGTACTTATTTCAAGGTGGCGATAAGATGTCTCGATTAAGTTAGTTGGGCGACGGGCAACTATAACGAAGAACATTATTTTCTCAAACATGCAATGAAATAAAGCAGGCAAAGTCCTCTTTTTTAATTTCCATTCCACATAAATTTGTGGCACAGGCATCATGACATTCTGCCACTATGCGTATTAAAAAAATAAAAATTACTACCTCGCACTATACACACCTCGGCGCATAATATGGGGTTAATCGCCTCAGACGTATCCGGCCTCGCTTTTCTCGGCCGTCTATATGTCTTCGGCCGGCAACCCCTTTTGTCCCGTCCTCTGTAGTAATATACAATAATAGGTTAATAATGACTATATCTTAAAGTTTCATATCAACTAAAAAGTGGGACTACATAACAGCTTAATATTGGTACTAAAAACAACAAAAACCGCCTTCAAAAACGCTCATTTAAATATCTTGACAATGGTAGGTACCTAAAGGTCAGTTCAACTGAAGTCGGCGACTCACAATATTTTGAACCAAAAGCCGACTTCAGTTGGACTGACCTATTTATTACCTGCCATAGTAAAAGAAGTTATTTTTTACGTTTTTGAAGGCGGTTTTTTGGTTTTAAATTCGTTTTGTACAAACAAATTAAAACATAAAAATTAGGTACAGGCGGCCTTTTAAGTAAGTAGCTGTACTAGTACCTTGTCGATTTAACGCCTTTGACAGATAAGTGAAGTAGTTGAAAGTGACAAAGCACTAACCATAGCTATGTGCAGTTACCCCACCGTTTACAAATATAGTATCTATATTACTTTTGCGGTAATAGAACAACGACGTATAACAAATAGTAAAACCGTATGTTTTGTTAATGAGTAAGCATTAAACGTTTGTATGGAAAGTGAAGCGAAACGTTGCATCCTTATTAAGCCGCCTCATTAAATGATATTTTGCTAACCCTATTGAAATCCAATCCTGAATATTTCCCAAGTGTTAGTTATCAAGCCGTAAATGGTGCTGGGAGGTGGTAGGTCAAGGACGTAACCTGACGCTCGCCGCACAAGTCAACGCCTGGTGGGCGGCGGCGGCGGCGGCGGCGCGGTCTCCGGCCCGGTCGACTACTTAGTTGCCCTGGTAAAAAACTGATTCCATTAACATCTCATTACCGTATTCCCTGCTTCTTAGTAGCTTTCAACTGGCTATCACTATCACGCATACATTCGCAACTGACAGTATTTAGACTCTCACTTGTGTGTTTTTTAGAACAACGGAGATTGCCGGTAGCTCTTAGGAAAATGGTAGCACTGTACCAGCTTTTGTTTAACTTCTGTTAAAATTAAGCACACGTGTGAAATCGATAACAATGCAATATTGCAGTCCCTAATACTCGATCTGATTGAGTTGAATGGTAAACTTACGCCTAACTTAACTTGTAACTACTGAGTAGTTACTAAATATTAACTCGATAGATTGGGTCTCGTTGAGTACTTCGTCATCAGTCCGAGCAAAAAACATACATTTGGTAAGAAAGCTTGTCTCAAAAAAATATTAAACTCGTACGAGTATATACTCAAGGAGAAACAAATGACAGACAAGTCAGAGAAAGTTAGTCTGTAAACAGCTTTGTAAGTAAAAATACTTTACTGATATACGATACTCGTTGTTATAGTGCCTGTAGCGTAACGCATTAGACCGATGAAAAGACAATAGATTACGGATCAAATATAGGACACTAAATAATATAATGTGACCGAAGAGTCTTTGTAAGTTACTGACTAAAAACGCGTAACAAAAGTGTTAGGTCATGGAAAAGCTAGCTACATACATTAAATCACGCCTGTTTTCCAGAGGGGTACCTAGGCAGAGACCACATCTTTCCACCTGCTACGATCCTGCTACCTTTTTTATTAATTTCTTTTAAGCACTGTAGGAAGGACTGCATTTAAAAAACGTACCATGAATATTTACCATATGAGCTATTGGCATAAAACCAAGTTTAGTACCTAAATATGTTAATACTTGTAATCTCTTTTTGTTGACTTTCACGTGTGTACAAACTCATCGAAAGCCTAGCAACGAATGCAAAGTGAAGCACGGGAAAAAAATACTGGAACAGTAAATTGTTTTAGTTAGTATATTGTTCTTTTTAAAAGGCTAGAAAAAAGAAGGTTAAAGCAAGAGTTAGAGTATAGAGGAGTAGTAGTGGTAGTAGTAGTTAGGTAGTTAGTAATTTTTTTTATAATGTTTTTTTTCTAGAATATCTTTTTTTAAAAGATATTTTCGTTCAGTAGTTTCTGAAATAAAGGAGGGGGGAGGGTGTTTTTTGTCTAATCACCCAAATATCTCAATACCTAGTCATCCACTTAAAAACTTCAAAAAGCATACGATTATCCCGCGTAATTTGAGAGGTTTCGAATGATACCTCTCATGATAGGTTTCAGCAAGTTTTTCTCAGAGACTCATTATTTTTGTTCCTTGAATAAATAGTTTCAAAATTCAAAAATTACATACAATGTCTATCCCAAATTTCAGCCTAATTGCTTTAGCCATTCCTGAGATAAAGGATCTTGACAGACCGACGGACAGACGAACGGAAGGACAACAAAGTCTTCTTATAAGGGTTACGTTTTTTCAGCATATGGTACGCAACCCTAAAAAGGTCTAAAAGTCTCTCAAAATTTCTTAACTTTTATTAATAGACAATTAACAAATTTGGAATATGCGACTACTTATATAGTACTTTTAGTTTTATATTTTATGAATAGTTTGTTATTTTACTTACTTAGGAACTATCGGGTCGATCTTTTTGGGGTGTAAATTATAATTACTGTAGGTTATTCCAAAAAATAGTACGTACACACGGGGTATATATAATATTTGTCATAATAAACTTTGGGCTTAATATTTATTTATTATTCATTATGTGCATGCGCGCGTGATTATTAATGCCATTTTCAATGACAGATCCCTGCAAATGGCATTTATGAATTATTTGCGATACAGAATAATCACTGTAAAAAGAAAATCTAGGTGTGTTCTGAGGGCCCTGCCAAGACTCACTACGCTAAGTAACGTTTCTATTCGTTTCGTTTTTAAACCAATCGCGTCACTCGTAGACCACGTGACTTTTCGTATCACGTCATCTACCAGTGACGCGATTGGTTTAAACACGAATCGAATAGAAACGTTAGATAGCGTAGTGCATCTTGGCAGGGCCCTCGGGAGTCTTATAAACTTCGGTAACATTGGATTACCGAAATTACATTCCGTAACAATAATATGTAATGTGTAAGAGGAGCCGGGCTGCATTTCCAGGAAACTTGCGCTTTCTCTGAAGGCCTTTGTTGTCAAGATTGCTTCATAAATCCTCTATGCAAACTTAATTTAACAGGAACTTATTGACAGTCAAGTTTAATCGTGCATCAATCGACAATTCCATAGGGAATATTTTTGTGCTGTACTCGTAACACCGGAACAACTGCACTAAGTACGTATAATATTATTTATTTAAAATTAGCTTTCCGTGCCCGGCGCCGCCCACGTGTTTTTTTTTTACAAAGACCTGGTATTTACGAAGAAAAAAAACTAATCTGTCAAGCCAATCTCGAGTTATGGCGTGACCAAGGGTAACAGGGACTCATTTATATATGTATATATATATACGTAGATATTGTGTCCCCGGTGGTTTTATTTAAATATCATGGAGCAATCGTACACAGATTGACCCAGATTCAAACTAAACTCAAGGCCTGTACTATGAGTAAATAGGTACCTACTAGACAACAATATACATGTTCTACCAGTATGCAAGGATTTAAAATAATACTGTATAGGTAGTGTTTTTTAATTTATATACCTAAATAATAAAATTAATACTAAAATACTTACATAGGAAACCTGTAAGACTCAAAACAAATACTCGCATTCATTACACAAAGAATGGAATGGAATTGAACCCGGGACCGCTAGCTTCGTCGGCAGGATCACTATCAAATAAGCTATTCGTGTCGTCAAATCTCGTAATACATGTTTGTTATAGCTATGTGCGTGACCGGCGGCCTCGACTTGCCTATCAACTGAGCGGTAACTAAAGGGGGCGAGGCAGAGCGGCGTAGACGAATTTCAAGTGATTCTTTAAGGTGGAGAAGGCGCGCGTGCATGAGTAGCGGTGGCGGCGCGGCTGCCGGCCGTGTGTGCCCGGCCCGTGCCGCTGCCTATGCACGCAGCGCTTTACACCTTGAATTGTGTATCTAACGATAAGTGACAGCAAAGTTATATTAATTGAACACAGGTTTATTATCCGAGCCACACTTATCGTTAACTCTGTGTGAATAGGTAAATGTTGACCGTTTGAGCCTTTAGACTTCTACAAAGCGGGCAAATTTGCGAGCACCATCTAGTACGCATATAAAAATGTAAATGTCTGTGTTTGTATCTAGTAATATAATGTCGTCGATATATTATTATTATGTAGAAAACATTAAAGCGCAAAAAGCCATTATGATTTTTGTAGATCATCTGTGACGTTCGCGCCACTAAGACGAATCTAATGTCGTATTATTTATCAAAATTGGTTGAGCAGATGACTACTTACGAGCGGACATAGGAACGGAAATACATACATACATACAGGTCAAACATATAACCCTTTTGTTCTTCGCCGTAGTCGGATAAAAACTAGGGCACCTCTTGAAAATTTCAATTAAAGCCGGAATTAAATAATCATTGTAAATTATTGATTGGGAAAGTTGTTTTCTTAAAAACCAGCCGAGGTAGAAGTTTACTTTGCTTGTATTGGATGGGCATTGCAAACGAGGGCGAGCGCGGCACTCTCTCGGGTATTTCGCGGCCGAGCGTCAGATTTAAGTTGAAATCATAAAAGTTCTCGTCTATTAGTGAGTGGGGACGCGGTCGCGGGGCGACGGGAGGCGCCGATCAAACGGGCCGGGGAATCAATATGGCCGCCGCCCAGCTGATCCGTAACCTCTGCGCCCCCCGTCCCCGCGCCTTCGCCCTCCGCGCCTGCCAGCTACGAAGCCTCGTTCTCCGCGCGGCCGAAAACCGTCCGCCCAAAAACTTCACGCTATTTTTTGAAACTTTTTTCAAGACAATTTCAAGCTTTACTTTAAAATGT
Organism: Acleris literana; assembly: GCA_946894065.1. Classification (NCBI taxonomy): domain Eukaryota; kingdom Metazoa; phylum Arthropoda; class Insecta; order Lepidoptera; family Tortricidae; genus Acleris; species Acleris literana. The sequence continues at coordinate 14,156,237 of OX335668.1, read as the reverse complement.
ACTGAAACTACTTCCGGTGCATAAAAAAATAATCGTTATTTAATCACAAACGACAGTTAGTTAGGTATATAAAACTACCCAAAAATACATAAATATATTGAGTAAGTTCGGACATTTGACGTATCTAACTTTTTACGATAAAACTGGTTACAACGGTCACAGAAACATATTTTGTGTCGGTGAAGTGGAGTAGACCAGAGCCGGTGGCGACCGCGGCGTGGCTCGGGTGGCGGGCGCGCGGTGATTAACGTCATTATTTAGTTACACCAAGGGTAATTAAAAGTTACGATCCGAACGGACCCGCTACATCTACTTTTTTACGTGTGGATTAAATTTCTATGACCCTTATTAGACATTCGTAAAGTGTGTCACTTAAAAGAAAAATAATTGTTACTTCTTCAGCTTACTGTGAAGCATATTTAGTCCACTAATTTAGTTTAGTTCAAAGTCTTATTAGATGAATATGATGTTCGATTTTCATTCACTCATTCATCGGACTAATGAGAGTGTGTTTGAGTAAATACAGTATTCGAGAAATTCGGGTGTCTAATCGTTAACGATGTGAATTAAAAATATATTTAGAGCAAATAAAACAGTGATAAACCAAATATTGAAATAGTAAAGCGAATTGCTATACTTTATTTAAATCATTAATTCGTGAATAGGGTTACATTCCTGTTCTCGTAGGAAAGTCCGTCACCTACTTTTAAACACCGACGCGTCAGCTTATAATATTCAGTCTGTATCAGTAACTCGTATACCTATCATTAAATCATCACAGTGCAAGATATCCCTTCAAGCTAATTGGATGATATCATAACTTGATCCGACCAATATGGAGGTAGGGTGCCTCGGGTAGGTTATCGATTTAATCTGCTAATCACAACATCCTAATCAATTACTGTTTTTTACCTTGAACCTTCAACCTTATTTCGGGAAGCGACTAATTTAGTCGGGGTAAAATCATGTCTGAACCAATTCACTTGAGTCTCCTTACTTACGAGTCACTAGGTCTGGCAATAGAGCAGACCGCGATGTACATACACGGCGCGGTTTACGAGTGTTACTCTTTATCTTAACCGTCTTTTATTTAACACACAAGTTTTCTATAGAACTACTTCCCGACTTAGTTTTAATGAGTGTCAAATGATGTTTTCCGATGTAAGCTTGTTTGCGAGTCGATAGCTTGGGGATAAATCAGTTAAACGACTTAACGTTTGTTAACGACATGGATATTAAATGATTGTTTACGCTACACGCGTGTTCTGATCTCTCTATGAGCATGGAAAGTCATTTTTCATTGGAAATGATGGCAAATGTTAAATTACTGTTTCGCTAAGCTAAATTGAATCGGTTTGTAAGCAACGACAGTGGATTCTAATAACATAGTTAATGTTCGTGTAATTCGTCACCGAAGGCGACGCGGCCCTAAGGGCGCACAGCTGGGAGCGCGTGCGAGCCGAGACGGGAGACGGTGCGGGGCGGCAGCGGCGACACTTGTGCGAGTAGCCGAATCTAATAGCCTAGTTTTCAATGAATTAAAGCAAAACCAACCGATCACGAGCCTCTGCTATCCTGCAATCCCTTAACATGTGATAAGTATTCTCCACACCTGTTACGATTTTAATAGTAAATATGTAAAATAAAAGGAAATGTAAGTGGATTTTATTTTCCGTATAAAGTTAATATTTACGTTATTTCGATGAGAATACAATTTGTCGGCGTTAATCTCGAGCCAGGATCTGCTCCGGCCGATGTGGAGTACTCCGGCTAGAATCGATTCAGTCACCTCCATGCTGATTGATGAGTTCATAACTACGCTGCTGAAGCTTCATGTTATCTCGGGAGCTTTAAGGTGCTCCAGGAAATTATTCCTATCTAATAAGCCCTTTAATCGACTTTCTGTCTGCTCTCTGCTAAGGTGTTATTAGAATATTTCAAAATGATTTCATTGTTAAATAATAATATGTTTATAAAAATAATAATTACAGATGAGAATTTAACTCTTTTCTTTCTACTTTATTACTATGTTTTTAACTAGAAAAAAATGTTACAAGTATATTTATAAGTTTATTTTCGTACCTTAATATGATATAGGTACTTAAGCAATTTTAACTAAGATTGATATTAGATTTCTAAAACTAAAATGAATGTAGAGACATATGTCTTAAAGATTGTCATCTACTTGGGGTTCCGCGAATTTTCGAATGGGATTGAATGTAAAGGTACGGGCACCGTCAAAGCTTCGTTCCAGCTTTAAATTTACTTACTCCAAGCTTCAGACACCAGCGAAGAAAGACGACGTACATGTATTGCAGATTTAAAGTTGATTAAGGGGTTCACGCGGGCACCCGTCCCGGTTTGTCTAAAGCCGTATCGTCATCATATTGTTAACGGAATAGTGGCGTTGTTTACATAATATGCTATATCTATTCACTACTATAAATTCAAATGCTATAAAGTCAATTTATATAATCTTCATTAACCATATATTCTAAATGCTCTAAACTCTTTTCAATATTTTCAAATTCTATATATATTATTATATATTTACTCTAATAATCATCCATCAGCCATAAGATTAAAATATATCGATAGTTTTACGTGCGAAATCAGCGTTACTTTGAGTTATAGGTTTTAACTTTCAGATATGTGAATATTAGGTAGAATTAAGTTTATAGGATACGAGCCGGTGGGGTCAAGAGTAAAGCAGAGGCTGGGAGGGGTGGTTCGGGGGCGCAGCCCCCGGCATCAAAATGGTCCATATCATCATCACTTATAACATAGTTCAATGTATTAGACGTAAATATTAGTTAAAGTCCAGTTTATAGGAACGAACTGCATGGGTTACAGGGGTAAAGTAATACACAGGTTGGCACAGAAATGTTACAAAGGGGAGGGGGACACCGGGGCGCAGAATCCGCAACAAAAATGGCTCTTACCAACATCAATCATATGATTAGACAATTAACAAATAATTAAGACGAAGGACGGTTTTTAAAACATTTCCCGTTTACATAAAACATATAGGTTATAGGTTAGGGCGGGCTAGTTTTCCGCAACCCGACGACTTAATTTATGCGTCTTTTTTGCGTGCTGGGTTGCTGGCATTACTCTTGCCAACCCAGTTCTAACAGGAAGCCTAGCAGACCCTTATTGTTGCCGGCGACTTCTGGTAGCGACCTCGGTGTCCCGAGGTGATGTGCCCGGTATGTTGCCACCTCAGGGCAATCCATGATGACGTGGGCTGCGGTTTCCTCCGCCGTCATACAGGCCCTGCACAGGGGGCTGTCTGTAACACCTAATGTGAACAAGTGTTTGTTAAACATTTGAAGCTTTGTCTCATCCACTCACTGTCAACTGAACTGCATATAAATATCGTGGTAACCCCAGGATCTATTCAGGCTTAGCTTGACTCGAGTCGGATAAGGGATACTGTCTAGTTAAAAATGTCGATAGGAGTAAGACCATTGAGCGAGCTCATACGAAAAGGTTAAGCTACCTAATTGAGAATGCATTCCTTAAAATATTGTTCGTAACTCTCTGTCTCAAGCGCGCTTTCGAGTTATGTTTAGGTTAAGAAGAAATGTTTTTGTTTGTAAGTCGATTTTTATTATGTGCTATTTTCATTTTCATTTTCATTTATGTCGATTTGAGAAGTAGTTCCCTAAGAGAATAACATGGCTGGTCTCCAAATCGAATTACTGGGCGTCCAACCACGTCAACATTTAAAGTGTTTTTTTTTATTGCCATCGGCGGACAAACATGCAGAAATCGCACCTAACGGGAAGTGGCCACCGTCGCCTATGGACATTTGCAAGGTCAGAGGCTTCACCAATGCGTTGCCGGTCTCGAAGAAATTTAATGATACCCTTTTAAAAAAGCCCCATATTGAAGCGCATTAGGAAAGTCTCAGCAGGAAGATCATTCCAAATTATAACTAGTTCCTCGGAACACTCCCCATTATACAGACGGTAGAAAATGCAGAGAGATGCAATGTCTCTCCGGAGGCTAAGCAAGCAGGTCTGAAACTGGTCTCCAGCCCAGAGATGCGAGCAGTACTCTATATGCGGCCTGACCTGCGCCTTGTGAAGCACAAGGCGTTGCCGCAGAGTGAAGTACTGCTTGGACCGGTTTAGCACGCCCAGCTTTTTGGAGGAAATTTTTGCCTTGCCTTCCAGGTGACCCCGAAACTGCACGTCGCTAGCAACCTGTCAAAGAAAACATGTCATTAAAAGTTTTTCGGGCATATATTGTACTTCCATTGTATTGTATTGTTCTAGACGAATCGAAGTTGAACACTCGTAATAGTTAGTTGGGCGGGCAGTGTAATACTTATACCTACGTTTGAAAGGCTTTGTGTATTCGTACCGCAGTAGGTATAAAATGCATGTTGTAAAAAATCATGATTTTGTTACATACGTGTACAACTTTTATTTTAAAACATAAATATTTTGTATTTCCACTATCCTACAATATTCGCACATTTATATGTGCATATATGGGTGTTGCATTATTTCTATGCAACACCAATGCCTTATGCGGCTTAAGTTCGAGTACCTACTTACAGGGTAAATACACATAAAGATATAGAGTCTGTTATAGTTAGACGGGTTATTATAAAGCTGATTAGGTTGTTATTGCGCCCGGCCCGGCCTGCCCCGAGCGGCGTGGCGCGCACAACTACCTAACACTTTCATTGCCGCCGACTCGCTAGGCGAGTCCATTTTGTATGAAAATCAGAGAGCCTGGCAATGAAAGTGCTAATACGATTTGCACTGAGACCACCCAGATTAGTGGAGACAGAAGTCTTTATTCGTATACGAGGTAGTTTTCAGTGTAACCTAGATTACTTCTTAGTCACTATTTCAAACTTTCACCTTTACAAGCATTTACATAATGTATATTATCGTGCTTAGGTATACCCACTACGCTTATTTAACTATGAATTAATCGGCCTATCCTGGCCTAAGTAATACTGATTATTAAGCAGATCCAACAATTCATATACACAATCGTGAGTTCCATTAATATCGATATGAAATGAAGGGGTTGCTTGTTAATGATTGGAGTGTGTTGTTAATTACAAAATTTATTATTTTAATATTACCCGCATGGAGCTTTTATGATAGCTCATTTCAAACTGACTAAAGTGTAACATTTACTGGAATTCAATAACGTCGCTTGATGTCTAACTTTATGTTTAGGGAGATGTCACTGTTAATAAGTAATAAGCGAGCGGAGGCGGCGTCCCAGTGCACCTTCACCCTACCCATAAATGGAAGAGCCGCGCTCGGACGGACGAGTAGGGAGGTTCATACAGTGGGTCAAAGAGTTAAGGAAATATTTAGGTACCTAAATGGAAATTTATAATATTTTAAGCGGTTAACGCTTTCAGTGCGTAAACGGCTAATATATGCGTTCAACTGCCATGAACTCTAACTTTAATTATATGTGGAAACGCCAAAGAATACGAAGCATTATTGTATTTGGCTTCCGCATAGGATCCAGGGGGCGTGGAGAAAGAAGGGTGCATCGCCTTTAGACCTAGGCTAACTTTAAATAAAAGAAACGAGACCCTTCCTGAGGAGGATGGGGTATGAGGTCATAGCCCCGCGCCCCATCCGCTAATTGAAATCGTTGATCCATTAGAAAAAGAGTGAAATGGATTTCCATATATGTAATTGAAAAGGAAAAAACATAACTGAACTGAAAAAAAGCAGATTTTGCTTTGGACCGACGTAGACTGTGTTCGTTTATAATTATGATCCCGTAGCGCGCTAAAGTACCTAAGTAGAAAAGGGTTGTCGATTTTGAGTTCGCGATACAGAACAAGAGATCTGATGATAACCACTTACCTACGCTTAGTAAAATGACGTTCCATAGTAAATGCTTCATTCTTGATGATAAATCAGACTAAGGCTTAATTCTTGATGAGTAAAAATTTGTATCTAGTTCACTTTTAAGCGGCGGTGACGCAAGTACGGTTAATGGAGGTCTAATCATGGCGCGCACTCCACAGTTAGTTTGTACCTAGGTATAAACTGCGCGAGCTACATATAGGTATAGGTAAAAATGACAAGTAAAATCCCTTTTGCTTGTAGTTGTAACACACCTGATAGATCGCTCGATATTCTCTATATGTTTGACGTAAATTCCATGGGTATTAGTTTTGTAGGCGATTACCAAGAGGGGCTTTACTTAAGTTATTGCCTAGATGTATGCTGCGCCAGTCGTGCCATAATGTACCCAATAAGCAGAGATCGGACAAATGGGCGTCATTACATGGACATGACTCCAAAGATTTTAATTAAACAAATTAAATTATATTCATTGATTACATACCCGAAAAATAAGTTTTATCCTTTGCAAGACAGTAATAAATAAATAATGCAAAGACTTGTTATTGTGTACATTTATTAAATCAAATAAACAATATTTTTTATAAATTTTCCGTGGTTAGTTTATTCCTTTTCATGGCTAAAATAAACTTATGAAGTGGAAAGCTCCTTTCGCAATCCACGGATGTTAATGGAGCAAACTTAAGTAAAATCATATTAATGACCACTCTTCACGTCTTTCTATTATTTATTTATTACTGTCTTGCTAAGGATCAAAATTAAAATTCAGATAAGAAATCAAATAATCTAACTTAGTTATTATAATTAACATCTTTGCAGTCATGTCAACATTATTGAGAGTAATGACGCCCATTTGTCCGATCTCTGGTAATAAGGCAAAAAGCCAGATGGCGAACGGGCTGAACTTGAACCCTGGGCTCGCTACTGACTCGCCATCTAGGTATGTCGGTTAGTCCGCTCGGGCTCAGGCTCGTAGCAGAATCATATGTAGGGTAGCCAATATCGATATCTATTCCCTTCAAAATACTTTAGACCCCTTTTCATCTAGTAAATAGTTACCCACAAGGTCCAGGTCGAGCACGAACATTTCTAACATAATGTCACATTTTATTCTACTTAATACATTATTTACGTGCATTTCACCTCCACTACTCGGTAACGATACGGAACACAAGTTCAAGTTCGTGCTGGAATTTTTTTGTACTAAAATCTAGGGAATGCAAATAACCGGTAATAACCGCTTTTAACCGGTTATTTTCATACGAAAACGGTTAATAACCGGTTAAATTGCATTCCCTACTAAAATCAGACAGTGTTGTCGCAACCGCCATACTAATTTTCTCGATATGTCGACGTCACTTAGTCGATAAAAGGAAAAAGTTCGTGTCGAGGCGGTGTTTTAATTGCTTATACCTCGTTCGTGTCTGACTAGGGAATGCAAATAACCGGTTATTTACATACACAAGCTGTTAGTAACCGGTTAAATTGCATTCCCTATGTCTGACTAATGACCATGTAATATAAAGGGTAACAATAATCATTATAATCCCCTTTTTTCGCTGCAGGACCAATAACACATTTTAGAGACGATCCTTAAAAATATAAGGTTGATTCACAATGCACCGATCGCATCGACTTGACCCAAAATCGTGGAGTGCCGCAACCCGCCGCAGATCGCACAGATACCACCTAATGTCCCGGCCGCGCCACGACAATAATCACCGATCGATATCCGCTCCATAACTCTTCAACACTTTTCAAAACACGTTTATACAGTTGACTTACTTAGTTACAACAAAATATAGAAACCCTAGTTTTCTAGACCAGTTAAAGTAATTCATTTTGCATTTCAAGACCTGACGGTGCAGTTAGCTTAATTGGTAGTGACCCTGCGGACGAAGCTAGTGCGGTCCCAGTTTCGATTACTGTATTTATTTCCGAGTCTAGAGGTGTTTTCTTTGTAGGTAATTATGTAACTATTTATTTCTCTATATAAGTACGTTTATCGTTGCATAGTTTCCATAGTACAAGTAGTAGTAGTAGTAGCAGCTTAGTCTGCGAGTAAGTAGGTCAATTTGTATAAGATTGTCCCCGATATTTGTTTATCCAAATTTTAAGCGTAGGTATAATATACTTTATTTTTACTAACTTTATCGAAAATTACATATCAATTAACGTAAGGCACTCTAAAACAGTAAGCGATTAGCTATGCCCGTCGTCGTCGGCAGCGCGCGCACCGAATTGCCTGCGAGTCCCGCTAACGGCGCCATTTACATATAAAATGCTACGATTTCCTGAAACATACAAATCAAACACCAGACTAACCGCCGCTCTCAGAGACAGTCAATGGCGATTAAGGGCCCGTTGTTCGATCAAGGGTTAAACATACTAAAGTAAAAATCGTAATTAGTTGTTAGATCTGAACCATTCTGTGGAATTGAAAAACCACTCATCAGACGATTTGAGTGTTAGCTGTTAAAATGTATGAACGAACAGACGTTTGGTGAAATTGGTACTTAATAGTGTGTCAAACTTTAAATTTTAACCATTGGATTAGCTAACTACTGATCAAACAACGGGCTCTAAATATTAAGTTCCTTCGTGACGATTTTTGATACACAAGTTTGAAAAAGAAACGAGTCGTTTGTCATTAACTGACTCCGAGTGCGGCGGTAAGAGAAACTCTACTTATGCATTTCATACTCACTCATGTCCGTCCGTCATTTTGCATTAAAAGAAAATTGTTACCATAAACCGGAGTGACAGGTAGCCATTTCCGCCGCATTTTTCGCAGGTTTTCCTAAATTGGATAGTACCTGCGTAATGCTCACGCAGTTGGAAGAAAACACTGGCGAGCAAAAATAACGGGTCACTTTGTAAAATAATCAGAATAACGTGACTACGTGATACAGGTTTCAAACAAGAATTAAAAAGCTATAAGTAAATATTCTGAGGCATGTGGTGCAGAGGCCAAGCCAACAATTAAAACATACAGGACACACTTGGCGCTGCTTGCGTGAGATTGCAATTGTTATCTATAGGCCTGGAGACCACTTACCATCAGGTGGCCTGAATATTCGCTTGCCATACTTAGAAAGAGATCGCAAGTCAGGTGCAGCCGACATCTATTACGACATGCTTACAGAGTCGTTTGGAACACAAGACCAAAGCAGTGGGGATTGAGCGGTTAACAAAACGGCGCGAATCGATGAAGTAGTAGCGATTCGAGACATGCATTAATACTCGTATAGGGTCCCGTATCATAAATTATAAGCCTAGCATTAAAGCATGTTTTAATACACCAACGAAACTAAATTCTTGAACTCGAAGCATTTGATTACTTACAATTAGTCAGAAATAAATAGAGTTCAAATATCTGGAAAATAGAGGGTGACATGATCAACCACAACGTTACAAACCTAATATGACGTGGGCTCAGTTCCACTCAGGGGAAGTGGGGCAGATTCATGCAAGGGGCACGATATTCACTAGTATTATTTTGTTAACAACAAATATTAATAATATAGAAATATCACTAAAATTCGACTACACGTAAGCGGCCTTGACAACTGTAAACGCATCGCTAGGTTGTTGTTTTTTAGCATTACACGAGGAAGAAACTGACTGTTTTCAGTGTAAAAAATATTCTCCTTATGTAATAATCAATGTTGCAGTGTTTTTGTCTTTTTTGGAGATTTTTAATTTACATTATTTTAGTTACTTAAGTAATTAAGTTTGGCTTATTGCCCGTTTAATATTTCTAAAGTATACTGGATATATTGATATTAAAATAATTTTCGAATATAACCGTTGGGGCACTTTGATACATAAAGGCACGGGGCACCGGGGACATTGGTGCTATCAATATTATTTATTAGTAAGTATTTTTTTACTGTGTGTTAGTCCTAAGTCTATTTTCTCATACAGTCTCGTATAGTTCATTTCAATAAATACTGAAAATTTAATTTTTAATTGGTCGTAATGAGCCTATGAGTAAAAAAAAATATTTAAAATATGCTATTAAAATTATTTTGATACAGAACAGGTTGCCTATTCATTACCTCCTTAAAAAAATGGAACAACATCTTGTTGAATGCGGTCATTTTTCAAACCTTTTCACGAACTTAATTAAGCATTTGTATTAAGGTGCCCCATGGGTGACAATGATACAAGTTCCATTTTTCACTTATTTTTCTTTATCTTTATTACGGTTCAACTTTTTTGCCCTTACTTATAAACATGGAGTAACCGTGGAGTAGCTAAACCATGCTTTGTCCTTATCTGTCAAATTCAAATGTCACAATAACAGATAAGGACAAAGCATGGTTTAGCTACCCCACGGTTACTCCACGTTTATAAGTATGGGCATTAAGATTTATTAGATGGCCCTGTCAAACCCAATTAATTAGTTTCCCTGTAGTATAAGCAAAAATGGTGTCAGGGGATCAGGAATTTAAAAAAAAAACAAGAATTTTATGGATATTTTGGGTTTCCTTGGTAAGAAAATCTCTTGTTGGCCATTTTAAACCTAATTTAATCTTTGCCTTTCTTAATTAGCAACAAAATAATGCAATGTAAAAAACAATGAATGCCTAAAAGGTAAATAATGTCATCGCTATCGAATTAAGTGGTTTAATGCCTGCGGTAAAATGAAATGCAACATTAATGCAGATATCGCGGTCGGATTTAGTAAGGCATCGGAGCGTAAGTTGATGCTCCGCACTCACACAACGTCATGTAATGTATTGAGATCGAGATTACACATTTTTAAATTATCGATTATCTTTGATTATTTTATTTACAGTTACAAAAACTCATTATGTTTGTTTGTTTTAAACTTTCGCCACGTTCACACCTAATGTTATAAATCTATAACGGGACTTGATCGCGTAAAACACACAATAAATATTTACGTCGACGTTTCGATCATGTTGCACAATACACAATTACACACTACCCTTAAAGATAACATAGATTATACAAGATCAAAAACATATTGCCCACTAACTGTTATACTAAGTCAAGCTTTATAAGCTTTTATAGGAGTTAGTGGTCCTCCCCTCAAGTGATCAATATCATCATGCATCGTTACGTAAATTAAAGTTAATAAAGACTTTTATTGCAATTGTTAGATTTTTTTTGTTTATTAAGACTAGAGATTGTGGTACAAAATGTAATTTATTATATTACATAGTTTCCAAATCATGACACACGTGGTGCTCTGTGAACATTGTCCTGCACATTTACACGAGGACTCATTTCTGCCCTGCGGGCCTGCGGCGTGACCGTGAGGGAGTACTATTTGAATTAGAGGGGAAAGTACAACCTTCTAACTAACCCTCGTAGTACTAGAACTTCACTATAGAGTCCGGCAGTGGAGTAGTCACGGTACTAAAAATGCATGACTTTATGAACCACCCACTGCGCCCTCTCAAGTCCCAGTAGTAAAGACTTCTAAGTTCCTCCCCATACAGGTATAAAGTATGATAGGATAGACTAACACAGAGCATTATAGACGATTCGCATGATGGCTGAAATTGCTGAGTGTCGTAAGTTCCTAAAAAAAACGCGCACTTTCGATTTTTTAAGAACACATGACTGTACTGTAACTACATGAAATTTTACGCTTACCTAAGCATTAAACTACCATTATTTTTCTTCGTAAACAATACTTAATCTTATTTAGTTATAGTATATATAAAGCACTTGAAAAAATCAAAAGTGGCCGTTTTCTTTGCAAGGGGGTTTATAAATATTTCTTCTGACTAGCGCGTCTATTTGGGGCCTTCACCGGCGTTCATCGACGAGAACTCCAAGATGCTTGACATTCGAGACTCGGTTTAACATAAAACAGTTTAACATACAGACCGATTGAAACAAGAGAGTCAGAGCAAGTAGGAGGTTTTGGGGCTTTTGGTACAGAGAAACGAATTGAAGTAATTTTCTGAATATTACTTATATTTTTTTTAACAAATTACAAGCAAGCAAATCACAATATTAAGACAATTTTTGGCAGTCTTTTTCGTGGGCAATTACATATAACTGTATCATTGGCGGCGTAAGTAAAAACTTTACAATTTGGAAATGATAAATTACATTATTCATTAATATAATGTATATTACACATAGAATACATAAACTGACGCCGTCATTCCCAGGCAGGCTACAGAATTACCAACATATATGTATCTATATTAAAAATAATGTTGGCTTAAGCGTAGCCTGAGGCACGCCGTATGTTATTGATTTCTTGTCGCTAATTGAATTACATTTTCCACTCAGGAAAATCTAATCAGGATATAGATTAATGAAACCTAAGAAAGATGAACGACCCGACCGCCATAACTATGTCATGAATCGAGCTGAATCAGACGAAAATATTCCTTATGGATCGACTTCTGCAATTGATTCGTTTTTGTAATGCACATTTTAATTTTTTGGTTTTTTATCTACCTACTGCAAATAATATAGTGAACAATTAAACGACATTGCAAAAGGTCCTATTAAAATACTCTAATATACTTACTACAAATTAATAGTCGTTTCATAAAATGTCTGCTTCCACTGCCTTGTTATCAGTACTACTCTTTGAAGCAGCGTGTAAAAATAATACGATAATACGTCAAAGGCAATATGATTTTACCCAGCAGATTAGCGGCCCTGTCAAGTAAATACTTAGAGCTATCGTAACGTTGGCGATAGGATAACATGTCATAGGCAATAATAATATGGTTTTAACCTCTAGAATAGAGGCTCTATGCCTATCTCTAGGGGTCTTGGCTTATTCTTGATTCAACTCTTTGCGTAGCGAATTGATGTTTTATTCTGAGGAACGTTCGTCAAAATCACGAGTCTCATATTCAAATGCATAAGAATAGGTACGTGGATTGTGAATTCGTTTGCACAAGTAACGTTATCACATTCAATGCCCCGGACTGAAGCTCTTCTTATAAAATTGGCTGTATGTGTACGTTGTTGGCATTGTACGTGTTAAGAGGCAGCTTGGCAAGCGCTCCAGCGGGCACGCCGCGCGCTCGGCGCTGCCTGCCGGCCACGCGCGCGGGGCAGGGCCGTTAACCTGCCCCCTCCCCCACCGTCTCCCGGCGCCCCGCAGCCCGCACCACCCGCGCCGATCCAAACCTTACACCTCGGATCTTAAAGCGCTTTCCAAACACCGTGACGCAGACCTAAGGGGAAATCGTCCAGCGCCTTCACAGCCGTATCTCAAGTGAATTAGGTGTTATTTGTTCCGCGGAGCGAGCGGCCCGGCCGGCACGCTGGGGCTGCGTCCGTGTAGGTACGTGAGATGTGCCTATCTTTACTGCGAACGTATTCATGATTTCATGATGATATGATATGCGAAAGCTTTTACTGTATAATCGTACAATTACTATATAACGAATATGTGTTCTTTTTCTGACATTCCTCCTTATAATGCTGCTTAAGGCTTATTTGAAGTTCAAATGAAACAAGACAAAGGTTACGTAATCAAAGTTTGATAAATATTTTCATTTATCTTAATAATCTATCTTTTTCAAGACTCTGGCTTACTTGTAATGCAAATAAATAAAAACTGAATGAGCTGCTTTATCTTGTTTCAAAAAATAAGTACTTATGTCATAAATGGAATTACGATCAATAGAAAAAAACTACCCCACATTTTTTGTAGCAAGGCTGGAATGTTTTTTATGAAATATTACTACCATAGCACTGCGTAGATATGCTTTAAAGTATGTTGATAAGCCGCCATGCGAAAGATTGATAAGTAAATACATTTCGACAACTAAGTTTAATTTAAAAGAAACATTTATCCTTTATTACATTGTGTCCAGGTTGTGACATGTTCATAACAATAACAGAATTGTGTTCGTTGAAGGGTTTTCCTTTATTCCCAAAGTATTAAGCATGTAGGTGTAAGTAGGTATTTACAAAAGGCTGAGCTCACAACGAGGTTTTTTCATATTATCCAGATTAATTAAGAGAATCTGAAATATGAGTTAATCGGTTTTCCGTATTGTGATCTGCTTAGCGTTTTTAACGAGATTAAATTAATCGATACTTACGTTTTTACTTTTTTGTGATTATATAAATTAATTAATATTTAATTTTAGAAAAAAGTAACACTCTGACGTGTTTCGTTGTGAATTTAATTTGGAGTATTAACGTTGAAAAGGACTAAACACAATTCAAATATTTTTTAACTCTCTTTAAGAGGATTGTGAGGCGAGCCTTCAATCGTTTAGCTGTCAATTTATTTTCGTACACCTAAGCTTTCTCACCCCCTAAATCAAGCCCGATATCCAGGATTTTTGAGTATGTGGTAGTTATTATGAAAACTAGGTTTGAACTAGGTCTTTTTAATTTATTTCTCTCCATGATATATTTTCTTGGAAACAAAAACGTACAGACCTAGTTTTTCATAATATATCACAACATATTCAAAATTCGTAATAATCGGACTTGATTTGGGAGAGAAACGTTATCGCATTTTGTATGGAAATTTTCAGCGTTACAACCCTCCCATACGATATAGTACCGTAACAGCTCTCTTAAACTGTTTGGAGTACAATTGTACTCGTAATATAATAAAATATAGTATCTTGTCGGATAGATTGGTTTGTAGGTATCGGTTATTTAAAAATGACGTGCAAAATAACAGCGTGCGGTATAAACAGTCAAGATAACCATAATTATTTCGAATGTTCTTGCATTTTGGTTCATTAAAGCTAATATATACTTACCTATATCAATACTTATACCTAATGTATCAACGATGTTTTCTATTTCCATTCTCTATGTCCGAAGGGCGCCATTTAAGCTGTTTTTTTTGTTTTTCCAAAGATCCAATCGTTTCTAGCCGTGTCAGATAATTGGATTTGGATAGACTGAAGAAATTCATGCCTTATTAAGAGAAATGTGAGATCTGTGTTAGGTATGTATATTGAGCTGCGGAATGCAGTATTGTACCGCATCGGCGGGCAGGTAACCGCGGCTCTGGCCGGCTGCCATTTGTTATTTATAAAATTATAAATGATCTAACGGGCTATGAAAGATATTAACTCGATTTGCAAAAAAAAATCTTCCTTTCAATCTGAGCTAAGTGGTTGTTTACTGTAGAACTCCATTTCTTATCAAATTTATTGCAACAATTACGCGTGAGCCATTCAAGCTATACATTATTTTAATAAAATACATGTTTTTCACTTTGTAGAAAAAAATACAGTAAATAAAAATAAGTTTTGTAAACGGGAGTAATAATATCAAAATATCCATTAAGAAATAGCAAACTCATTAGAGTCAAAAACCATACAAAATAAACAACTGAACTGTAAGTACTTTCTCTTTA
Source organism: Acleris literana (assembly GCA_946894065.1). NCBI lineage: Eukaryota > Metazoa > Arthropoda > Insecta > Lepidoptera > Tortricidae > Acleris > Acleris literana. The sequence goes on along the minus strand of OX335668.1, from coordinate 14,141,030 downwards.
GAGGAAAATCACTCCTTTTTTAAATCATCATCATCATTATATCGGCCGAAAGATGCCCACTATTGGACAGTTGGTCATAGGCCTATGCTTTCCCAAGAATCTCCACGACATGGTGCTGAGCTGCTACTTACACGCTTCTTCTACAGAGCGTCGGGCCGCCTTGTGAGAGGGCTGCCAACACTTCGCTTTCCGGCACGCGGTTTTTTGAATGTGTAATCTTTACATAGTTTAAAACAGAGCCGCTTCCCGCATCTATCTCTCTGTTCGCTTAGATCTTTAAAACTACGCAACAGATTTTAATGCTGTTTTCATCAATAGATAGTGATTCAAGAGTAAGGTTTTTATGTATAATCAATTCGGGTTTATGTACGGGTGTTACAGACAACTCATATATTTAAGTATAAACCGAAGCGGAGCTAGGGTGGGTCGCTAGTAAATAACCTATAATTTAAAAAAACCTCCGAAACATCCATCTCAAAGACGGTTCTGGGTTTTTTTGCGGTGCTTCTTCTCCGCGGTGATGGTCTTGTCTGAAGCGCTGCTCTAGTAGATTCACTCCTTATTAACGACGTATAAAAGAGCCCTCATGAGGCCGATTTGATAAATAAATAATGTAATTTTTTGACATAATGGGAATGGGGATTTATGGGAATTGAGGTAGCGGATGAATTATTGAATAAATGTGATTTTAGTAAATGTGATAAAAAAACTAGCACTTTGTCTATTGGTTACGCTTAATCACGGCTAAACCACTGTCCACCACCAGATTGGAAGGACATATCGAATAGCGATAAACGGTACGCGTACGGACTTCGATACTATCGTTAAATTTTTCTTGATAAAACGCTTTATTTTCCTAATACTGACGTGAAGAATATTTAAATTAATTTTTTTTTACAAATGAATAAAAACTAAAAACGTATTTATGCATGTAAACATAGATATTAGGTATTGCACAAAAGAAAACAAAGTAAGAACATTTAAAAAAAATGGGTACGTTTGTGTGCAAAGGTGAACTTATCCCTTAAGGGATCTTTTCTAGCTAACACTACTTATTATTTGAATCAGATAGTTATATTTGTTCAAATAAAACTAATTGGAACGGTTTATATTGTGTAGGGAAATAAAAGTAATGTTAATGATTACAAGTATGTTCCAAGAAATTTTATTAAATGAGCAACAGTAAAGATTTGTAGTCGACATCAATCTAGCTGTAATGTTGATATTGGATAATAAAGATAACGGTTCGGAAGAATAGACAAAATTCTGTTGTCATACATTCGAGTATGTTATGACCCTGCGTGCCCGAGATCAACTCTTGTACCGATACCTATTGTATTAGGTAGTGTTAAGACTGAGCATAAATGATTGTCAATGTAAAGTAATAGTTTTCGCATGATCTGTGTCATTCTAAATAATACTCAAAGCATTTACATAGGTTTCCCAATCAATTAAATGAATAAATTGATTACGAATCAATCAAATCGTTTATAGGAGTTTCCTCGGTAGTTAAAGCACGAACATTTTAATAATACGTCACGTTTTAGAATCGCCTATATTATTTGAATACGGGTTCTACGCTTTTATTCTTCTAGTTAAAACCATATTGCCTTTGACGTATCAACGTTACGGCAGTTCTTATTTACCTCACAGTAATGGCGGCCGAGTAAGATACAATTCCATAGCACGTCAAAAGCAATATTGTTTTACCCAGTGGGACAGGCGCTGAACCTATCCGTGCCTCGAAAACCTAAAACAGACTCATCTATACTATTATATAGAGAGAGAACCGGAATGCGCGTCACTCATTAACGCACAGCCGAAACTACTGAAGGTAGAAACATGAAACTTTAACAGTACGTGTGTTTTTTGACGTAACCAAGTAATAAGAAGGGATTTTTCGAAATTCAACCCCTAAAGGGGTGAAATAGAGGCTAAACCATTGTATGGAAGTCCGTCATATTCAAAGCTACTTACATGAAATTTGGCATTAAGGCTTATAATATAAATATGAGGCTGTAATTGTACCATATTATTTATTAACCGACTTCAAAAAAAGGAGGAGGTTCTCAATTCGTCTGTATTTTTTTTTTAATGTTTGTTACCTCATTACTTTCGACTGGGTGAACCGATTTTGATAATTCTTTTTTTATTTGAAATCTGGTGCTTCCCGATTGTTCCCATTCTTATCAAAATGAAGATCTGATTGTGGAATCCATGAGGAATCGATAGAACTCTTCAAAATTTATTGGCATAACTATAGCAATTTTGGTATTTTTCATTGTAACTCGTGTATTTGATCTTGAAAAGCACTATTTGGTGAAGTGGAACTGATGATGAAGACCACAGATGGCCACCGGAACTCCTAAACGGTATATATTTCGAGGGTGGCGACAAGATATTTTGATTAAGATAGTTGAGCGACTATGACGAAGCATATTCAGGTTTAAATATATGACTATGACTTTCCCACGGCGTTGCCTGCGGCGAGATTGAAATGTTCTATTATATTGTTTCTTATTAATTGAGCAGTGGGAGAATAACAGCATTATTATGATCACTAAAAAGTACAAAATAAAAAAAAAGATTAAAAAAACAAAAACCCGCCTTCAAAAAGCAAAAAATAACTTCTTTAAAATGGTAGGTAAATAGGTCAGTCCAACTGAAGTCGGCGTCCAACAATATTTTAACCAAAATCAGACTTCAGTTGGACTGACCTATTTACCTACCATTTTAAAGAAGTTATTTTTTGCTTTTTGACGGCGGGTTTTTTTTAAATTAAATTTCATCTCTAAAGGGTCGAAATAGTGGATTAAAATTTGTATGGTAGATATGTCATTTTTGAAGTAAATGACATCACATTTAAAATGTAGGCTCCTCGTAAATAGAATTAAAGAAATTCAACCATTAAGGGAATAAAAAAGGGGTTGAAAAATTGTACGGGGTTCCCGTTGTTTCAAAGCTGCTGACTGACACTATAGATTATGTTTTCAAAAATCTGATTCAATTTATTTATCCGTTTTTACCCGACTGAAGCTAAAGAGAAACGAGTGTTATATTCAAACATCATAACAAAGCATTAAAATTTGTATTCAAATCCGATTATCTCAGAAAGGAAAAACTAAAATCTACACTTCGTATTAGAACGTTTTCAGTCTTCACCGTAGGTTGTACTTAAACAAAAAGTTTTTGTTAAAAATTTCACTTTTATGACAACCTTTTTTTCTAACTGTACTTTATATTACATTATATTACATATATAAGTACTCTAAGGTGGGTTCAGAAGCCGAAAGGCAAATTACCAGCATTACCTGTGGTAGTATGTGACAGCGATGACCGCTGTATCGTAATTTCATTACGTTATCGAATATTGTAAGGTAATGAGATCCAAATTTGGAACATCTTCCAAAATTAACAGCTGTCATCGCTGTCACCTACTACCACAGGTAATGCTGGTCATTGCCTACGGGTTTTGAACGCATAATAGAGGACTTATGATATGTGTGTAGATAAAAGATTCTAAAAAGGCGAGAAGTAACGGCAGACAGACTCTTCCGAAAGTTCTATTTCTTTTTCTACAAGTAATGACGATCTTCCTTTTTATTCGAATTTCAAATTTATTCATTTTTTACATAAAAGCCAGATGCATTCCATTTTTAAATTCAAAGCATCTGAAAACTTTAAATAGTGAAGAGTTTCGAGTAAATAACGTGTTGTTTTATTATTGCAAAAAAATCCATCTTTGCTTACCTAAACAATCTAGGTAAATAAACGATATGAAATGAAATGAAATGAAATGAAATGAAATGAAAATGAAATGAAATGAAATAGTTTATTTGAAAAACATGAGTCTAAATAAGTTCTTATGGTACAGAAGTTTGTTGCATACATGTTTTGCCATAATTACAGCATTCAAATATTCAGTATTATTAAGAATTTAGTATTATCATAGCATGCCACAGTAAACCTATAAACATCATTAAGAGCAAAAAAATAAAATTATAATTGAATCGAATGTCACAGTAATTAAAAACAATATTATAAGTGTCACAGCAATAATAAATAATAACTTAAGAGCTAAACGGCGTTTATTTTACAATATCTTGTGAAATCATTTATGTCATAAAAGCATTCTTGCAACAATATCCCTAGCAGCTTTTTTCGAAAGTCATTTTCTGGAAGTGATCGTAAATTTACAGGAAGTGTATTATATAATATAATAGCCATGCAATAACAATTGTTTTGGTAAAATTTCAATCTTTGGTACGGGACTTCCAGATCATGTCTCCTACGTTTATTGTGATCAATTCTTTTAAACAGCGATATATTTTTCTTAACATAATTACAAATTTCAAAGATATATAGAGAAGGCAATGGTAAGATTTTTTTCCTTTTGAATAATGGCTTACAACTATCTAGGTAGTAAGCTCCACACAATGCTCGCACACATTTTTTTTGAAGTTTAAATGCTCTGTTAGCGTCAGTAGAGTTGCCCCACAGTATTAGTCCGTATCGTAATTGTGAGGAGACATAGCCGTGAAAAGCTGCAGTTGCAGCCGCTTCAGACACTACTGATCGCAGACGATACAAAACGTAGACAAATCGGTCCAATTTACTACATACAAAGTCAACGTGAGCTTTCCAATTACAAAATTTATCTATGTGTATCCCTAGGAACTTTGCGGTGTCTAATTCTTTTATTTGCACGTCATTAAAGATATGTCTGGGGTGGTAGGCAAGATGACCAACGTTTAGCTTTCGAATAACGAAATCGACAGAATATGTATAGAGTGACATTCGATGACGGCTGTTAGTCCTGAATACATTGTGTTTCTAATCTATTTCAAATTTATAATTATAATAACAATATCATATTTTGATATGATGATAACTAGGACTAACTTTAACCTGGAATGAACATACTAAACCACACCCGAGCGAAGCCGGGGCGGGCCGCTAGTTTTTTCATAATTATATTATTTTACTTACACCGCATACTTCTCCTTTACTATAGGTACTCGATGTCGACACGAAAGTCAACGTCAATGTCAACTTGCGATCTTTTGTACTAAATACGGACAACGGCCGCTTTAAGTAAGTAATCGCCATACTCATTAAAGTCGTTGCCATGACAAATAGACAACATTGTTCTTTAACATGGTATATTATTAAATAAGTTCCGTATATCAATAAAAACTTCTTGTGATCGTGATGTGGCAACACACCTGTTCTCAAACCACGACATCTAGAGTCTGTTTACGCTGATTTTTCCCTTAACTTTGCCAATCGAGTTTCTTACGCAATGGTTGAGCGTGCCAGTTCGGCACTTTTTAAGTGTCTTTCAAAAGTTTGCGGTGCTTCTTTGTTTTGCGTTTAAAGATTGCAACATTCTTCTGTAGATGACTTCCGATATTCTGCGGTATGACCACAACTCTAAGGCGTCAAGCCTACGGCAAATATCCTCGTTGGTAGTCCTTGTCTTGGAGCAGTACCTATATAATCGTATTAGATATAGTCGTACGTGACAGTGGATCATTCTGACACGCAGCCACATATATGTAGAGTTTTTATCTTTATCTTTTAAAAGGAAGGGTGATAATATTCATCTTTCGATCTATTCTCTTAAATGTCTCACTACGCCCATTTGACGCGAAAAGAGGATTTGAATCAGTTTTATTTTGAAACGCGATAAAACTTACAACCTACAAGGACGCTACACGCTAATATTTACACGTTCATCCGTATAAATGTTTCTCTGTTACTCGTTGTGCTAATGGGCCAGGCAACCGTCGTGCTCGTGCTTGCTCGCGCTTTCAACATTCAAACCTTTATTTAAGTACCCCTCTGGCCAACGTTTCTATGAAGAGCTCTACATGCCCTAAGCTTGCCGTGGTTTTCCACTCTCTCTGGTGTATTTCCAGGGCTTTATTTTTCTGGGCTGCTTTTATGGTGCTCGGTGAAGGTGCCACAAATAGTTTAGGTCCGACGTATCCTTGGAGCCTTCTCTTGCCAGCTCGTCCGCGGCTTCATCTCCAAGAATGCCTTCGTGTCTTGGAATCCACATTTCAGTTTCAGTCAGTTACACTTTTTTGTGCGTACCGAGCTTGTTTACTATAACGCTTGGATTCCATTGTAGACAAGTCTTGACTCTATTTTAGGCGCTGTCAGCGCCTCAAGTGCCGCTTGGCTGTCACTTAGAATATCGATAGTTTTCTCCTGTGGAGGCCCACCTATACATTATATTCTCTTGCGTACAGGCAATTATCGCGTACATCTCCGCCTGGAAGACCGTTGCGTAGTGGCCCATACATATGCTACTGTTATAGTCTTTGGCGTGAATACCCGCCCCCCCGTACCGGAGCTCATTTTTGAAACATCCGTGTACCATATCGCGTTGTCTTCCTCTCATAGGTGCAACCCATCTTTCCATTCATCCCTTGTCGGAATGTGGACATTGAAGTTCTTCTGGAATACATACTTGGGTCGCATTTTATCGCAGCTCATCGTCAGTATTCTATCTATAACAACATTATGTGCCATTTTTAACCGACTTCAAAAAAGGAGGAGGTTATACGTTCCACTGTATGTTTTTTTTTTTTATGTATGTTCACCGATTACTCCATCAATTGTCGACCGATTTCAAAATAATTTTTTTGTTTGATAGAGTATACTTTCGAGGTGGTCCCATTGTCACCAAATCTGAATCTGATGAGAGGATCCGTGAGGAATTGAGGGAACTCCTCAAATATTGTAGGCAAACATATAGCGATTTTAGTATTTTTAGTAACAAGTTTAGCATTTGCATTCAGAAAGTATCATTTGGTGAAGTGGAACTGATGATGAAGACCACAGATGGCCACCGGAACTCCTTAACGGTACCGATTTCAAGGGTGGCGATAAGATATCTCGATTAAGATAGTTGAGCGACTACAACGAAGAATATTTACTTGTTAACCGACTTCAAAAAAGGAGGTTATTGAAATATGACTATGACTTTCCCGCGGCGTTGCTTGCGACGCGCTTGAAATAACTTAAAGTTTCATTTCAACTAAGAAGTGGGACAACGTAACAGCGTATTATGATCACTAAAAAGTATAAAATAAAATAAATGTTTTAAAAAACAAAAAACCGCCTTCAAAAATGCAAAAAATAACTTCTTTAAAATTGTAGGCACCTAATAGGTTAGTCCAACTGAAGTCGGCGACCACAACATTTTCAACAAAAAGCCGACATCAGTTGGACTAACCTATTAGGTGCCTACAATTTTAAAGAAGTTATTTTTTGCATTTTTGAAGGCGGTTTTTTGTTTTAGTGTGTCTGGTTCTAACCGCTGCGTCGTTCCACAGGCCCGTCTCTTTCAACCTCTGCAGCGACTTGCATACCTCAGAACTGTTTGGCGATATGCAGTGGTGGAAGGTTAATTAGGATCTCCATTGCCACCGTCGGCGTCGTTCTGAAAGCCCGCGCCCCTGTTGTAGCTATACGTAGTGGGTCAGAGTAAAATTTTGCGATTGTACATAGTATGACTGATGTTATAAACAGAGGTCGGAATAGGTAGTGCTTATTAACCTAAACTTGATGCATCTTCATTCAATAACGTATTTCCATCTCACTCACGCATGAATGAACATGAGTCAAGTTTAGGTTAATAAGCACTACCTATTCCGACCTCTGGTTATAAAGTATCATTTTATTCGTAATGTAATATAAGTATTAAGTAATAAGGGTCATAGACAATGAACTAAATGTACAAGTAAAAAATTGATTAGTGTCAACAATTTTTTTAAGGCTGGAAAACATTATGTCCATATGTTTGGGTGTTATTTAAAAGTGCTACACCTCAGCAAGGAGCTAGAACTCAGCCTAAAACGCCAAGTAGGCAATTTTATTTCCGCGACAGGGGAGAGGGGGAAAGATCAAAGTATTTAACTCCCGTGCTTAGATATAAATTTCTGGCGGATGTATTTGGGCTCCGAGTAATTGAGTAGGTCGAGTTTGGTATCCTTATTAGATAAAATGACCTTGTAGTCCCATTATTTTATAAAACTGGGCCTCTATTTCACGCTGCTACTTTATATTTATAATGGACTGATATTCTTATATTGGGGCCAATTTTGATCAGTATTCTCTTAGTTATATCCGACTTCAAAAAAAGGAGGAGGTTCCCTGTTCGTCAGTTTTTAGGGTTCCGTAAAATCCGTACCAAAATGGTAAAAAAGGTTTTATTGTGAGACTACGTTGTCTGTCTGTCTGTCACAGCAACTACAAATGCTATCAACTTGAAATTTGGCATAATTGTACAACTTGCTTGCCCACATCTTTTAATAATAAAAAAATGAAATAATTTTTAAAAAGGGGTTAGAATTCGGGGTTGCTGAATGAAAGTGGTGTGCTTATAGCAAATGGGGTGTCATATGAAAGGGCTTAATCTGCATATTTCAGAACTATTTTTTTTAGTTTTCTGTGATGAACTTTTTGGGTTATAACAAAAATGTACAAAAAAATATGTTCAAAATTATCTTCGAAGTTTAAAATCAAAAAATCTGAAATAAACCTGACGTATATATAAAAACGATAAGAGGACATTGATCCGAATTTGCCCTACTATTATTATAAATTAGTTGAATTTTAATTTAAATACGTTTAGTTCTAATTTTTAATTGTTTTAATGTTGAATTTTGTAAATATTTTGATAAAAAAAAATAATGTAAATTAGTCTCAACTCCTTGTTGAGAACAGATAAAAAGAAAAGATTCAACAAAAAAAAACAAAATGATAATCATCAGAAAACAGTTGAAGCCCTGTCAAGTACGAGTACACGAGCAATAAAAAATTTTCAACCACTTATCAAGACGATATGGTCACAAGAAAACGAAGTGGAATGGAGGCCCAGCGTTTGTTAGTAGTGCAAAAAGCCGCATTCAAAAACGCAAAAAATAACTTCTTTTAAAATGGTAGGTATAAATAGGTCAGTCCAACTGAAGTTGGGTTTTGGTTAAAAATATTGTGAGTCGCCGACTTCCAGTTGGACTGACCATTGCCTACCATTTTAAAAGAAGTTATTTTTTACGTTTTGAAGACGGTTTTTTGTTTTTTAAAATGTTTATTTTAGTTTATACTTTACTTTTAACCTACTTCCTGCTGTATCAAGAGAAACATATGATAGATGTAACAGCCAATTTATGCTATGGAGGGCAAGCAAGAATGTGAATTTCCTTACATTGTTTGAGAAAAGCAATAAATATCCCTCGGCTGAAATTAGGATTTCCTGACTCATATTTTAGCAGGCCTCGCTATTGCTCGGCCTTCTAACCACCTCGTCAGGAAATCTCTTACTTTCCGCGCCTAGGCAATAATGCACTATTCCCCAACATTTTTACACCAGTATGACTTTCTCTTGTTTTTAAAGATAGGAATACGTACGAGAAGGTACGAGTACATTTATTAAAACACAACGTGCGAAAATTTTTGTTTCTCATTTTCAGTACCATTAAATAGCAAGGCAATGCCTAGAAAAACTATACACAATATTCACTAAGCATCGCCAAACAAAACATCAGTAACCATATTATTCACCTTATAAATAAAACATCCCCATTGTGAGGGTTAACTAGGTATTCGTTCAGAATCAATTACATAATTCCCTTGTTCGGTTGCGAAGAATCGGAAATAGTTCTGACGCGATCTTAGGAGTCGCTGTCACTTCGGGGTGCGTCGATCTGTGTCGGGCTGTCACGACGGGCGTATGGGGGCTTCCCTATCGGCGAGTGCAGGGAGCCGTGCCAAGGCGGGAAGTGTTGCATATTAGATGCGAGCCGGCGCCGCCCGCATCAACAATTTACCGCCGCTTACCTAATAGAGCCCGGGGTGCCGCTTAGACATCCCGCTCGGAAACGCGGCCGGGCTGGCGATCGATCGGGCCAAAACAGTTGCAATCTTTACACTGTCCTCGAATCGTAGCCCAGAAACCTATGAAAGTTCATTAGGTACCTACGACTAAAGGTTTGTACGTTGTTTCTAAAGTTCACATTCGTTTGTTCGGCTTCACGGTCAGCCTCGACCAAGATGCCGGGATAAGTTTGAAGAATTTCAAAAATATTAGTCATAATAAGAAAACCGTGAAGGGGAGTAAAAGAGGTAACCAGCCAAACGTTCTCGTATAGGATAAGAATAATAATGCAAACAATAAGTTAGTGTAAACTAAATATCCATAGGTACTGTATTATTTCCGGAGAAATTTGAAATGACTAATGGCCTGTTGTTTGATCGGTAGTTAAACTAACTAATGGTCAAACAACGTTACTAATGGTTAAAATCTCAAGAAAATGTGTCAAATTTTCCATTCCTTTTTCGAATTTTAACAATTAGTTACGTTTTTTGACCATTAGTTTAACTACCGATCAAACAACAGGCCATAAGTGAACCTTATATGTGGAAATACACCTTTCCAGTCATTACGCGTGTGTATTCGATAACTTCTTCATATTGTAAGATGTAATAATGCAATGCAACGCTAATATTGATACACATTTAAGCATCCTCTATCAATATGTCTATTGCGGCTTTGAATTGCCTTTTCGCTATCGGGATGAAGCCGGCATTGTTCTGAACCAGCTGCTGCAAAATTAACAGGCGAACAATTAATCTCGCCGGTGCCGCCACTCTCGCCACGTCTAACAATATGCTTCTTCAGTAAGATGTCATTTGATTTCATTGATACCTAATACTATCCGTACTACGATTGACCCATCATCTGAATGAAGGTTTGCGATAGACGACTTTATAAACCTATTCGCGAACCTATTTATATTGAATGGTTTCTTCTAATAGTTAACTTTCCTACGTGTAAAAGCAGTGGTTAAATAGTTTGGACATGGTTTGAAAAATGTTGGTGTTGCATGCTTAGTGCTCAGCATGCTAAAGGGTGAAACACTATTAAATTGTCGCCATATGAATTATATTTTACAAAATGAAATGATATTCTAGTAACTCAAAATTCTCGCGACGAATAGTGATACTTTGCCAAATCTGGCCAGAACAATGTCAAAAAAGTGTGTTTTTTTGTAAGTGGTAATAACCTTTTTTTTAAGCATTGAAATATATAAATAACCGTGCTAATTGTTCCAGTGGTTACAAAATGCGAACTTCTCATGCCGCACTGGCATACCGCTTGCCATACGAGGAAATTCTTGGCGAATTTCTCCACTGGAATCACTTTTTCTGATTCTTGTAGTCCTGAGACGTTGCGAGAAGAAAAGTATTAACTAGTTCCCTGGTATTGATTTAAAATCAGATTTCACATAAGTTTTTTGAAACCACAAGGTGTACAGTAATCTAGAATTCTAGACTGTCCAACTGCTCGATTTTACTGTTCTACCGTTCTCGTCGGAGCTTTTTTCTTTTTGTAAGTAGAAATACTGCACTTTTTTTTATTTTTTGTACATTTGTTTGACTTATAACAATTTTTTGGGACACATCTCGAGAAGAGATTGCCGGATTCTGATTTAACAGCTTACACACATTTGACTCTAATTGTTTGTTCCGGTTTCTTGTTGGATGACCCTCTCGCTGCTTTCTTTCAATACTTCCACCTTATTTTAGTTTTGTTAGGGTCCTTTGCACTGGTCTCCGACTTGTCATGCACGATTGTGCAAGCTCCGAAGTAGATACATTGGGATTTATAGGAAATTCTCGCAAAATTAATTCACGAACGCTTTTTCCTTTTAACTACATCTTGACTAATAAAAACAACTGAATGTTTTATTTGTGACTAAAACTAGCAAATACGTCCTAAATTTGAAACCTAATACTTAAGTTTAATCAAATAAAGTTGCGAGCCCGGAAAAAAAAACGGAAAATGTTAGCGACAATTTAATAGTGTTCACCCTTTATAGCCGCAAAGGAAAGCGCATATTTGTGTTATTACAGAATCACATCAGAATTCAATTAATATAAAAAATAATATATATATTATATTATATAAAAGAGCCTAGTCGACATGATTCATGACCATTGTGACGGCGTTTACTTCGCGCAAATATTAAGCATTGCCATTTAACGAAGCCATTGCTTCTAGCATTTTAGAATCTTTGACTCAAGTGGTACCTGGACATTTTCAAAGAAAGTGCTAGTAGTTAAGGCCTAAAATTAAGAACGGTAACTTTTCCATTACGTCACGATAATTAGTCATACATTCAATAACCGAAGCAGTTTCAATACTCACTCGTTACTAAAATAGTGGTATTTGCTACGGGAGTTTTGTCAGAGATGCCACTATTTCACTTATAGATAGCTGTACAATTATTGTCGTGACGTAATGGAAACGTTACTGTAGTTAATATTAGTCCTTAATTATGAGCTCTTTTTTTGCCCTAAATAATCCCGTTTGGTGCTGTGTCACTCATGAATTTCATGATACAATCTTAAATATTTTATAACGGTTGTATTGTATCTACCAGATTGAAGTAAAATTTTGCGAGTGAACTTGGACTTGGCTAACTCTTATTGCTTTGACCAAATGTATCACCCAAAAGACATCCCAAACTTTAGTGCAATGCAAAGTAGTGAGTGCCAGTAAATAGTAGTTTATGTAACGGATACATAATGAGAGTACTTAAAAAACGAGTGTGGTTTTATGAAACAAGCCAAAAGATCACACGAGTGTTTAAAGGCTTAATTATGTACAGTGGCATACATTACTTTATCTACACACATATTATAAGTACCTACTCTAAGATGGGTTCGGAAGCCGACGACTTTACGACAAAAATGGTGGCAAAACAAACTTGTGCTGTGTCAGTGTCACGAATATGAATGGTTTTTTTTAAAGTCCCTGTTCTCATGTCGTTCAATCAAAATTGTCGTACGATATTGTACTAAAAAATATACCAAGTTGACGTTCCAATTGATACTAGAATTGGGCCTGTTTAAATTGTGTTGGTTTTAGATCTTCTAAATTTTAAACTCATTACTTTACAATATTTGATAACGTAATTTTAAAATTACGTTACAGCTGTCATTGCTGTCACCTACTACCACATGTAATGCTGGTCATTGCCTACGGGTTTTGAACGCATAATAGAGGACTTATGATATGTGTGTAGATAAATGAACTATTTTGATTGATGCACGTATAGCTATATTGTACTAGAATAACGGCTTGATTTCATGGATACTGCATGGGCGGACTCCGGCATATACAGATATGCAGAACCCGTAACCCGAGCCGTAAAATGCAAATGCGATGTTATGATTAAGTACAACGAGCTCTCGCACACATTATGTACATAAATAATACAGTACATACCTAAAAAGCCGTCTTAGGGCCCGTTGTTTGATCAGTAGTTAACTGAACGAATTGTTAAAATTCGGAAAAGGAACACACTTTGACACATTTCCTTGAGATTTAACCATTAGTTACGGCTTTTAAAGATTAGTTAATTTAACTACTGATCAAACACCAGGCCCTTACCCTCTGCGCGTCCCAAAAACCTCTTTCACTTTTACAGCGGCGGGTTCCCAACCAGTTCATATCTTCGAAAACTTTGGGTTTCAAACTAAATATGCAAATGTTTTAAAAAATACAGCCCATTGCAACATTACTAAGAATAATGCGAAAACGGTTTTGAAATATGATTATTTCATCATACTTAATAGACCGTTCATAATTATTAATTTCTATTCTCACCTAAGGCTCACTTTCACACAGTATATGACAAGGGACTCCGACTTTTGGAACGCTAAGCAAAGCCATGTTCGCTACCGCTTAAAGGCTAATAAGAAATACATTTAAATACCATTAAAAACACATTTATATAGCATTAAAAAAAACATTTATAAAGTATAGCAAATCTAAAACAGTGAAAAAGTCAGATGTTATTCATTTCATATGTACGATACTATTCAACCACTGACTACACGTACGATGCCAATATTTTATGACAGTAATTAAATAGAAGTTACTTACTAGTTTTGAGGTAAGAACTATTTGGTGGAGAGGTTTGTTTTGAATTTTGAGTAGGGTTTTTTCTTGAACTATTGTATCTCTACGTAGTAGGTATAAAACAAGTCGCTTTCCTCCGTCTCTGTATGAACGCCTAGATCTTTCAAAGTGCGCAACGGGTGTTAATGCGGTTTTCATTAATGGATAAAGTAATTCAAGAGACAGGTTTTAATGTATAAATTATGATTTAAGTATGTACGGGGATAACAGAAAACTGAAATAAACCGAAGCGAAGCGAGGGCGGGTTGCTATTTTAAATATATAATAAAATAAGATTGGAAATTCTTTGCCAAGGGATATAAACCTAGGTCTTCCTAAAATGAACGTATTGGTAAAAAAAAATGCGAGATCTTACTGCGGCAGAGCACATGTGTGATACAGAATCAATAAGCAAGAAGATCGTTACTTAAAATGCGTGCCTTGCGCTTGAATTTCTAATTCACTTTTACCTCACGTAGACCAATAATAAAACATCTTAGGCACTAATGATGAGATTTTAGAGGTTGAATTTCCATGAACAAGATTTCCAGGCTTCATATGATTATATTTGTGCACTGGTCGAGTCGCGCACTCCTAAACGTGGCCTGCGTTCGCTATCGAGGAAATCTAGTTACATTGCCTGCTGTTGACGTTGACAACCTATCTGCTGCTGACTTACGTTTATTGTTTTATACTAGACTTAAGTACATAATAATGGATAAATATCAGGGGAAAATCTTACACAATTTGACCTGACCTACATTATTTAACAATGAAGCTAAATAATAACATTATTAAATATTATTAAATGTTATGTTATCAACCAGTTCAACCGGTTTTTAAGCTGCGGTTACTTAACTCCTAAAGCTGCCGTTACATTGATAATACGATAACATATCAAAAGTAATATGGTTTTACCGATGATAATAGAGTACCTGCTTGAGATATGTACATCTCAGCAATGTTGGTGATGACCAAAACGATATGATTCACTGCATATTTTCTAAGAGTAAAAAAAACAGCAACAATATCGAAGCAAGATAGGCTTTACAGAGAGTACATATGAGAATATCTAAAGTAAAAATATCGAAGTCCTAAATATTGAAAGTTACAATATCGAACGGTCAAAACATCTACACTTCTACAGTCATAATATCTACGTCTGAAAGGCCTACGATCAAAATGCTACCCGTTTAAAATATCAAATGATTAAAACATCAACAGTTATCTGAACTTTGTGTTAAAATATTGAAAGATAATATATCTAAAGATAAAATATCGAAGTCCTAAATATCGATGGTTACAAAATCGAACGGTCGACTTATCTACAATCGTTCAATCGTTTTCGGCGTTCGTTATCAAAAATGTATTGGATTGACGTATGCTGTCAGACGGTCGCGTCGAGCGCCTACGTTAATCCGATACCATAAGAATAAACAATAACTACACGTAGAAGCGAAACTCCCGGCTCCCGACGGTAGATACCTACCGCCTGGCGACACCTGAGGTGTCTAGTCAGTCAGGAGCGTCACACACGGAATATATATTAATATGCCGAAATATACATTATAGCAATGCATCTACGATATATTTCCGTACTAGTAGACAGATTCCACACACGCAGCTATAATATATGTATGTAGGTATCTTAAGATACCTTAATAGACCTTGCTATAAGATATATTTATCTCTTTCCTTCGCCACTATAATGAATGGGATGGATATATATTTTCATATCTTAGTAATGTGTGGTTCTTTGCTATAATGTTATATATATCCCGGTATATTAATATATATTATAGCTCCGTTTGTGATGGGCTTTAGGCCGTGCAGCGCGGCGCGGCGCGGTCGTTGTATTTGTATGTGTTTCACCGCGCATGTCACGATTTGATTTTTTTAACGTACCTATTAAATAATATAGTAATGGTCCGGAAGGGAACGTAAAAAGTAACTCCGGATCCCAGTCTATAAAACTTATCGAGCTTAAAAGGTTGTTTATAGACTCGTTTCCGTGTTTTATACATGATTAATAACCACATAAGCCATGTAATTTTCTGGAGATAATCTTAATATCGTCAAAAACTATTATTACCTAATTTAACGTAAATATAACAAACTCATTTTGAGACAATGTTTCCGCGTTGAAGAAAAACATAAATAACGTTTCGTGACTAAGCTTGTACACATCCATAAAGCGATTAAAATATTTTGCAAGTGACAGCCCTAACTTTGGGCGCGGAAGACAGAGGGGCGTAGCGGGGTGAAGGGGGAAGTAGGTATTTAAAGCGCGGCATTTGGGGCCTTGGTAAAGGAGATTCGCTTCTACGTGTAGTTATTGTTTATTCTTATGCCGATACATTTTGTCAATTTACGAAAATCTACGTTAGCGTTAAGAAACTTATGTAGCCTCACAGGCCACGGCAAGTCTACTTAAAATATCGAAAGCAAGACATTGAGTCGAATGTATTCACAGTCAATATCCGGTTGATAATATTATGAGTGAATTAGATTTCGCGTATATCAAGGGCTTCAAATACGGAAGAATGCACTGGACTGCCGATACCGTACCCAACTCACTTGTGCCGTCACGGGCGGACGAAGCTTGTCGGCCATCCTCGAGGCGGAGAACTCAATACGACGCACCGATATACTTAATAATAGATTTACCTAGAGAATATATCTTACGAAACAATATTATAATAGTAGATTGTTTATCAATTGACCAAAGATATAGTGTTTCTTACGTCCTCCCACGAAGTTCATGTAAATAGGCACTGTCTATTCCGTCCTCTGGTTAGAAGTGACGTTTCTTGTGGATTGGCAATTACTTTGACGTATCTTACTAAACCAGTATCGATAAACTGCATGTTAAAAATATTACGAGCCCAAAGCGGGAGAAAAAAAAAAGTTTTAAATGTAACGAAATATTAGGTCTTTATATATATATTAAAATTCAACGCAAAGAGTTACCGCTTATCCTTATTAGGGCGGATACTTTGCACAAGTTGCAAGGATGCACTCTAGGGAAGTCACTATTCGTTAAGGGACAGGCTTATGTGGCCCTCAGATCTTTAAATGGATTATTTATTTATTCCTTGGATCATAATAAATTGCTTAGAAATCCTCATATCTCAAGATCTCTTGAGGAATTGGCAAGGTTAAGAAGTCTTTCAAATTTCGAAACAAACTACCCGACCTAGGGGCTATTGCCTAACGCACTCGCAATCGCAATCGTTTTCATTTTGAAAGTCGAAGGCTTGTCTGCATAAAAAATGAAAACAATTGTTTTGCTTTAAAGCCGATTGCGATTGCGAGTGCGTTAGACAATAGCGACCCTGACCTCACAATAAAACCTTAAAAAAAAATGGTTCTGTAAATTCCTTATCACGAAATTATAACCCCAAAACATTTTTAAGTTATCACGAAATTATAACCTCAAAATATTTTAAATAAATAATGAAGTTCAAAAACTAAAACCCAAATACTGAAAAAGTATGAAACAAGAAAAAAATCTCATCTTAAATTGTTACGTATCGTCTAATAAATCATTAACTTACACGTTTCATATTTTAATGGAGTTATACATATTCATAGTGATATTTAGAGGATTGTTTTAGTTTTTAACCGACTTCAAAAAGAAGGAGGTCCTCAATTCCTCGGAATATTAGTTTTTTTATGTGTGTTCCTCGATTAGTCAAAGACCACTGGACCGATTTGAATATTTTTTTGTTTAAAAGTGTATTACTTTCTAGTTAGTTGGTTCCATTGTCAACATGTTTTTTTTAGAACATTTATCATTGAACTTATTTTTTATATAGGTACTTATATTTAGAGAAGACATTAATTGCTTCTATTGCAACTGGTTTTCGACATCAGATTCTTCGTTTATTACTCGTATTATTATTATTTATTTATTTAAGAGACTATAATATCCCACTTCTGGGCATCGGCTTCCCTCCCTTCTTTCCACGTAACCCTTTCTTGGGCAGTCTCCCACCAGTCCCGATTAAAGGCATCAAGCTTATGACGCCAACGTCGCCTTGGTCTGCCGCGATGCCGAATCCTATTCTGTGGGACCCATTTGCTACACACTTTAGTCCACAATTCCCCCGGCATACGACAACCCATTCCCGTTTGAGCTTGGCGGCTGTTTGGGCTACATCCGTTTTTTTAGTTTTGGAGCGTAGTATTGTATTCTTATAGGATACTATAATTAAATATTAGGCAACAATCTTAAAAAATCGAACTATTCCTAAACCGATAACGATTGGACTAAGAAAAAGTGGTCAATAAGCCCTGTTCTTAATCTTATCTTAAGCGATGAGGCTTTACCAAAACCGATTTTGATAGTATTCAGTGAAGTAAGAACCTTAATATTTCACGTCACGAACGTCATATAAAGTATTTGACCACATAGAGGGAGTTTAATTAACATTTCAAAACGACAAATTCTGTGTTGATTTAATATTTAATGAAACCGACGGTATCCGACCTCGTTAAAATTTTACGTACACGTGTACAAACCGAATTCATGAAAAATGAAAAATGAAAAACGTAGTTCCGGCGAGTGAAATCCACGTGGCGGCTTTTCCGTGCCACACCAGTTCAACTGTACTCGGTAAAACCTAATTTATTTTGACAAGTTATCGTATTTTTTAACTCGGCCGTGCTCGGCCGCCATTACTGTCAAGTAAATAAGAGCTGTCACAAGCTGAATGTCACAAGTAAGTGCTACCATTTCTTAATAGTGATCGGCAATCCTCGTTTTTCTATGACACACGAGTGAAAAATATACTGTCAGTTGCGAGTGCAAGCGTGATAGCGATAGCCAGCCTAAAGCTATTAAGAATCTGGGAATACTGTAGGTTTTACCGAGTAGAATAGAGCCCCGTATTTAAAAACGCCCTACAATCAACCAAATCACCAGAATCTCTCAGTTAGGTCAAGTGCAAAAATATGTGTCGAAAGAATCCTCTCATAAATATGTTACGATTTGTCTATTATACTGGAATAAGGTGCATAATGACATATTTTTGGGATTTTGCGTTCTTCCATATTTTTACGGTTGTCTAATTATTGGTATAACAACTTTAAATTTATTTGCCAGTGGCATAATGTCAGTTTGTCTAAAATAATTTGTCATAAACATTCACTTCGCTTAGTAATCGTTAATATAATATTATTTTTCATAAACACTCAAAGTATATAATGTTGGTTTGTATAATTTTTGTATTGCATAATATCAGTTTGTATAATAACGTTATTGCCTACTAATCACTTGGCCCTGAAGTCGGTTCTGAAATAGTATTCGACCTAACTTGCCTAATAGTAGAATACGGCTTATTCGTTAAATAAAATGTCGGTTTATAATTAATGAAATAAAAAGTATAATTAAACTATGTCGAAAAAAATTCCCTAAAAAGACAATATTAGAATACAACAATATTTTCGATAAAAGAAGGGAACACTTATTTATTTAAGCACTTAGGCTTCGATTGTTATGTTATTTGTCTATTAAACAAGTAGGTACTTGCAATAAAAAAAAAGAGTAATTTACGTTTCATGTTTTTGATAAAACTTCAAGAAAATATGAGATTATATTGTCCCCGTGTCAGGAAAGTGGACCTTACCTTAGGTTCAGGAGCTCTGATTTTTGCTAAGTTGTTTAGAGTATTTCTTTACTTAACTATTATACCAGTTTTCGACTTTGAGCTTGTTAAAATAAGTAAGTGTCGATTTTAACTCGGAAGAACAGATTTTTGATATTAAGTAAGTAAATGTATTAGGTAGTACACTTACAAAGAACACTAGATAAATCTACTGCAATTAAAACTAAAAGCATCTTTATAGACTTTACAGTTTTCAAAATAGAGCTTTTCATTATTAATCAAAAAGGTGCCTTTAAACCACCGCACCTGCGTCAAGTTAAAGTGGGTACGTATATAGGGTAATATTGGGTCCTAATTTAACCCGTTTTTATTTGTTAAACCGTAAACTTTTCAGGATTGCTATAAAATGTACCTAACCTAACCTGAAAAGTTCAAGCTTACAGAAATAAAACCAGTATATTATTATATTATGACCATATTATTATGTATTACGATATGACCCAATATATATATTTTGTACGTTATATTTTATGACACGATCCCAGTTAGAGTAATATGTAAACATGTTTAACCGCTTGTTAATACCGCTCATTTGATACCAATATCTGAAAGTTTTATTATGATTGAAAAATTTCACTTGACACCCACCGCGCTTTCTATTGGGGCCTGTAACCCAGGGTATCCTAGCTCAGTCCCCAGAGACGCTGTTTCGATTTATAAGTTTTTATGTACCTAAACATTTTTCATTTATTGGGACAAAATAACGCAGGCAGACGGGTTTCAAAGTCAGCTTTGAGATTAAATATGAAAAGCTATCTAGGTTATACTTACGAGTATATCGAAAATTTATATAGATATAGCCTAAAGAATCGGTTATATTTATTTAATTTAAAATTGTGGAACATTTTGACGTTTCTGAAAATGTCTTCTAAGAGTAAACCTACTTACTACAGAAAACTACCTTTTCTGGGATCGGTGCTGAAGGTCGAACACTCAGGTACCTAACTCTTCGTAATTAAATGGGCTCACGGTTTAAACAAAATCTGCAAATACAGAACTACCGGATCGAAATCATCTAACGTAAGGACTATCTAATTTGTAGTTTTACTGCATTATTATTTCACTTTGGCCATGTTCATGTTTTACCGTTCATGATCATATCAGTAGGTTGTATAGTAACGCACCAAGGTTGTCATCCATAGTATCTCTATTTACTCGCCATCACCGAACCATTATAAGAAAGGGACAAATACTCGAATATATTTATACGACAATATATAATTAATAAGAGTTAGAAACCTCGTCGGAAAACGGCAGTCCTGTGTGCGCGGGGCAAATAGATCTAACAGTGGGGTACGAATTGTTGAAGAGAAAAAACCATTGTAATAGTTAATTGTAAACAAGAAAAAAGGGAAGATAATGTTAATGTCAACACGACGATGAGGGACGGATATTGTTGGGTTTATTTGTAAGTAGAATTTGCAAATTATTTCTTATTTTTTATGGGGATCCATGCTACACAATGGGGCCAATTCGGATACGGTTCTCTAATTAAAATATCTGTAAAACTGAATTTGTAAACGTCAAATTCTGTTCCTGTTAGCCTAGGTCAATCCGAATTTGCTCTATTACGTATGCCTTTACTGCTCGTATTCAATGTTACGTGCTAAGAGGTTTTGACACTAAAGTTCCAGATAAGGGCACGGGGCGCTAATTTCATACAAGTGCAATAAGAATTTTGCTACCAAAAATAGTTTCTGTTTTAATAGGTATTTTTATTTACCTAGTAAGTTAATTCAGATTGGTTATTTAAATCATATCTTTAAAAATACAAATAAATAAAGCATCTGAGTGTGGTTTTACAAAAAGTGTACAATACGTACTTACTATTGTCAACATATTTTATTGTAGTGCCCTCTTTGATCTTGACTTAAAAATCGGAGCTTATGTATTTTGCTAGCGCTTATTTAGTGATGATATGGATAAAACTAAAACCCTAGTTAAAAGTTCAATGGTTATCCATATGAATGTCTTCAGGCTCCAGTAAGAAAGGAGACCCCTGGCCTCGACTAGCCAATCCAATTTCCAAGTGGAAAAATATGTACTTATACATGACTCAATTGTTAAACAAATATAGCTGTTTTTAAATGATATGACATCGCTGAGTCGCTTGCATTACATATGAATAAAATGATCATGGCTGAGATGCCCGTATTAGACGCTGCGCATCTTTAGTATTATATTGACATAATTAATAAATGTTGGATTTGGAGTTACTCGAAGTAGAAAGCTGAAATGTTGAATTAGGTCACTATAATTCTAAAGCTGCGACTGGTATAACGCTAATGTAAACTATTTTCGAAAACTATCAAAATGTATATTATCCGTCCGGCAGCTTACGTCGATATACGTAGCGAATGCATCTGGTCACTTTTGACGCATCTTGAGATGGGTATCTAACTCAAGATCAGTTTATTAATACGGCTCTCAGAGTACCGACTCGAGAGTTATGTAACACAGTGCGAGGCCTTGGTTATAATCTCGGGACAAAAATTGTGTGATGATAAAGAAGCGGAAGCTCTGCACCCGCAAATAGGTACTTTATGGCTAATATTAATTTAATCTTATCGTAACCCCTCACTAAAAAGAGAGGAATGTCTGCTTTTGTGACTCTTTGCAGTATCGCTTGTTTGTTGTATTGTATGGAAGGTTTGATTGAAATTGGTAGGGCCAGTTAAACGTACTTCAAGTTTGAGCTATAATTGCAAAGACCTTTATTAGATCAGCCATACAATTATATATACGTGTTTTTGTGCAATGGTAAATAATTGTTTTTTGTTTTTAAGTTACAGATCTTAATATTATGACTAGCGTTCTCTTTTCTCAGCGCTTGTTCCTTTTTCACAGGTTCTGGAGCAGGGATGGGCATTATTCGAATAAAAAATAATTCGTAATATTTTTATTCGCGAATAATTTATTCGTCGAATGATTTATTTGCGAATGATTTATTCACGAATAAATTATTCGCGAATGAATCATTCGACTACTTTTCGAATAACGAATAATTTATTCGATATTTTATTCGGATAAATTCACGATTAATATTTGTCATTTTTTGGTTATTCCATTCAAATAACTAACACAAATTAGAAATAAAGTGACTCGTTTATAAGTACTGCACATTTCAACACCTTAAAGATTGACAATAAGGTTAAGCGATAAACCCAGGTAGCAAAATAAACAAAAGGAGCAGCGTAGACATCGGATTAGTCACACGTAGTTTGTAACTGGCCTGGCCTAAAAAGAGATAGATATATGAAAGAGTGAGATAACAACGTTTTCTTATCAGTTGTTCATTCCTGAGCGAATCTAATAGTTTATATTTACCAGTTATTATTTAATTGCAGTGCATTCCACATCACACTTGTCAATACTTTTATCTAAACCGCATAAACTTTTTAATTTAACGTATAATATTTGTAGACCAAACAAATAATAGAAGAATGTCTTATGTAAGGTGAAAATTAACTTAGTCCGTTCCGATAGTGTGTAGAAACAACATCTTTCTGTTATGTTTAGTTATTAATTTTCTAGAAAAATGGAGCAGGTATTCCAGTACAAAATAATTATTCGTGGCAATTCATTCGACGAATAAATTATTCGCAAATAAATTATTCGACGAATAATTTATTCGAATAAGAATAATCATTCGAGAATTTCATTCGTTATTCGCGAATAATTTGGTTATTCTTATTCGTTATTCGTCATTCGAATAAATTTTGCCCATCTCTGCTCTGGAGTAAATGCAAAGATTTAACAATAGATTGGAACGACATTTGAAGTGCATCCAACTTCAAATCTCGTTTTCTAAAGTTGCATCAGATTTTACCTCTCTGAGTACGAATCCTTACGTCAGGAACTCATCCAATCATATTTCACTTTTTTTTACTGGCGCATTGGAGCATAGTAGTATTTAAAATGTTTAGCATTTTGATATAGCTTTGCAACAAATATCAGAGGATTGGTCTTTTGCATTTTCTGACAAATAATAGAACCTTTTATGCCCGCAGTGGCAAATGGAGTAAATTCAGCTCGCATGCACATGTGTGTTGATCCCCTTTGCCGGCTAGACAGGGTTTAAAAAATACTTTCCATTTAAGTCAAATGCACGAGTCCGGGATTATCCTCTATGCATGTCGTTTATTCCAAAGAGGTTGGGAATAAATCCATGCAACTGTGCTTAAAACTGACGTTTATCATACGAAAAATTGCCTGATTTAAAAGGACATTGGCGAACATCCATAGAGTCTTGGGCCCAACCGTTACACTAATGATTTTTAGGTCGTTTTGTAGATCACATGTAGGATATTTTCAGTATACAAATTATAGGCCTGGCCTTTGGAAGAGCAGATATATGGACGGTTCTCCATATCAACGAAAGTAAGTAGATAAAAAAGAACTCTTTGAGTACTCTGATAAGTTATATTTAAAGAAGCATAAAATAATCATGGTATACATGTTTCTTTCATACAAAATAATAAGTGTAATTGTGCTAATCAAATAAACATAGTATTTACCACAAGAGCAACCTACTGTTGTACAAGTGTAAGGATTACCTCGTCTGTCAAAAGATGCATGTCTATAGCATTATTGCGAGTGATATCAATTCCTCAGTTTATTCAGTGTTGTTCTACCATGCCAAAGTCCGATTAAAGCACCAGAAATCATAAATCACCACAATGTAGGAAACGCGAAACGAAGCGAATGCTAGTCCAACGACGACATATTATGGTAACAGAAATAAACATGTTACTCATTATTGTTACATTTTAAATCCCATAGAAGAAAAGTCTGATACTTCACAAAGAGTAGTTAAAAAATAAAAAATAAATCTCCTTTGAATGATTATGTTACTATACTGAAAAAATACCTAATCTTAATTATTCATTCATATTAGTATGTTTCAAAATATATAATGTGTATGGTTAGAAAACAACATTAAAATACTTAATAAAGCGCTGGTGGCGCGTGGAGGCGGGCGGCGGTTTATTGTGCGTTAATTCATCTTAATTTTTTTTTTTATGGAAAAAATATATTTTCAAACCGCCTTAATTGTCACAACGCAATCAAATTATTTAGGTCTGTTAAAAATATATACAATAAAATATACCTAAAATTAACTTAAAACTACACTAATCTAATAAACCGCTGCCAGTGGGCATCGTTCCCAAAATGCTGGCAGCATTGCCACGTTGAATGGCAATGCTTGATCTTTGTGCCAAATAAAGGCCAGCATTTTGGTCACGAGATGTGTCGACCAGGCGCTTGGAAAGATCTTTAAATTTTTTATGAGCTCCTGGTCACCACGGTCCTAAAGTTTCGACCCCAAAAGGCTCAAATACGTAGCTTCTATCGATTCATATTCATCTTAATTGCTTTTTAACTAAAGTTCTACGTCAGAATCTTTTGTACAAATATATTTGTATACGTATCGTTTCCTTAAATTGTATGAAAAAAGCATTTGATATGCCTCGGCGGAAACGCGGATTGCCTGACTTGGTGTATCAGCAGGCCTCGCTAGGGCTCGGGCTGCAAACTACCTAGTCAGGCAAAATCCTATTTTCCGGGCCTCTACAATAATGTAGTTTTGTGAATTTACGTTGTTTAATACTAAGGTAGTAGTAGGAATTTTATGCTCTACTCGGTAAAACATAATATTGTATGTTAACCGCTGGAAAATGTATAGTTAATATCCAATCGCTGTATCTGCATAAACTGTAATAAATATTCATTAGGAACCCAACGTCCTATATCGGTCACGCAAAGTTTACTGCAATTTGCAAACAATCGATACATGTACAAAACATCCTTTACAATACATCGTTTACGATTTTATTTACCGACAAAATAAACCGAACCTAGAACAATTTATTTCTCTGTTAAAATTAATTTGGTCAACCGATTTACCTCGCATATTAGTTTTATGCTCGTCTCGATGGAGGTTTTGTTAAACTCTTTAGCCGCTTGTAGCCGAAGTTGAATAAATAACATTATTATTTTTAATTGAAACATAGAAAATATTTTCGTAGGTATACTATGAATATTGTAGGTATTCTGTTACAAAACTTTGTCACTCTCTTCGATTCGAGCCCAACAACTTGCCTCATAAGAAGAGTCATTCAAATTATATCCTAAGTCGTGTGTTAGTCTCATACTTTGACACAACTCGACAAGGCACTGGTGCTTGCGAGCGCAAGGCTTAAGTTATAATTGTCGGTAATATTAGAGAGGAAGTGAGCAACCACGTTTCTAAAAGAATCATTTATTACCTCGGAATTCCTTACTCAGGAATGCCCTGAAGCAATAGAGCAATCAACGAAACCTAAGTGTTTTCTGTTTGTGCGTTAATCGCAGCCAATTCTTTTAGGTAAGTAAGTTGTAAATACAGTAGATACTCCAGCTGCTTACAGTCTCAGCAACGGGTAGTATATTATACTCGTGGTTAGAAATATTAAGTAACTGGTAGTAAGTACTACGTGGTGAGTACCAAATAACGTTCTCTCGAGAATCTCCACGGAGGTCGGTTTCGTGCTCCTCGCATCCATCGGTTATTTCTTAAAAAGGCTTGTTCAAAATATTATTTAATCAATATCTATTGTGAGCATCAAAAGTCGTCAGCGATCGAGGATATTTCTGGATTTATGATCTGGCTACTGGTAGTTGCGGTTTATAAATACGTTAACGATGCTGCTAATTAACACGAACAGCCAAAACGAGTTCTGTATCCATTTTGGGAGTTTAGGAGTTTTACGAATATTTCCAATTTAATACAGTTGCTATAGGACTAAAAGTTTTAATTTGATGGTGTTGTATATTTGTAAAAATTTGGTGCATCCCAATTGCCTTCTTATTTTTTCTTTTATTACTCCATACTTACCGTAAAAAGCTTCGACGGTTTGAGCCCTTTGCCTTAAATCAAACATAACAGGGAATATTTATGTGTTTTTTTTATGGAATACTTACATCTTTAAACAATAATAATAAAATATATTGGTCATAAAAATATGAGTAACATTTTCTTTATTTTTACTGATTTAAACCTGCGAACAGATTGCGCCGGTTGAAACGCTACATTTTAGCGCGCTTTGAGAGACCTCAGACCCTGCGTCCACTTGACTCCGAAATGTAACTGATTCCTTGTCATGGAAGTAATAAGTACCTACTACGTTACTTACGTTCCTACCCCTGGACGGTACACTCAAACATATACTTAGGTACTTTAATGTTCTTAAAGAAACCTTAAAGGTATTTAAAACGGGAGTCTGCTATTTGGACGAAATATTTCTAGTCAAACATCACTTCCCAAACAAATTGTAGCAACTGTATTTTTGCTAACCCAATCTTCGGCATATATTTACTTAGCATACTATAATTTGGTCAAATTATCATTAGGTAGAATATTACTATAGCAACTTTCATAAAGACAACTTATAGTTTGCCAAATGTTTTACATAACCAATTTTTAGCACGAAAAAAACAAAAAAAGGAGAGGAGTTATGACGTCATCTTTTTTTTGTATAGGGAAAAAAAATGTTCTGAAACCCATCGTGTGTGGTATCTAATGAAAGGGCTTAATAAGCCGATTCTAAAAATATATCACATCATTATATTGCAGTCACTTGATTTAAATTTTAATAAAAATATTTTTCAATACATTACCAAGTTTGGGCTCCTCCAGATATGATACGGTTGAATCATTATTTGTAAAATATACCAAAAATGATATTTAATAGCCATATATCCAACCCCAAGAACGCAATTTTGAAAATAAAAAATCACAATTAGTTGAAACATGTTTGGTATTGATTGCTGAGGCATCAGAGTGCTGAATCACCGTAGCAACTACTTGCTTAATGTAGCCTTAAATCCCCTTAATCGATTGAAAACCCACGAGCATAAAAGAGCAGGTTTTTCTTTAAAGGAAGGAAAGGAAATAGGATATGATGTTTTACTTTGAAACCTTCCTTGTGAAATGAATGCATTATTCAATGTCATTTCCAGACCTGCTAAGAAGACGCATTTTTAATTAAGTCGCTAAAGCGTAATAAATCCTTTAGAGTTAATACAGGGTGTCCCAGAACTTTACGTAATTATCACAGCGTAAGAATTCCACTTGTATGCTAGCCGAGAATGTAGTTTCAACTTTCCAATGGGTTAATTTGTTTAGCAGTTCTTAACGTTCTGAACGTTTCATTTCAGAACGTATGGATTTTTGAATTATGATGTAATTCAGTATATTACTATGTTATTGAGGTAACAACTTATGGAATCATAAATTATAGCTATTTTTAACCAAAACAGAGTCACAGGTGTACGGCCAGGTAGGGTTCTTTAACAGTATCAATAAATCCCTAATAACTTTTAAACTACCTTATTTAGAACTATAAGGTCGCATGTGCGAAACGATTTCTATTGACATTCAATCAAGATAAGCACTTGTATATTGGGGAATTGGGGAATTGGGGAATTGGGGATTAACTACATTACCTTGATTTTATTAACAAAACTTACATAAAGTAATTTAGGCTCAAAGTAAAACCTAGGCATGCTGGTTCCATTACGGACTTTTATTCTTGGGCCAATATAGTATCCTGCAACCAACAAAAAAAAAAAATAGATTTTTGACAAAGATATCCTAACTTAGGTATTTATAATATAAAATAAGGTTAACGACTCGGAAACAAATAAATATCTGAAACGGATAATCGTTTCTTAATCGTTTTTGGTACAGTCGAGTTCATAAATATTGTTACGTACCTACGTGGGGGTAGGTAACTGATAGAAATGCACGAATATACCGATAATCAAAAGTAGACTTTAATAACGCACTCACTTAAACCGTTACAATACAATTAACGCACAAATGAACTTCGAATACTCAGATGATCGCTCGGGTCGCTCTTATTCGCACTGTTCGCTTTCCAATTAAAGACTGAATCTCGGTTGCCGGTAGGTCCGCCTTTTATACTTCCCGTGTCCGATCTTTCCAGAATGCCTTCCGGAATGTTCGATGTACTTCGCCCCTCTTCTGCCCGTCTTCGATCGAGACTATTCGTTGCTGGAATGTTCTACGCCTTGCTACCTTGTTCTGTTTACAATCGCGATTTTCAACCCTTGACTTCGGGTCTGGATGAGTCTGGAATGTTCCGCGTATTGCTGTCTCATTTCGTGTTATCTCTTTCACACGCTTCTCGAAGGCTCTCAGTATTGCTGTCTCTTTCTAGTCGTGTTTTCTCTTTCACACACTTCTCAAAGGTTCTCAGTATTTCTGTCTCTTTCTAATCATGCTATCTCTTTCACTCTTAGTGGAAAAATTGCCATATACTGAAATGTCCTTCAAAGGCCCATAAGGGGTCCTGAAAACGCCTGAAAATGGGTTTTTAGGTTATGGCGTAATCTGATAGGCGGTGGCCCGAAACGGACTGAAAACATGTTTCAGCCGCCTGAAAACAACGGCAAATTGTTCGAAATTTTGATAATCTGTTATGTGATAGAGCTACCTCTGAAACGGACTGAATCGATATTTCAACCTGCTGAAAACGCGTCTAAAGCACCAAAATTAACGATAAAAAATGAGACGCCTTATGCCATCGGCGTAACAATATGACACTTTAGTACCTTGTCTATTTAATGTCATGTTCAAACAGCCATTTATTAATTATCACCGCGATTAAAGTGATAAGGTTCTAAAGTGTATACATATTTATGAACTCGACTGTACTAGAAAAGGTTTCTTCGTAAAACCCATTTATTTTATTTTATTTCTTTATTTTCAATACATCAATGTAGGCATATACCTACGAGTTTGTGTGTGTGTGTTTTATTTAAAGCTTGTATGTACCTATATAAAATAATTCTTAAGAGATGGCTTACAATATAGTTATTACATCGGAGTCTGTGAAAAGCCCTATGATTGTATTAACGTACTTGTTCGCTTCCGATCTTCAACCTTTTAAATTCATAGAACCAATTCTTACATACCAACCAAGAACCAAGAACCATAAGAACCAAGTCAAAGATGCTTCTTTTGACAAACAGCATTTCTCTCTAGATAAGATAATTGCTTTTTTTCCCCGACTGCCAAGAAGGGTAATAGTTTTCGCGCGTATCTATGTATGTATGTATATACTTAATATTATTTATTACCTCGTACCATCCAAACGGCTGGACGGATTTTTAAAATTAAGGTATCGTTGGCAAACCATGTGTCCTAGGATAAGTGAGGTCAAAAAAAATCAACATGGCGGATTTTAGGTGCCATAATGTGTGGGTGGAAAAAAATAATCTTTTATCAAATGAATCCAAAAGGGTATCAAAATGAAGAATATTAAAAGGCGATTACAAAAATATACACAACTCATATGTTTAAATGTAATTTGGTAAAGCAAATTACAAATCAAAATGAAATTATACTTTATCCTTTAAAGTGTCGAACATCAACAATTGGGCATATCGTCGGCCTAAATCGCAAACCTCGTAACTCAAACTGACCAAATTTTACAGGAGGCACAAAAAACGGCGGTCGGGAGTTGCGAGGTTTTCTATTCTGCTTTTTAAACGTAAACGGTATATTTTTGGTATTTAAGAGTTTTGCCGTTAGATGCGTTCAGAATAGTACTATCTAAAAGTGTCAAAACATGATTTAAAAAAAAAAATGAGTTACGTGGTATGCGATTTAGGCCGACAATAAACAAAAAGTTAGTAATAAAACTTGAACTTTTTTTTTTTATTAATTAATTAAACCAAAAACAGTGAAATAAATTAAATTATTAAAAAAAAAAAACCTGACTGCTATAAAAAATAAACTGAAAAGCGCAAAACAAGCTCTATAATCTATAGACATTTGTAAGAGCAAATATAATAGTGTATTGATATTTATAACAATTTGAGTTTAACTTGAATATTGGAAAAGGTATTGCAGGTGGACAAGCAATGAATTACAAAACCTATTTCTAGACAAAAATTAACATTTGGACAAGCTTTTCCCCGCCTATATAGCTTGTTTTTCGCTTTTCAGTTGATTTTTTTGTTGGTCGGTCGTCGGGTTTTAGTTTTTTTAAATAATTTATTTTTTAAATATTTTATTCACAGAGTCTTGACTTTGAGTCGTAGTGACAGGAATATTGAAAAAGTCAATTAATTCATATCAAACCCCTTAATGATGCGCGTGAATGTATTTATGCAGGTCAACCTTCGGTCCGGCTTATGACGAAAGGGGTATACTTATCCATATTACGAGCCTACAGCTTAGTTTGGGACTATAGGCCGATTCGTGTGAGATTGTCCCCCCTGATATACTTATGAACTTATTTACTTAAGTATAGATTTTATATCTCACTTCTAATACCTACGTTATTGGAATTTAAATGTTAAGCTACTATCCAAAACTCTGTCGCCGGAAGCTAATGATCAATTTTGGCGTAAATTTATTTAAAAATCTATATTTATATTACGTTACTAAAAATTGCATTACCTAAGCTAGCACTGTTCATGGCTTACACACATGCTAAATGTGAGTTTCTACATTAATAAATAGCTTCGTACCTCCTAGGAGAAAAACGGAAATACCAGCAAATTGTGAACTTAATAAAAAGAATGCTGCAAAGGCTCTCAAGTGGTAGGAGGCGACGTTGCGCAAGGGTCGCGCTCTTGTGCAGGGTGGTTTAAGTGTGTTCTCCTTCATACGACTTCGGACATTAACGACGGTACTGCACGGTACTGCCTCCCCTGCCACTGTTCTTTTGTGTAGAGTTATTTGTTAACACATGAAATGTAATTATAGATAACTTACAAAACTTACTTTATGCAAAATGTGGTTACAGAATTATCAACAAGCTTTTAGAGTTGTTGCCTACCCCAAACTGGGAATAAACGCGTGAGTTTATGTATGTATGTATGTACATTTTATTGTTAGAAAATATTAGCATGTTATTACAGTAGTGCTCCAGTAATCGTATTAAGTTAGCAAAGTTAATGAGTTTTTAAGTACGTAACAAATTTTTTCATACGTGTCCTTCAAAGCTGTGAAAAAACACCTTAAATTCCGCTGTTGAATCAAATACTATGACTAAGGGAAATTTGGACAAACAAACTGACCCAAGCAGGATTTTACATGTCGTTAGACCGGTAGATAAAAAGCCGGAATTTGTATTAAAAAAGTGCAATTGGACAAACAAAAAGTCATATTTAATGTCAGATGAGAAAAGGTATTCGAAAAAAAACAATGTTACACTAATTTAATACCTACGATGATTAAGATCTTAAATAATTTTGTTTTAGCCATGACGCAAGAGTTACGAAGAATACAAAAGTGTGTAAATCACATTATCAAACCAGCCTGTACCATACTCGTAGTACGATAACTTACGAGTATAACACGATCATAGGGCATCGACAAACAACGAGCCTAATAAAAAATAAAAAATGTTAGAAAGATGTTGATGTTGACAAGAAAATCTCTCTGTAAACACACAAGTGGAATTTTTGTTTCAATGTCAACCTTCTAATTTTAATTTTAATTAATGGCTTTTACTCCTATTATGGTGTATTTCGCCAATGTCGAGTTTAATAGACAATTGCCATGGAGTTATTAAAAAAATAAATCCATGGATATCACACGCGACGACAGTTGTTCGGTTAAAGAGTATATTTTGAGCACTAAACAAGAGCACATGGGGCCACGGGCTTCTGTCAAGTCCTCAACTAAGCTTTAATGTCATGTTGACTATTTGATTTCCATTCCCCCTGCTGCGTTATAGTTAGCGGAATAATATGAATTTTATTAGCATTTTTTTCTACCATTGACCATTCGGCTTAACTAAAACGCGTTAATTTATCAAAAAAATGCTGGCTAACACGTCTTTAAAATTAATCTGTTTGATTTCAAGTAGCTACATTCTTTCGTTTCCACGATAATTTATTGATTCGATGCCATTTTACCACGATCGCTAGGTATCTTATTATTATTGAATTCCTTCAAACGAGTGTCCCTTAGCTATTATTAGCTTTCAGCATAACTTTCTCTATAGGTATACTAAGGCAAAGTGCAACACAGCAAATAGACTTGGCTTCCGTCGTTTAATCAAGTCCGGAGGCGCGGATGGCTGGTTATCCTTTGCACGCGCATTGCACCCCGCATTACGCTCCATGCACCCTGGGGACGAGCGTGCGAGCCGTGCTTCCTGCTCGAAGAGTGTGCTGGCGATATACGGATACAGTTTTATTTAACTGCACATTATTCAGTAATTGTATATCCACTCGTAGGTTCACAAGCAGTGGTCGTTTAAACGAGTTTGTAAATATCTAAATATAATTTTAATTATGGTACGTGACAAGGTCTTATTTATTTATTAGACGAAATAAACTGGCAGTTCATGTTTGATTTATTTCAATAATAGCTGATATAATGATAAAATAAATGTAAGCCTGTGCAATGAAAATAAATGTATTGAATCAGAGTTATGAATAAACTTGCCTCTCCGTTGACTCCCACCAAGGAACATTAATAATTTAAACGCGAAAGTTTTTGAGTGTGTGTGAGTTAATGTTTGTTACTGCTTCCTGAAACGGCTCGATGGATTCGGATAAAATTTAAAATGGATATGCAATAACACAGGCTACATTTCATCCCGTCTATTAGCGCATCTGTATGCTAAAGTCATCCATGCATCCTAATCACCCGTCTTCATATAGATGCTACGGTTACTTGGTAAAAGCAAGAAACAGACGGTCGAATATGTGGTGCCACTCTAACGTTGATTTTTTCCCTCACCGTCGAACTTTATTGCATCTGAGGGCTTAGACAAGGTTCATAAACGCTAACGTAAGATTTCAAAAACTGACAAAAAAAATTGAATTTACAGAGCGCTCGACCCGACCACACGCTCCCGTCCGGCAGCTAACGACAATACATTCCCGATAACTATAACGTTCAACAAAACTATCGGGCCTCCGGCGCGCTGAGTGCTATTCCAGTTGCCCAGTTTTGTTTTAATAATATATCCGAATAATTATTGAACAGACTCGGTCTTAGTTACTCCTGCCTGTACCTACCTCCGCGATGTCAATAGCTGATTACGCCGAATGGGCGCATAATCGTTAAAGGCCATTTTAACAGCAGTTTTCGCGTCGAAAGTGTGTCAATTAGAGATCCCGATCACTTTCCTTAGCATAAGCCAACACTCCCCGGGACACTAATGCAGCACGTTCAATTTCATTGCTTAATAATGCCTTTCTTGTACATTAACAATTAACATTTTTGTAAAAAGCACTCCTAGAAATATTAAAGACAGTAGAACCAATAGGATTCGGTAAATCTAGCCTATTCCAAATATTTATTAATTACATCTTTAAGACTTCCCAGGCTTTCAAAGTCACCTGTTTAGGTTGTACGTATGCAATTGCTACACTATTTATTAAAAACCTTCGTTTTCCATTTATGCTAAAAAACTCAATTTAAAACCCAGAAGAACTCGGAATGTACATTATTGAGCAGAGATAATCCTGCTTTGTGTCTAAAGTTAAGTGTCATACCGGGAACATGATGGGTTAAAGGGTTAGGCTAGCTATATGTGTGAACTGTTAATATTGTCAAAACCAATGTAAATTGGCAATGTTGTTCCTAGGTAGTACTCTACATTATGCGCGTTTGTGACCCCTTTTTGTGTCTGGTCTTTTTGTTCAGTCTTTTGTTCCAAGATAATCTGCATTCGTTATCGAAAGTGTTGACATACTGTCGGACGCGCGCGCGCGTCGAGCGCTTATAATGTCAAATGCATAAAAGTACAATAACTACAAGCGAAGCGACGTCTAATTATGAAGACATCGACGAGTTTTGATATCCGTCCCGGGATATACTCGTAATGCCAAATTAAGGGTATTTTAATTTATGATTGAATAACTTTACGTAAATATATTGTTTTTTTAAATTAAATTAAATGTTATATTATTATAATGTTTACCTTGGTCTAGAAAATTAGGATTGATAGACTTATGTGTCAAACCTCAATACTACATGATCCGGCAAGAGTTCGGTGAAATAAGGCAGCACGTACCTACCTACTTGTACTTATACCGTTTTCACTTTACCATCGGTTTCTCTGGCATCTTTCATCCCTTTGGAGGAGAAGAACTATAGAACAATAGCACATAAAACATATTCAAGTATATACTTCTGTCTCACTCGCTCGCATATTCTCTTTTGCTATTCTAATCGACTTTACCCGAACAAAATAGTCCTTTAAAACTTCTTGCACTATACATTACCAATTCAAAATTAACGGAGTTGTTCTTAATGCGACACAAAACCTTATTTTTGTAATGTTTTATTGGGTACCTAATAAATTAGTATGAAAGCGGAAGTTAAAATTACTAGTTACACTGACCCTTTACTAACGGAAGCAATGTCAGTGGCGGGAGTTAGCGCCAGCGGGCCGAAAAAGTGGTAAAATAAAATCTTGAAATAAAATAATTTTTTGAGTACCTCCCCTACACGTAACGTGGGGATGGTTTTTTTCCATAGCGTAGGTTGTCGTTGAATAGATCTTTCAATTTTTTTTGATTAAGGTATCCATACATACATACATACATGTTTCTATGTATGGATCCCCCCCTACAGCCAAAATTACTAATTTTAAAGCAAAACTTTCACGACTAAAGTGAAATCTATACCTATGTGGAATTAGTTCATACTTGTTGTTTTTTGAGATCTTCGGAACCCTACACTGAGCATAGTCAGACATGCTCTTGCCCGGTTTTTAACTCGAATAATTAGCCCATTACGTACGTTCGTTCGACACTAGACAATCAAACATTTTTGTGCGAAAATTTTATGGTCATCCGTCAACCATAAAATGTGCTAGAAATTGACACTTTTTAACCGAGTTCAAACAAGGAGGAGGTTCTATGTTCCAATGTTTTTTTTTTTAATGTATCTTCTTAAAATCTAAACGGTCGGCGTCCCACAATATTTTTAAACAAAAGCCGTACCTACGTACCATTCTAAAAAAGTTTTTTTTGGGATTGTGAAGGTGGTTTTTCGTTTTTTTAAACATTTTAAATGACTCTTAAGTTTAACTAATCCGACGTACATAAGCTTCGCTAACTCTAATAACAAAGTCGCGGAAATAAATTTCAAACTTAACTTTTGCAGTTTACTTTTTATTGGTTACGTGGACGATATCCAGAAAGTGTATGACTAGAATATTCCTGACAAAACAGACGGGTCAAATCTATGCCACAATCATAACGTAGTACCTATTTAAACATACAATTGTGACAGTTAAAATTTTGGAAAAATTACCAGCAAATACTTGTACTCGTATGTTCGCTATGTACTAAGTACATAGTAAAACGGCTTAACCAATCTCTTACCTGAATTTCTTTTTGAAATAGTGGTTAGGTACATAACTTATTATTTCAAAATAATGGTTTGTAATACGGACATTGACTTCAAATTTACCTCTTCCATTGTATCCACTGGCATATATTACCTAAGCGAAGATAAATTACAGTGGTTTGTTAAAACAAGTATGCATGAGGCCGAAGTCCATAACTTGGTCGCCGGCACGGCGGCGCGTCGTCCCTCTTCTCGTTCCCGCCGCGCGCAAATCGCACCATGCGCGGCTGCAGGCTGATAGTTAATTAATCACTGCCTCAGCAAGCGTCGTGATTTCCTGTGGGACTTTAAAAAACCTATATATGTATTAAGATAACAGTGAGAAGGGTCGGTCAGCCGCCGAGTGTAGCCGTCGCCACGTGACATTAGCGATTTTTCTCCGTTTCAGTTTTATTTTAATGCGCGAACACTGCAGCTTTTTAAGCGATTGTGGCCGTATAATATGCTAGTGTCAAACTTAAGGAAAAAAAACAGGCAATTCAAATTTAACATCTGAAATGTTTGCCAGCCATGCGAACTTGTAACAACCAAGCCGATTCGTGTTTTACTGTATTCTAGAATTTCTAGAATTATAATTATAAAGACGATAGATCTACTTCGAAAATCGCCTTTGTACATTCTCCATTTTAATCTTCATCGTATTGATTTTGTTTTTCTTTTGTACAATAAAGTGTTTACATACATACGTACATACATAATTGTATACAAAAGTGCAAGATTAGTAACAACCGCAAATAATTAATTGCAAACTTTACACAATTCCAGGAGACGTATCGACGGTGGGCTTGCAGTACCATAGTGCCGCTGTGGGTGGAGGAGGGCGGCGAGGAGGGCGGCGAGGAGCGCGGGCGGTCGCGGCGCGCGCCAGCGGAGCACGCGGCGCGCTGGCACGCGCGGCACCTAGAGCGAGTGGGGCACCTGGACCGGCGGCGCG
Organism: Acleris literana; assembly: GCA_946894065.1. NCBI lineage: Eukaryota > Metazoa > Arthropoda > Insecta > Lepidoptera > Tortricidae > Acleris > Acleris literana. The sequence goes on along the minus strand of OX335668.1, from coordinate 14,104,050 downwards.
GCGGCGGCGTGGTGGGCCGCTGGGTGCGCGCCGCCGCCGCCGGCCCCGGCCGGCCCCTCGCCCGCCTCAAGCCCTGCCTCTCCGTCTGCCAGCTCGTCGAGCAGCACTGCCCCTACTTCCTGCCCGCAGACCGCGCGCCAGCCTATCCGACGCAGTATGCCGGCGAGCCCACATTTCTGTGCCTAGGTAATACAGCAGTTCACTTATGCTCCATCATCATATCAGTCAAATAACGTTGAACTCTCAACAACAGCAATAATCGGTTTAGGTAAACATCTGACGACATTCTGCAGCTCGTCTGCCCTTATAGTGGTTTATGTGGGATCCCCTTGAACCATCGAATTCATCGACACATATTTGATCGAATGTATCATTTCATCGAAAGCTATTTTTAACTGAAACCTATTGTTTTTTGGTTATCTTAAGCATGGGTTACGTACGTTAGGTTGGGTTAGACCTGGTCTGTGACCATCAAAAAATGATAACTCCTGCACATTTAATGCCAGTCAATGAAATGAAAATTCGGCAAAGTAAAACATTCTATGAAATGAGCTTCCGCGGAGGGAATGAAAGTAAAACAGTAGGTAACTAAAACTAAACTTGAGTAAATTGGGATGCACCCAAAAAAAAGGTGCTTGTTTTTTAATTATTATTCGAAATAATAGACTTGTTTAGGGGAGCCTACCGTTTAAATCCGAAATATGTTTTCCAAATGTATCGTTTCCCAATCTTTTCATTTGCCAACCCAATTTTTTTCTGTAACTGTAAATATTTCAGGATTTATTTCAGTACCATCGTGTAGAACCATATAGGTTAGGTTAGATTAGTTTTTGTAAGATCCTGAAATATTTACGGTTACAATAAACAAAGCGGGTTGGCAAATGAAACGGTTGGGAAACAATAAGTTTGGCAAACATATTTCGCCGAAACAAAGGTAACCCCTTGTTTAGACATCTCACTTGAAGCATTAAATGATTGAAAGTCCAATTGTTATTAAAAATTATTTACTAAATAAAAGTAACTTCACCTTCTTACAAACGACAAAATCATGTGACTTAAGACGTTGTTTAGGGTTCCTGTCTGTCTGTCTGTCTGTCTGCCTTTATGTATGTCTGTTTATTACTCACTTTATCCCAGGAAGTTTTAGTCACAAAGCTGAATTTTGTACACATTTTGTTTTACAGTTGTATTTTGAGTTAATACTCTGTTTTGATCTAGCTGTGCGTATGTAGATATTTACACTGCGCACTAAGATTAATATTGATTTAAAAATAAAAAGAGTGTACCTCCGGTACATGTCGTGCCATGTCAATGCGTTATTTATCTTACTATAACATCGTGTGTGGTATCGTAGTAAAGCTCTTAAAACCATTATGTGTACCTATGTTAATGAACCTTAAGATTAGAGGCATCACGATCAAAATTCAAAAAAAATCAAAATTCAAAATATTTATTCAGCAAATAGGCCACATGAGGGCTCTTTTACACGTCGGTAATATAGCACTCTATATAGTATCTACCAGCGCTTCGGACAAGACCATCATTGCGGAGAAGAAGCGCCGCAAGAAACTCCAACAGAAGGTCATTTTTTCAATCATAAAACATACAACAACAATACTTAAAAGTAAATTACATTAAGTAATAATAAGGCAATAAATTAATAAATAATAAATTCTTAAAACTACCAAAAATAAACTTATTACAAATTGAAGGTCAATAAACCTAAACTAAAAATGATGAATATGAGAACAACACGACGAGGTCTCTTCGTCAAAAGCTATAAGTATAATAATTAATTGAACAACAAGTCCTTGCAAACTTGAACAGACCGGACCCCACAAACAGCACCCGTTCACGAGTATGACGCGTATCTCAGCCATCGCCTCTCTCAACCATTTGTTCGGGAAAGTGGCGACCCGATCAACGACGCCGCCGTAAGCAAAGACCTTTGAGCGAGCATGACATGCTCATGCTGCCGGAGAACATAAAATGAATATTGTATGAAACAGCTGTCCGGCGAGAAACATCACAGTGTGTTCTCTTTTAAAAGCGTCTTGTACACACAAGAACTAGTAAAGATAAAAAAAACAAATAGTAAACATAAAATTGAATGCTTAAATACACAGTTTGCTTAAAGGCTATGTTTATCAAGGTACAAATATTGTAAATATCCTAGACACTACTTAAAGACATCTTGGTCACCAATGAAGTCATTTATAGTGTAATATGCCCTACCCAACAAGCAGCGCTTGATGTGAGACTTAAATTTATTGAACGGCATATTGACGATATCAGATGGTATCTTGTTGTAAAAACATATACAGTTCCCCGCAAATGAAGTGCTTACCTTACGGAGACGGTGGCCTGGAAGAGCGAGCTTATCCCTATTTCTAGTATTTAAATTATGAACGTCGCGGTTATGCCTAAGCTCATGTATGTGTTTGCGTACATACATGATATTCTCAAAGATATATTGAGACGCGACTGTAAGAATATTGATTTCTTTAAATTTATCCCTAAGTGAAACACGAGACCCCAATTGATAAATAGCACGTACAGCCCGCTTCTGTAGTACAAAGATGATTTGGATGTCGGCCGCTCTTCCCCACAGCAAAATTCCTTAGCTCATAACACTATGGAAATAACTATAGTACACAAGTCTCGCCGTCTCGACGTCAGTAAGTTGTCGAATTCGCTTTACCGCATAAGCCGCCGAACTTAGATTACCTGCAAGTGTGGATATATATGCGCACTCCATTGCAGTTTCGAGTCCAGAGTGAAACCTAAAAATACTGTTCTATCTTCGAATTCGTGTCTCATCCTTCAGTCTTATTCTATCCACATTCATACTTTTCACGTTGGACAGAGAAAATTTTATGCACTTAGTTTTTTTGGCATTTAAAAGTAAGTTGTTGGCTGTAAACCATTCAATAATTGTAGACAAAGCAACATTGATGTCATTAAAATATACTAGACTATTTCTTGTTTATCGCGCACTACATACGGGAGATCGTTAATATAGATTAAAAATAAGAACGGGCCCAGAATAGAGTCTTGAGGCACTCCCATAGCAACAGATGACCCAGAGGATTGTGTTCTGTTGATGTCTACCCGCTGAGTTCTGTGAGCAAGGTAAGATGTAATAAGATCAAGTGCACCGTTTTTAATGCCATAGTAGCTTAACTTCCGCACTAACGTAACATGATCAACACAATCAAATGCCTTGGACAAATCACAAAATACTCCAATTACATCTAGTGATTTTTCCCAGGCATCAAATATATGTTTTACTAATGTAGAACCGGCATCAGTAGTTGATCGTCCCTTGGTAAATCCGAAATGACTGCTATGAAGTAGCTTATATTGATTAAAGTGTGAGGATATTTGATTAAGAATTAATTTCTCAAAAACTTTACTTAGTGCTCGTACGAGTAGTATCGAGATCGGTCTAAAATTTGTGGGGTCTGATTTTGCTCCTGACTTAAACAAGGGTATGATCTTACTATGTTTCATCAAATCAGGAAATACTCCAATATCGACACATTTGTTAAACATAGTAGCTAAGTAAGGCGCAGTTGACTCTAAAATGGAGTTAAGTACTGTAACTGAGAGGCCCCAAAGATCTTCAGTCTTTTTGATATTAAGAGACCTAAACGTTTTGATCACAACTTTAGAGGTGACATGATAAAATTTAAACGAATTCGTGCATTCCTTAACATTAGATCTTAATAATATTTCAGCCTTATCAGGAGATGATAGTAAAGATTTTGTGGTCTCCAAAGGTATATTCGTAAAAAACCGCTAGAATTCTTTTGCTACATCAAGGTCCGAGTTTACTAGAGTATCTTCAACTTGCAGGCTGTAGTGCGGGTCTCTATATCTAGTTCTACCAGTTTCAGTGTTAATTACATTCCAGACAGTTTTAATCTTGTTGTCAGATTTACAAATTTTATTCGAATAATACTCGGACTTCGCGGCAGCACAAATCTGCTTGAATTCCTTAGAATAATTTTTGACGTACTCTAGAAACTCAGGGCTGCTTTATATTCTTGGCGATCAGTAAATGCTACTAGAGCACGTGTGATGTTGATTTTCGCATAAAATAAACACTAGGAATGATTTTTTGCAATATAATAGCTAAAACTGTTTACTACGAAAAGTTAAAAATTAATAAAAAAGCTCATTTTTTATTAAAATCGTCATATATTTATTTCTAAAATCATTATTAAATGAAACTAAAATAAGCTTAAATGAAAGCAAATTTAATCTAGTTTATAAAAAATACACTTGTTGGATACCTGTCATACAACTATTACAAAGAAAATCTTTTACACGTTATGGTATAGCAGCGCAACAAACCTTATAGAGAACAATGAAAGAGGAAAAAGTACGGCGCCATCCGTAAATATTAAGATACAGACAAGAGAATGATGAAGATTTGTTTATATTTTGTAATATGGTGGTTTTTCTGTTTATTTTGTTATATTTTTTTATAAATAAATATTGTAATGATAAAAATAATGCTAATAAATGAAATTTTTGTACAATGAGAGTGTAACTATATTATGCAAGCAAAGAAAAAGTTGTGCTACCTGCTTAATACGTGAATAATTGCAAAGTTTAAAGAGATTTTTCAGTATTTATATATATCCTACACTTTGGGATTTGGTATTGTAAAGTAATAAACAAGACTAATGCGCTACAATTTGGTGTTTAACTCGTATATAGGTATAATAGTTACTTAATGAGATACGACACTATCAAACTATGGGCTGTTAGAACTATATTTATTTTTAATTGCACAAAATTTCGTACGTTTATTAAGTAGTTGTACTAGTCAGTCGTTAAAAACCTTAACGAGATACATTGCAAATTGATTTTAAAGGCCAGTTAAAAAAAATGTTTATCCTAGCCAGGTTGCTGCGCCGACCCCAAATAAGTTGGGATAAAGGCAGAAGAATGATGACGATCCTAGCCAGGATGCCACCAATGAAAAATGCTGCACATTTAATTAATGCACCCACAAGAATTTCTATAACTGCTTTATAGCGAAATGAAATAATCGGAGAGTTGATTCTGGGACTGTTTCCCCAATGGTTTTCAGTGGAGAGTGACCGCGTTGACTAGGCTGCGTATTGAACCCTATTCGGTAGTCTTTATCAATTCCCATTTTCCCAACAATTTCGGTAAGTAATTCGGGAAGATCTTCGTTAACAAAGTGTGCAAAATCTTGATTTGTTGACATGGCAATGTGAAACGTATTCTTTTAAATTGTCTTTGCAAATAATTGGTAAACAGCTCGTTAAGGTTTTCAGTTTCAGGATAACCCCAGAATATAGTACAACAAAAAAATTACCATTACAATATTTATCCAATTAAATAGTCCTTACTGCCCATACTTTGAAGTGTTGTATCTCAGTAACTAAGATTTAAGTATATAAGCAATGATTCAAACCAAATGGTAGCGCATAGTCTTGTTAATTTCTTTAAAATACAACTTTGCTGTAAAGCCCTAAGTTAAAGAAATATATAGCGTAGCGTAACGAAAACAAAACTTCGCAATTCATTACATTTATGCTTTTTGAGTATTTTTCATATCTGACCATTACTTATTACTTACTTCAATTTACACTACATTTCCTGCATACGAACCTTCTCCCCAAAGTATTTTTTCCCAACACATTCAATTTATTGGTAGGGGATCCGATATTTCCAATCATGAGGTTCTACAATATTTTTTTAACTGACTTCAAAAAAGGAGGAGGCTCTATGTTCCACTTTAAATTTTTTTTTATGTATGTTAAGCGGTTTCTCCATTAATTATGGAGCAATTTCAAAAAATAGTTTTTGGTTGGATAGAGTATACTTCCGAGGTGGTCCCTCCCCCCTGCCACTGCCCCCAAAGCTGAATCTGACGAGGGGATCCGTGAGGAATTGAGGGAAGTCTTCAAATGTTATAGGCATACATATAGAAATTTCAGTATTTTTAGTAATAAGTTCAGCATTTGCATTCAGAAAATATCATTTAATGAAGTGGAACTAATGATGAAGACCACAGATGGCCATCGGAACTCCTCAAAGGTACAGTCGAGTTCATAAATATGTATACACTTTAGTACTTACCTTGTCACGTTAATCGCTATGACAATTCATGTATGGCACTGAAAACATGACATTAAATAGACAAGGTATTAAAGTGTATACATATTTATGAACTGGACTGTACCTATTTCAGGGGTGGCGATAAGATATCTGAATTAAGATTGTTGAGCGACTATAACAAAGAACATTTTATTGTTTTAATATGACTATGACTTTCCTGCTACAAAGAAGTGGGACTACATAACAGCTTTATTACTCGTATGATCACTAAAAACAATAAATCAAAAAACTGCCATCAAAAACGCAACAAATAACTTATTTTAAAATTCGTTTGTGTAAAATGTTAGGTCAGTCCAACTGAAGTCGGCGTCCAGCAATATTTTTAACCAAAAGCCGACTTCAGTTGGACTGACCTTACCCTACCATTTTAAAAGAAGGTAGTTTTTGAAGGCGGTTTTTTGTTTTTTTAAACATTTATTGAGGTTACCTACAAAAACTCTAAGGTCGCTTATTTTTTGCATTTGGAAACATTAATTATATAATTCAAAATAAAATTAAAGTTAAAAAATATATCATGATCCTATCTAGGACAACTTGCGTATTGTGCAAACCGATTTTGTGTCATCTTTGTCCAGTGTTAATTTTTTTTTGTGTCATTTACAGGGAGTTAAAAGAAAAAAACAGGTCAAGTGCTAGGGTTCCGCACCGCGCACCGAGGGTTCCGCATTTAAGATAATATGCTTTCTAACCGCAAAATAAAATACTCTTGTTATGAACATTATTTCTATGCAATAAGGTCGATTTTTTTGTTATTTCTCAAAAACTAAATAATTAACACTTCATTTTATATTTCCCTTAAAATATAAATAATTATCTATACGCCAGGATTTTTTCAGATTTTTCGATTAATAAACTTCGGAGGTAAGGGGGGAACGGTAATTTTTTGTACATTTTTGGCTATAAATCAAAAAGTATATAATATTTTTTTAATTGTACATATATTTTATATGACACCCCATTTGGTATATAATTAAACCACTTTCATGTTTTATCCCCCCATTCTAGACCTCTTTTTCAATAATTTATGAACACAATTTCTTATGTTTTCTACTAAAAACAGATGCGGGCAAGCTGATTGTACAACTATGCCAAATTTCAAGTTGATGGCATTTCTAGTTGCTGAGAAACCTGCTGTGACATACAGACAGACAGACAACGAAGTCTCACCATAAGGGTTCCTTTTTTACCATTTTAGTACGGAACCCTAAAAACAAGCTTTAAATGCAATGGATGAATTTGCCACAAATTGGTTTGATTGACTGATCTGAAACGCGTAACACCTATTTAACCGATTGTAATACTCTTAGCTATACTCAAAGCTATTAGGGCGACGTGGTTAGGTATAGATTAAGTATCAATATCCCAGTGGATGAAGATGACACAAAATGTGTATGTACTTAGTTTACTACTCCATTATTACCGTGGAAGATAAATAATCATCTCGAACTTTATTTTCGTCCGATACTATAAAAAAAAAACAAATATCTAAGTTTTTACCTTAGCAAACAACTAATATGGCACAAACTTATGCATTAGATTGGGCAAGCGGTCCGGAAACTATATGCCAAAAACAATCAACTTAAATATTTTTGGAAAGACTATGCTTCGAAATAGTTCTCAAATTTTCATTCATAGTTAACCCCGACATTGTTGCCGCACGTTCCATACTAAATGTAGGAATCGCCGACACTCTAGGGGTTAAAAACGGTTAGAATTATCCTAATTGGCCACATGTACCCGAAGTTATTTAACTACGAGTATATTACGCTTCACGGTATGTAATGTTGTTATTGTACAGGTATTTTGCAATCATGGTGTAAATTTCAGATCCGCGTATACCAGAGACGGGCGCGCAGAGGAACAAGTCCAACTACGGATGGGACGAGTGCTGCTACTGGTACTGCGAGGGGCGGCTGTGTTACCGCTGCGAGGCGCGGCTGAGCGAGGCGCCGCGGCCGGCGGCGGAGCGCTGTGCGCCCGTGGAGGAGCGCGTGCCGGGGTGCACGGTGCCGCACGGCGCCGCGCCGCCGCCGGCGTGCGCGCCGCGCCGCGCCCTTCTGGCCGTCGCGCTACTGCTCGCCGCGTATCGGACCCGCTGGACAACCGTGCATCTAGTGAATGTGCGCGATTCGAGGTTATAGTTTTACGTTCATGTGCATTGCACCACTGCGGCCCGCGATCCTCGGACTGCGAGCAAAACTCTTACTAGTACTTATGATAATAAATTACGCGTTCGAAGATGCTCGCGCCTGGCGGGGCGACGCTGCAACGCCGCCTCGCGAGCGCGATGCTCGTTTGTATACACTAAGTGAATATTCATGTCCGAATGCTCGATACACCCGAAACATAGAAACACCAAATGTACTTAATTTATGCATTTTATCTCATAAGCCGATGTTCCGGCCAGTATGTTAATATTTCAGGCACAAACGATATTTTGCTTTAAGGGAAGAAGTTATATTTTAAATAGAGTTTTACAGTTAACATCGTTAAATAGGCGCTGTGTACTTGTTTAGTTATTTTTGCTAAACTTGTTTACATAGAGACAGTATTTTTATAAGTTGGAAAGGCTAAATTTACGGTTTACCGTTGATGACTTAATTTATTAACAAGCTTATTTCATGAATACCTGTTTTAGGTGTTCAACATTTTGCTAGATGACTGCTTCGTTACGGGTGGAAGCACGCGAGCCCAAGCCCCGCCGACGGGCGCTCGGCCGCCGGCGTGTCGGCGCTCACCGCTCACCGCTCACCCGTCATTGTCGCGTCACCACTTTATTACGCTCTTTTGCACCCGATTTTTCTATGCCAGAAAGAAACAGACGAAATTGCGGCATTAAAACGTCTTGGTAACAAAATAGGGTTTGGACAATGTGTATGTTATACGAGTATATATGTATGAAAGTGTCGAATATAACAACTAGGTACACAGTTTATTCTACATTGCCTTTACCCTTATTGTTAACGTTGTAATAACTTTTACTAACTTAACAGAAAAGTCGGTGGAGTCATAAACAATACCAAATTATCATTCCAATATTTGGTAAAATCAAAGTAAAATAGAATACATGGGCTTCTGTTTCACTTTGTTTAATGAAAATGCTTTTGAACGATATGTCCATCTTTACTGTCATGTGGATAAACACTATGTACCATAAAGTTAACAAACAACAAGCCGTAAGACAAAGCGGAAGAGAGCCGTGTACAGTGAGCAGCGGACCTGCGCCGGAACGCCCGCGCGACGCGCCCGTTGCGGGGCTTTGACTCCTACATTACGACGAGACGAGATACCTGATTCCGCAATACCTAATACTCGTACCTATAGTGAGTTGCCTTCGTGATGGCAATGCCTTCGTAAATGATTTAATTTTTGCTATAATAGATTGTAAGTAGGCACGTACCCGTGAATGGCACTGAAAAGTACTGAAGTCTAATTACGCTGATCGCAACAATAGATAGTAAACGGACGGATGGGTCGGTTAAGTCGGAGTTGTTTTACTAGTTCCGCGAGCTGTCGCAGGAGGGGAGGGCGGCGCCCGCGACGAACTGGATGCCTAAGCAACAGGTCTACGGAAAATATTGATTAGAGTAATCTAGGGATAATTAAAGTAGTTGTTGTTTTGTAAGAAGTAAAATACGACTAATAATACATATAATGCGAGTTGTATGTAATAATATCCGTCTTATGAAGTATCATTCAAGTATTGCCAGATGTATCATGGTTAAAATGTTTTTTATAAAGAATTGATTTTTAATAAAATATTTATTATAGTATATAGTACGTTGAATACACGCTGCAAAGCGACTTCATCATGGGTATAGTCGTTCGCAGGTTAAGATCATGGGGGTTACCGTGACATAACAAAGCAGTTTAGTGCAGGGTCAGAGAAAGGGACAGAGCTAACTGCTGTAGTTCTGTCCCTTTCTCTCGACCTAAACTGAACTGCTTTAGTATGCCATGGTAACCCCCCTGATAACAAGTTTGTTAGTTTTTATTATTTTTGAAAAGTATTGAAATATAGAGGTGTCGTTCGTTGAACATAATGTGATCGATAACAAAATATAAATAATGGTTATGAAGACTTTATTACATGATATTTGTTGAAATAATGTCCTCGGGTGGGGATGTAGTTGTTGTATTCAAATGATGAATGATAATAATATTAAGTAAGTTATTTTTTACGTTTTTTATCGTGTACATATGTCAAAAAGTTTGTTGTTTCCAATCCCGTACAGATTTAAAGTCACTACAAAGGTGCTAAAGGTCGATTTAATATGATATTAGGTCGTTAAGTGGTTCCACCTCCAGCTGACTCTCCGCCGAACACTGCCTGTGCCTCGACTTTACTCGCGCGTCGTCACTCAATGTTCCTTTCTACTAGGTATTTCATCTTGTATTTCATGTAGCTATTTTGTGAGAAGGGAGTTCTCTGTTTAGGTAGGTACAAAAAATAGTGTTTTACGCGACTGTTCGGAAGATAGGGAAACATTTTTTAATTGTATCCAATAGTAAAAAAAATTGTATCCTATGTTTTTCTGCTTCTTTAGCGAGAGATTACTACCTAATTACTTGGCTATATTATGCACCATTTTTATTATAACTAATTTCAAATGAAAATTTACTATTTTTAAGTTTAATCATAACTTGTCTTTAAAAAAACTTTTACTATTATCTCTATGAGTATAAGTACTCGAAAATCATAGGAATAGTCTCCTCAAGGGAATTCGTCATAGTTTTTAGGATTTGACCGTTTATGAGGTTCAAAATCAGTTGTTTGTGGAAATAGTCGCTCCATTAGGTATTTAACGTCACTAACCTACAAACACACAAGAATATTTTTTTCTTAAAAAAACATCACTAATAATTTATTATTATTAATTTAAATATATATTTGTGTCATATTAATATAAACAAAATACACACATGTTGTGTACTTTCTGAGCTGATATTAAATCACTAATCGTGCTCTTGACTCGACCGTCCTCCTTGACGAACGGAGTTCTTTAGTGAAACCTAAACTTGCACCTATGTACTAAATTATATCAAGGTGGTTAAAGTTTAGAAATAGTGAATGAATTACTAGGATCATAAATAATAAAAACGATTTCGCGCACTTGTTAAAACTTACACATTGACCGTTGATTCCTTCTTTATGGATGTTTCTACTCTCTATCTCGATATATCTTCACCTATTCGCTATTCTGTACTCGAGTAGATCGAAGACCAAAAGAAAGGAGTTCGGTTAGAATGTCGTCGGTACATTACACTCTTGATTTACTGTCGGACCGCCTGGCAAGTCGCATATTTGTTATCGTTTGTGGAAGTGATTCCCATTAAACTAGGTGACGCACGTTTTGTTTCGTAGGCAAACATGAATGCAGCAGCATAAGATGAGTAAGCGTAAACAGATTAATTTTACCGTCCAATAGCCAACGTTCTTCAGTGTGATTGGTTTGGTAGGGACACAAAGTTAGCAATAATTTGTAGTAAAGTTAGTGACGAGGTAGTTCTCCAGGTATCCACGAGTCGTCGTCTGAGCCGTTAGACCGCAGGAAGCGCGGGCCCGGCACTGCGAAAGCCCGTGCTTCCCAGCGTCTGCCCGTGTCTCCTTGCGTCTCCCAGCGTCTCCCCGCGTCTCCCCGCGTCTCCCCGCGTCTCCCCGCGTCTCCCCGCGTCTCCCCGCGCGAGTTACGGGAGTAACCCAGTGTTCCGTTCAATCTTTGACGATAGAGTGTATCTTCAGTTTTATTACTATACGTATGTTTTGATGTATATAATTAAGTGTAAATGTTTAACGCACAAATAATATGATCAAAGAATGCTGATTATGTAAAGCAGTGTACGAAACCTTATGTATGTAGCTGTAAACTGTATCTGAAGAGTAATTGATTAGGAATACGAATGTCACAATGACCGTGCTCCGTCAGCTGTGTAGCTCTGTTCTCGAAGTAGGTAATCACGGTAGTGTCGGTACGTTTAATGTAAATATCAGTTGGTCGTTGGTTCCGTTAAGTCCCAGCGCGCGACGCGGGCCTCGCGCGGCGAGCTGCCGATTGTTCAATACGTATGTTTAAGCGTCGTGTCTATGATATTAGTTAGTATGAATAGCCAACTGTCACATTCACGCACAAAACGAGCAGTAAATTGCTATTGGGGTCATTTATTGAAACGTCTCGTCCCTTCAAAATTAGTCGATATTACATAGATTATTGTCCCACTCCGTAGAGTAAAAGTATAAAAGACACCAATCGTAGACGAGACGCCTGCATCCGAAACAGGTATTCATTGATGACATCTTTATCAATCGAATTAAACTTTCTCTTGGCAAATATGATCTTAATAACAAATAGACCCTGGGGGCACCGTTGTTACCCCTAACTGCCTGATTACCAGAGTTGCCGTGGAAAGTAGATCTGCCCAGGCGAAAGCTGGCAGGTTGTGTATACTATCATACAAAAACCGGCCAAGTGCGAGTTGAACTCGCGCGGAGAGGGTTCCGTACATACGTTTTTTGTTTTTAATTTAATTCTTATAATGGGTTATTCTATAATCTACAAGCAATGAACTACGGTTTGTATTTTTTAAAAATTTCAGTACCTACTTTCGGAGAGCACGTAATGGTAAATTTTCGTCTTCTTTCATGAATAAAACAAAACTATTTATTTTACAATAATAACCTAAAAACAAGCCCTTTCATTTAATATATGAAGTAAGGATTGCAAAACTTTTTTACTAATTTCATAATTTGTCCCCCAAACATGGACCATTATTTAAAAACAAAACTTTGCACCGCTGTGTTTGAGTCATCAATTTGCATATGTGTACCAAATTTCAACTCAATCGGTCCAGTAGTTATTTTTTTTACGGAACCCTATAAATACCTCACAACGCGGCTTGAGGTACCAACTTTGTTCATTCGATTAAGCTGGATAATTATTACCAGTAAAACATGGTCTACCACGATCTGACTTAACAGTTTAATCTAAGTCGTGGTATGTCATCAAGACCAACAATATCAGCACGTTAGCTCTTAGGTCCCTAGGGTGATGCCACCAATGTCGAACACTTTTAGCTGCAGGCACCAATAATGAGCCCTTAACTCATAATTCAAAAATCATACGGTTATAAATTGATTGTTGCAAAACAAATGAATAACCCTAAAATAAGAATCAAGGGTCCATCGTTGATCCTTCTCCATTACTGGTTCCATCTCTTTACTTATAATTATGGTAAATAGGTATATCCTATTGCATAATTTCCCGGTCTGAAGGACATAGTCTGGCACGGCCAGCCTGCCTCGCCCGACAGTAGCAGTTCTTCTTCCTGGGGGCTATTATATGATATGGTTACGCAGTTCATTTTACGGCGAGCGTAAAGGACAGATATATAGCACTTATATAGCTCTGTCCTTTTTTCGCAGCGTAAGCTGAACTGCAAAGCTGTCATAATAACCAGTGAAGTCAAGTCGTCAATGTAGGTATACAAAAAATAATCAGGTGGTTGTAAAAAAGTTGCAGGATATGGACCAGCCGACCAGGGACGACATTATTATGTAGGCCAAGGCTGAAATAAGATATAATGATTGAAATGGGACCCAAAACATTTTCGGACTGACTCAACTGCCAAGCCGGGGCGCGGCAGACCAATATTTTCTACCCATACTTATAGAGATTAATCGAATAAACTAAGTGCAATGGTACTTCAAGATGTCTTGTGAGGAGTTTTTGACTTTATTGTGCACAACCGGTCAGGTCCCGTCTAACGAGATGAGGTCACTGTCGTTCTTTTCCCCACAGTATAGTTAGAAACTGTGATCTGCTGGTACTCGGTCGGGTGGGGTTCCATACCGACGCTGCCCACCGGACCTAAAAAATATTTAAAAAAACAAGTATCCTTTAAGAGTGCCTATCCATATAGTCGTGATAGACGTTATGTACAATCAGGTATATAAAAGTTGCACAATTCGTTAATAGGAGTAGGTACTTTATAATTATAAAATCAAACCAAGACATAGGAACGTAAGAAGTTAACCGTAGGTATTTATTTTATGTAGCTGGTCTTGCGTCGGTCAAAATAACGAGTACCTGCTTTTTTGATTATTAAGAAATATAATAAGTTCTTAAACACTTTACCGAAAAATTACGTCATTCTACCTACATGAGTCAAACACAACAATTAAAATAACCTATGTTATTTAATTTCTCCAACACAGATTAAGAATAAACAACCATATACAATTTGTTAATTCATACTCGAGCTGAAAACATCATCACTTGAGGGAACGGAGCGATAAAGAGCATTACAGTAAAATTCTGCATATTTGCTATTTATACATATTTTATACGCTGACCCTGTGGTGGGTGTGAGGCCTTTTTGTAGACTGGAGCGGAAAGCCACCGGATTGCACTTAAATATAGGTATGTTTAAATACGCGGTGGTACAATATAAAAAAGAAAGGAAAGGCATTGGTAGAAGAAAAAGATGCAGGTATATTACGAATGATCGACAATCTTAGCCTATACATGAAACCCGACTTGTTGTGGCGAAGATGTAAGTCCAATTAAAGAACCAACTTGGCTTAACACGTTCGATGCGGCATGACCAGTGTAGAGCCACGTGCATTGTGCGAGTTCAACTCGGTGCGCCGTCTAGTTAACGGCGTACCTAGATTTTACAAGAATACCTTGTTTTATTCCATCAATGTTTTCAATATATAAAATTAGATGTCTGTTTATTAAAATTATATTTTCTTATCAATTCAAAGTCAAATACCTTACTCGTACAAAGTTCCAATCTCTTCCTTAAATGATAGTTTTATATGAATTGAAATATAGTAAATAAGTAATTAGTACCGATTTTCTAGGTCTTTGGAGTAACACGGATTAGATTAGATAGTGTTTTGAATTTAACCAAAAGTAAAGATAACAATTATTAAACATTTGTAAAGATTGTAACTGTCCCTACCTATTTGGTTTTCAAATATTTCCCTCTTCTTTTACTGCCTGTTTTACGAACGCAGGACGCACAGATGGCAAAAACACTCATAAATCGGGTCTTCACATTTGGTCTTATATCTCTACAACTAAAGCACGGTATAAAGGATGACATAGAATTTAATGTAAATGTTTAAGGGAATAAGAAAGCCTCTTCTATACTGGTTCAGAATATAGTTTTAACTTTGCAATATTATAATTGGTTTAGGAGTTATTAAAGTTTGAATGATACTGGTGAAAACGCTACCTTGCGATACACCCTTGCTTG
The DNA here is from genome assembly GCA_946894065.1 of Acleris literana. Classification (NCBI taxonomy): domain Eukaryota; kingdom Metazoa; phylum Arthropoda; class Insecta; order Lepidoptera; family Tortricidae; genus Acleris; species Acleris literana. The sequence continues at coordinate 14,088,627 of OX335668.1, read as the reverse complement.
CCTTGGCTGAAAATATCTATTAAGTATTTGTAATTCCAAAACTTGATGTCTAATCCTCAATAACGTATCGAGTTACACAATAATTCCAAAATAACGACGTATTCCAAAAAAAAACCATACTTTCTAAGACACTACAGCATTTCTCGTTTTTCATTCAACAACTTTAACTCTTTCTTTTTGTTTTTCTAAGGTAAGGTAAGGAAAGGCCTTTCTTATGGTGTAATACGTACGTCAAGTTCTGGGACATCCTGCATACTTCAGTATATACCTGCAAATTCATAGAAAAAATACATGGAATCTTTAAATTTTGTTGAAATATTAAGCTTAAACCTAGGAGGCGACGAGGGTTATAAAGCTCACGTCGCACCAGGATGATTTTGCGTATGAGAAGTATAAGTGTCGCACTCCCGGAAAGTTTAGCCTATTTGGTGCCGCGGTGACCGTGTTAACAGAGTCAAAAGTGATTACTTACGTAGGCCTAAGTCACTGTCGACGCTCCAGCTGCTAAAGTAAGATTTTCTGATATTTTCCTTCAGAAAGTACCTTAAAAGTTTTAAAACGTATAGTTCCGTTTGTCGTTTTCAGGTATGAAACTCTAAAACTGTTCATTACCATGGCAATCATGACAGTAAAAGAGAAAATATGATGGTTCCTTCTACGATGCGATTATGTGCTAGTAAATGTAAGTGTAAACTGTATTAGCAATTTTGTCGAGCATCAAGGTTTATCTAGATTTTTTTTATAAAAATGATTTGCCGATATATTGTCTCGCAGAGTTATACTCTCTCCCGCAAAAGTTCTTTCTGTTACGATCACAAATTAAACTTAACCTACGAGTATAATAAGCGTTTAAAATTTCCTAAGTATAAAACTTTTTCGGATAAAATTGTACATACCTACTTGGGAAAATAAATTATTTTCGAAAAGACTGCATCGGCAGAACGTACTTCACTCGGCCAATTGTTGTATCGTTGTACCGTCATAAAACTGAAATAATATCCATTATACTTTCATTAGCGCACGTCAACTATAGACTTTTCCAGCGATTCGTCGCGCAGGACGTGCGTCGAAGGGCAACTGGCGCTGCGCGAGGTCGGGCTTGCCCGGTAAACACGCCTACTTTACTACCTCCAAACCTGATATTTAAAAATATTTATGAAAACTGCATACATATAATATTTGTTTTATAGGTACTATTATTTTATACCGGCCACTAACCGTAACACCCTAAAAGTATATTACAGGGATTTAACAAATCGTTTAGTTAATACTTACTAAATACCTACCTACACGGTTGATTTTTCGATGAACGCAAGATACCAGTTTTGGATTATTTGCGGTCAGTTTTAGTTATAAAATTGTAGTGGTTGAAAATAATTTCAACACAAAATGCCGTCAACACCCTGTTTTATATAATGATCGAGTGTGTCGCAGTGCTAGTTCCGGTGGCTTTATAATTTCTTGCGAGTAACTTGCGGTTTACGTCCGCATGCCACTGGGTCTATATTTTTCTATGTACATATACTGTTTGCTGCCTGATGCCAACAATAGTCACATGCAGCATTCCATCATACAATCCATTTTGTAACCTTATTAAAAAAGTTATACAGCTTTTAAATCAGATTATGTCATGTTCTACATTATACTCAGCATTCTTCAATTGCTTTACCTGGGTCGGTCTAGGATGATCCCTGTAAAGCGACATAGTAATGCTATATAATTGCTAAAACATAGTTCGAACCAATATCAATAGCATTCCACAATTACTTCTTTATTATTTACCTAAGGTCACATTGATAGTAATTTTGTCATTTTTGTTTACATTATGGATCGACTAAGGTATACAACCTGTTATAAAGCCAATAATATGACTATGCTCGTTCTAAAAATGATGGTTGTTCGTGGTAAAGATTTTAACCCAAAAATTGTCATATCTTACATTTTTATATTAGAAGCAAACAAGTAATTAATACTTATTAAATAAAAGAGCAATAAAATGTTTAATGAATGATGTCACATGAAACAGACGACGCGATCTGTGTGTGAACGGTACGAGCAATATGTAAACAGTGATATAACAACACTGCATGATATTCGAAGAGCAATACGATAGGCGACGCCTTTAGAGGTCGCGACTTCCTATTGACTTAAGGCGTTAGGGGTGATCTTTCTTCCGCTATTTTATTAGGCATATCAAACACGGTTCTACCCTCCCGAACCTAAACTGTTACGAGTATAGTTCTTGCAGAACGCCATTACTTAGATGCATTAGAAATATTAAGTAAAAAGACTCGAGTAAATCTTTGTAATTTGGTATTCAATAGTAATGAAGGACTTTAACGTACAGTGTACTCGGGTACTTACGTTTTGAAACTGATTCTACAGGTGATTGAATGGAGGGTCAAACCGTGTTTAAAAATGCATACCATAGTACTTAGAGTTCATACACTCAGAATATAAATAAAAGTAGTTTTTATATACGGATGTGATTACTAGTATACACCAACAACGAACAAAACTATAACAAAGGTCTATTATATATTACAAGTAAAATATAAAAGAAAAATAATAGTAGTTAGTATAAAACCCCTACACGCAAACAAGTATTGGAGTATCATTTCGTTCCAAAATATCCTAGATATGAAATTCAAGTGACTGATTTCGGAATAACATACACATTAATGTTAAATGCATTTACGATTGTTATATTATAGTGTTATTAGACGGTATGTAGGATTTCGGCGTAGCGGCTACGGCTACGGCGCTACGGTCGTTACGTTCTACGAGCGCGGAGACGCTTTTAGTGGTTACTCGTTTTCAGACGGATTAAAACGAGAGGAATGGCATCCGTAATATCAAAACAGGCTGCGTCGGCCGGCGTTGTTATTGCGGGCCATGGCCTTACTGCTCGACCATCGCACAATCCGAATATCCGCCGATAGGGCGTTACGCGAAAAACGTATTAAGTATGACGGAGCCTAGCTCGATGTGAGTAAGCGATTGTTGGTAACTTACTCGTGGAAGAGAAGAGATCTGTGCCGCACAAACTGTCTTGGTAGTGAATGACCTGTTCAATTTATTCATCAATAGTGTTTAGATAGCGCCTTAAAATGCAGAACGTATATTAGGTTAAGCAACACAGTTTCACTATACAATATTTTTTTATTGGTATAGAATTTGTTAAGAGTTCATTATAAACAGAGATAGCTGACGCTGCGATCAAAACACTAACGAAAGCACATGATATGTTTCAAATGAATTGTAAGTACTGCATACATAATATATTGTATCACGACAGAAAGTGCACCGACTTGTTTCGGACACGGGCCAGTGCAATTTTTGTCGTGGCAACTGTTGTTTTTGAATATTTACCGAAGAACGAGGAGGGGTTAGGGGTTGCCCGAGCGAGGAGCGCGCCGAGGGCGCGAGGGCGCGCGCGCACTGCCACGGCACGACGAGATGGCCTTCTCAATGTTTTCAAGAAAGAAGTCAAGGTGGTTATACTTAGTACTTAAGATACAATTGTAATGAAAGTCTTATGATGATTCAGACACCGAGTCGTGCGTTACGCGAGCGCGGCCCGCGGCGACCGCGTCGGTCCCGCGAGCGGTGCGCGGCCCCGGGGTCTCTTTGTACGTTTGTAACATTGCCGAGCGCTTAGTAACCAATATTCAAAATTATGATTTTTTCAAGTGCCATTAGCTATTTATTTTATTCACGTGTTTGTTCATAAATAAGTAATAACGATAAAGTATGTAATTCATGTTGTTTCCATTTTAATATAAATGATTGTTTTTATGTTATAAATAGAGTTATGTTGGTCCTAGATACGAGTTTACCTAGAAACCGTTTAAATTCAGACATTATGTTATTTTGAGGTTTTCGTCTAATTGATGTAGAAACTCGAAATCGAATTTCATTTAACGAAAGTTGTTTTTGTAAAGGTCTCCCAAGTCAACTCCTTTATTCTTAATTAGTTCTAGATCATATAAATATATGTATAATTACGAGTCAGTAGTACTCAATCGGAAGCAATTTGATTTCGCATATAGTTTCAATAAATCGTACCTTCATAACAACACTTTCGAATACAAAGAACGTCGATCTGGACGAAGGACCGCACTTAACCATAATTTTAATCTCTATCTATATAATATCATTAAAAATGCCTAAATGATAGTGAGAGAGGTAGCGAGCGTAGAATAAATTGTTACTCGTAATTACAGCCGTAAGCACGGGTCGGCGACGCTGCCGGCCGGCGCGTGCGCGCGGCCGAGCACGCGGGCGATATATTGATATGATCTAGGATGTGCGTAGGTGTTCTCGAGTAGTGATCGTGTACCAAGGCTTATGTTACGCCTTCTAAGTGGTTATTTAAGCGTGCGATGAGGAGGCGTGCGGTGGCGAGTGGCAGCCGCGGCCGCTACTGCCTACTGCCCACTGCCCACTGCCTACTGCCCACTGCCCACTGCCCACTGCCCACAGCCGGCCGTTGACTGCCCGGCTCGCTGTGGCCCGCTGCCGCATGTAGGTAGACATCGTTCGACACTCGAAGTAAGATTAGTCACGTTCGATTGTAGACAGATTTTGAAATTAATATTATTTGCATTTTCCTAAGAGTTAGAACGATTGAGACAGTAGGTCGCACGACCGTGTTATGATGAATTGTGGAGATGTTTATTAAAGAATACGTTTATGAAAATGGAATAAAAACGAAAAATATTGTCATATAAACTTGTAATTACTAAAGTAAGAGGAATTTGTAGATATAAAAATTATTGGAGAACCAGAAAAACGTTAAATAAACCAATTAAAAATACAAATATGTCTTTTATTTATTGTAAGCTGAATATTACAAAACAATTATAGTGCTACTATAATCACATTGAGATTCAAAATAAATACCCTTGATAGGAACACAAACGTCTTATTAACAGGCATCGCCGCACAGAACCTTCGATTTGGGTATCTTCAAAATCTTTACTTTTTAGGAGAGCATACACAGGAATCCGATTGTGTTCAAAAACTAAATAAACAAGTATATCATTATGTTATATTTGCTAAATTAGTATGACCAATCTGGGCCAACGGGTGTGGCAGTCATATTTCATATTTCAATTCAATATAGCGCGTGGTCTCTTCTCAGCGCTTTTTTACGGTTCCGTACCTCAAAAGGAAAAAACAGAATCCTTATAGGATCATTTTGTTGTCCGTCTGTCTGTCCGTCGGTCTGTATGTCCGTCAAGACCCTTTATCTCAGGAACGCGTGGAGGTATCAGCTCAAATTTAAACCATACGAGTACGTCCTCCACGTCTACGTCCCTTGAAGCTATGAAAAAATCAAACTTCTAAGTTATCGTAAAAAAAGATACGGCCGTTTATGCCGCAAAAAACGTACCTATATTTCGACACTCTCAAGGGAATCAAAATTTATAGGGTATTTTCTGTTGACCTAGAACTTTGAAATTTGGCAACACCCAAAATACTCGTACTCTACTCTCGTAATATATGGTAATACTCGTACTACAAATATAGGGAAAAAATCACAAAAAAAAAATGGGTCTTTATGCAAGGAACGGCGGCGGTGCAAATTTTTAATTGAGTTAACCGTGTCATGTCCGGAACCCTCGCGTGGGTGGGCGAATCCGACTCGCCTCGCCTCGCAGCAAATTGACTCTAACTAAGCTTTAGGCTTGTACTATGGATACTAGTTAGGCATCAATAAACATACGTATATGTATAAAGAAATACATATAGGTAAAATATCCAAGACTCAGAAACAAACACTTACTTGGGCTCATTGCACAAATATTCGTAAGCAGGATCACTACCAACTAGACTAAGCGCATCGTCAAATTCCTGTTAGAGTAATGATGTCGGCAACATAATTAAATTAAGTATCATCGAGAGGTTTGAGAGTAAACGCGGTATTCTGTGTTGTCAATTTCTTGTTCGGACGGATGCGGTTTATAATAAAAAAAATTTTTTTAGGCAATATATAACGTCGGTCTTCCTAAAAATTAAATCCTAAAAATGATTCATAAATGAGTATTTTACTCCAGCGAATTTAAGAAGACGAGCGGTAATCGAGCGGTGACAGCATCGGCAACGTTGCTGAATATTTGGAAGTTTGATTAGCTGCAGTATGTAACCCACCCTAACGATAAACTCTCTTTGGAAAATAGACACTGGACTAATAGTAACATGTAATTTTTTTATTTGACTTATGTCATCGTAGGAAAAAGATTGATGGTCTGTAATTGGAAAATAAATGGTTTCGTTGGTTGGAATATCGCTGCAGACTAAGTATTTTATTTTATACTTAACATTAGTGGCGACCGTAACAAAATAAAATGGTCCGATTTGTTCAGGAACGGAGAGAGCTGCGGCGAGTTTTTACGCGTTAGAAGGTAAAATAAATGATGACGCAAAGTCCAATGTAAAAAGCGACTACGAATACTTAGGAGACGTTGCTAAAAGAATGCTCGCAATACATCTCGCGGGACATCTAACACCTCGCTTTGGACTCGGAGCAATTATTGAATGAAAGAGAATTCGAGAAGATGGTAGACGAGTCGGAGGCATATAAAAAGAGATGGATTGATGGATGGATGGAAAGTAGAAGAGGCCAAACGTGAAGGAGACCTACAGTCTCAGACGGGATCAGCTGTGACAGCCAGAAGCTGCCGAAATCGAAAGTTACTCAAATTGGAGCTACGAAAGTTCGACGATGACCCTAAAAATTGGCTCGGCTTCTGGGGGCAATTCAAGAAGATTCATGTAGGGCAACATCTTAAGTGACGACGATAAGCACTAATATCTCGTGCAAGCTATGAAGGAACACTCCAACACACGTGAGTTGGTGCAATGCTTCCCCCCTTCCGGAAGGAACCCCTGAAAAATGAACGTCCCTAGACATAGAATAAGAAATGCTATTTAATAGTAATATTGATGAATTGGACATATGATCCTACGGCGTAAACTCGTTATAGATACCTAAGAACTTTTAAGCATAGTTATATGAATAAATCCTAAAGTTTTAAGTATTTTTAGTTTATTGTAATTATATTAATAGCTTATAAACTGAAGGAGAAGTCTCGGTGATTGGTCTTATGATTTATATGTAAAGGCCAGTCATTGTCTTTGGAACTAGTTAGGTTGTTAGGTTGAACCTGGAAAGTATGCTCAAGGCATTTGGCCCGCTCATGACTCGTCTACCTGAATGGACATTCCTCCAGCGCTTAAAATTTTTTCTTTCCATGTGAGTATTTGTCAGTTGTTAGTAATCGATTAGTCAGTAATTTATTTATTTTATTTATTTTAATACATTTTACAGGGCATTACACGGTCATTCTCCAGAATTGTGTTCTCAGTCTAATTAACACCGCCCTTTTTTTCCACTTGGTTTTTGATAAAATTTATGCCAAATGTAGTAACATATCGACCATTCAAACTTTAATATTTATTGGGCACTTAATTATTATTAGCGGTTAATTAACTAGAAGGGTTTTAATATTTGCGTGACGCGCGAATTAGAAAAGCGATGCGTTAATTAAGTTTACTTGCTTGCGAATTAAAAAAACTACGCGTTTATTAGATAAATGTTCATGCCAAATATATATTTTTTAGGAAATAAGACAAAAACTGTCAGACTGTCTATTAATTTTATCATATTTATTATATTGCAACGTTGAAACTATTAGGAACATAAAATATCCATCAAGATATACATACATAATAAGCTAACTAATATTTCACTGAAATAATCGTTCTATAATCAACAATGAAAACGATAAAAAAAAATCAGAATTAATAACTTTATATTATACCTTAGGTATTATGAACAAACGATAACAAATAAATTGCCGTATCTGCTAAAGAAAAAATAATACTTCTTCCTCCTACTTTTTACATTCCCTATCTATCTTTAAAAAAAGTAATTTAAAATTTAAAAACCCGATGAACTAAAATGATATAAATAAACTAGTAAATTTTATTGAATCTAAGGAAACCTCATAATTCATAATGCTAAAATCCGTCGAGCCGTTTAAGCTTTACATACATAAGTTATGTAACATAACATACAGACATTCAATTTTAAGTATGTAGTTTAATTATTGCGGGTGGTTTTAATACATAATTTATACAAATAATATATGAAGAATGATGCCGGGTCCCTAGGATTTTCCTTACATGATTAGAATTACAGTTGTCACTTAATCCGGGAATTACATTTTTATAAAAAAAATATTCCTGTAAATTTATTTAAACTGGTTTAGCTTAAGCGAGCAATTAGAAAAAAAATACATGTATGTACCAAAAACCTTTTTTACTACTCTTAAACTAATTAACGCGTTCATTTTTGGCCCGTGAATTAGTCGTGTGTATTAGGGATTCTTGATAAAAAAAATATAACTTCTTTTAGGTACATGTGATAAACTACATAATCCAGTAACTGTTAAATACTAAGGTTCTTAATGTATACAATAATTTACAGAACTATAGAGTTATTGGCTGATTTTAAAAACGTGAACGTGTTAATTAGAATTTACGAGAAACAAAACATGCGAATTAGATACTTACATTTGTAATGTGCGATCCACACAACATTAACACGTCTTTCTCTCAAGAGGGTCTTGACATGAGTGTCTGCTCACGCAAAATGCATTACAGACGTCTGTCTATTTCTTCAATGGCCTTGCACGGACAAGAATGAAAGCGGCGCGTGAATTAGTACACGTATCGGGACAAAGTTTCTTTATTTTATATCTTAGTGATATATTACTAAATAAATTTGGTATTTTTTTTGTAATTTGGATATCTTATCTTTCATTAAATAAAAATATTTTCATTCATCTTTCCTCTTGTATATGATCGGGGATAATAGTTATATTAGTGATTTCGGAAGTGGGACGCGCGGTGTTAATTAGGAGAATGGGGTATTGATTTTTTTTTTCTCCTAGAAAGGTATTGAATATTTACTTGAAAATTCATGTACACCTCAATACGAGTACCTTCTAGGAACAAAAAATATAAATTATACCAAATTCAATAGTTTTATATTTTTTAAGCCCGAGGACATACAGAAATGGCTGTCTGGAGAATGACCGTACAGTATTCCATTGCGCCGAGAAAACCAGATCGATGCTATACATAATAGTCGCAAATGTAGAACAGAATAACAAACAAAAATAAACTTAGATCAGTACACTCGAATGCCTATTATCCATCTTCTCACAAAATCTCAAACATTCTAGGCACACAGCATTCCATCTCCAATCAAACAAGTCGCATTCGGGTGCCGATGCCAGGAGCGCGTTAAGGAGCGTCAGCGCGCGGAGTAGCGGCGCACTCTTACGCGCCACGGTGCGCGCCGCCGGGACCGCCAGCAGCGGCCGCGGCTTAGGGCGAAGACATATAGTGGGAACTTGCGGCACGTACAGCCTCACAACCCGCCCCACTAGCTCGGGACAATCGGACTCACCGCGCAAAATGCCACAAATAGTTTTAAGTAACTTGTTGTTACGCCTTACCTCAAGAGAATTAAACCCAAGAGTCCCGAGTAAAAACTTCGAAGGATATAAGTATGGGTGATACCCATAGGCTTTTTTATACATAAACCTAAGAAAGGCTTTCTGTATCTTCTCGAGAAGTAAGGCGTAAGTAGACTCGTGTGGATTCCATATGATGGACGACACTTCCAGTTTACTACGAACAAGAGCGTAAAATAAAACTTTAATAGCTCCAAGGTCATGAAAGTCTCTAACATTGCGAAGTACGAATCCTAACCGTTTAAAACAACTGCTAACAAGAGTTCTGATGTGATCATGGTAGGTAAGGCGTGTGTCGAACACGACTCCGAGATCCTTTACCGAAGAAACGCGGCTAATGACTTTCCCACCGAGAGAATATTGCGCCTTAATGGGCGCAAGAGCACGACTAAATGTACAAACAAAGCACTTATCTGTATTAAATAATAGTTTGTTTTGTATGCTCCAGTCAAAAACCGAATCAATATCCTCCTGCAATGTGTCGCAGTCCGCCTGATGCTCAACACCATAAACCAGCTTGAGATCGTCAGCGTACAACAGACACCTTGCATGGTTGACAGCTGGTTCTAGGTCATTAACCAATAGTCCAAACAATAAGGGGCCCAATATGGATCCTTGGCTGACACCCGACCGAGTATGATATGGATTCGAAACGAAGTGTCCATGCCGTACATACTGCTGACGATCACGCAGATAACTTGCAAACAACTTAAGAAGCCTAGGAGAGAAACCTACGTCATTGAGCTTATCCAACAGGATGTCGTTGTCTACACGATCGAACGCTTTCTTGAAATCAAAGTAAATAACATCAACCTGGATACCCCTATCAAGATACCCGGAGACGATGTCAACCAAGACCAGGAGATTTGTATCGACAGAGCGATTTGCCCTGAAGCCATGCTGTGCATCGCATAACGAGGGTTTCACCTGTGTAGATATTTCACGGTGCAAAACAGACTCAAATAACTTAGCCAATGTTGAAAGAATAGCTATAGGCCTATGATTTTCAACATTAATACTATCACCGGATTTTGGAATGGGTCTCACCCTCGTGAGCTTCCATTGACGGGGATATGCGCCAGATGACAACGCCAAGTTCAACAAGAAGTGTATAGGGACTTTTAAGTGCTCCATACACCCCCTGACGATGTAAGCGGGAAGATTGTCAGGACCAACAGAGCTACGAGGTTTAAGTCGCCTTATGCCCGCTTCAACTTCCCTTATAGAGATGCAATCCACATGGACATGTAGGGCAGAGCAGCTCTGTCTACTACAGTTCAGAGAGCTAACATCAAGACTTGGGATGTTGGGCAAAAACACACTAGAGAAGAAACTAGCAAATGCATCTGCGACCTCCGGACCTGCCATCTTTTTACCTTCATACATGACATCAGAGACAAAACCGCCCTTCGACCTTATACTATTAATATGTTCCCGAAAACAGCGAGGATTACTTTTAAGTGTATCTTGAATGCGCTCGATATAATTATTATAGGCCAAAGAAAGCCGTCTTTTTATATCGGTTCTAAGTTTGGCAAATTCGGTGTACATACCAAGGTCTTTCGTTGCTTTCCACTTCCGATGGTAATTAGCTTTTAGAGCCATGTCTGAGATGAGGTCAGCAGTAAACCATACTGGAAAGCGTCTCTGAACCCGTGCCGGCCGGATCTTTTTAGGAATACTCGCATCAAAAATATCACCAATTGTCTTATAAAAACAACCCACTGCAACGTCGATGTCTTCGGACTGCAGAACTTCCTCCCAACTAACTTCCGACATAAGTTTATAGAGAAGCTCGTAGTCACCCTTCGCGAAGTTCCAGTCCTGTCGCAAGTCTACATTACTAGGGGCTATTTTATTGGAGGTGGATCGCATGGTCGCTCCGCCGATAGAAAAAGAGATGTCCAAAGGTGGGTGATATGCATCACGACGGGGTACTAAACCTCCTCCTTCAATTTCCAAAACCGTGACACCACGAACACGCTCTGACATCAGCACTACATCAAGCTTACCACCATACGCATTCATCACCTCATTCGTCTCATACAGGCCACAGACATTTAAAAAATAACTATAGTAACATAATATGGTATGAGACGTATACAACGGATTCAAATTAAGATCACCCACAATTAGTACTATTCCATGTAAGGAATCCACCACTTGCTCAACACCTTGGAACCAGCGCATATATACATCGTCCGAAGCCTTAGGAGGAATATACACTACGCACAGGTTATAGACGACATGCCTCAGCGAAAAAGACACCCACAGGTCTTCCCCAGTGCGTGTCTCTAGCTCTCGCCGTCGTTGCATCTCCAGATCAGGGCGGGCGGCAAGCATCACTCCGCCCCCGCGCGCGCCAGTAGCACGATCACGCCGCGTCACAGTCCAGCCACAACAAGAGAGCTCCGAGTCTTCAATAGCTTCTGTGAGAAACGTTTCAGTAACAGCAACTATATCACAATCTAAGGATGACAAGTGTACTCTAAAGTGGTTAATTTTCGTGTTGAGTCCTCGGACATTCTGGTACAAGACGTGCAATGTTGGCTTATGTCTCAACTTCGTATTGCCCTTAAGCCCGCCTTGCTGGATTAGGGTGGTTTTGCGACCACATCTTGACTCTTGCGTTATCAGGCCAGATAGCGGCGGAGAGGCAATCTTCGAACCTTGATGGAGGAACTCCAATCTTGAAGGACTTATAATCTCCTTTAGGCTTAAGTTCCTCAACTGTGTACGTTCCCTCCGGGTCTAGAGATTGCAGATATGCCTATATCTCGTAATAGTCTGTCACCACTAATCTAGAGGCAAGAGGTCTTCACACGAATCCCCAGACTCAATTGGTACAAGAGTAAATATATAATGATGTGGAAAGGTAACTTATACAAGGTAGGTAGGTACCGATTTTTTTTCGTCGTGTTTCCTTGTCTGTACAATAATAAGTTACATGAATAACTACTTGAGAAAAGATATAACGGATAGAGCAACAAACAATCTATAATTAATATTTTTTCGATGTATGGATGAAACCAATACAATCTACGCCGTCGTCGTCTTCTAATAAAGTTGTATACCATAATCACATCTTCATCATCACTTGACATTGTCACAATGAAAACACGTGCTTTCGCGATGCTAATCGTGAAAGACCTACCGTTTTGTAGTTTGGATGACGATTGAATGACGACTACGTGGACACACCTAGGACGCAAAATACGCCTGTCGTCTTTTGTAGGTTGCATGAAAGTGTCAAATGACGCCGCCGTGGACAGTAGGCCTAACAAACCTAAATCCCAAGCAATTGAATTAGTACGACGCGATAGTAGTAGGTAATAGTTGGTAGTGACCCTGCCTACGAAGCTAGCGGTCCCGGGTTCGATTCCCGGCATAGGCGAATTAGTTAAAGAAAATTATATTCAAATGTATGGGAAATATGGAAAAATGAATAGAGAACTTTTATCTATGAGGATATGTAGGTTATAGAGCAAAATTGAATTTTATCTACTCTCGCCCCCTTCGGGGCGAGCGTCACCCCCCCCCCCCCCCCGCACCCTCTAATGTGTCCCGGAGCGCGGCAGTTTCAAAAACCGTACACGATACATAAAAAGTGTGTAGCAACGAAAGAATCCTTTATAAATTTACTATAAACCTTTGATACATACAAAAGCGATATCTATCACTTATAGTTACGCAATCTGCCACCAAATACGAACGTTTTTAATAATTTATCCATTTTTTTTGCTAAAAGGTTAGATCTCTCAATAACTTCACACTTTACCACCAAGATATGTATGACAAAAGCAAATAATAGAATATGTTCTTTATAAAAAGGTATAATTTATTTCTAAACTCTTTCATTTACCGTTGTTGTGCTATTTTTTAAATTTAATTCATTTGGCCATTCAGCGAAATTCGTATTGGTTAAACGATGTTACTTTAAATACCATAGACTTCTTATATATTTTCCTGTGATGTATAGGTATAGAAGTATTTTCGTTTTTTTTTTCAAATTTTTAGCTCCAATATTTTACGAAGTTCCTGATAGATAAAAGTTCTCCATAAATTTTTCCAAATTTTCAGCTAATTGATAGAATTAATTATTTGTGTGATGAGCACGAGTATTTGCTTAGTTTGGGACTAGGTCAACTGTTCCTTGAATGAAGTTGACACTTTATTGCTTCATACCTTTATCAAAAGGCTATAAATTATGAAGCAATAAAGTGTCAACTTCATTCAAGGAACAGTTGACCTAGTCCCAACCTAAGCAAATACTCGTGCTCATCACACAAATAATTAATTTTTAAATAATTTGTCCAGGATTGGACGTCTTTCGGCTAAAATTATGATGATGGTGATATTGTGTTCGTATAATTCCAAAACACGTATTTTATTTATTATTATTATTTATTTGTATTTTATTTATTATTACAAGTATTTATTTGTACGATGCATGTAACAACTTTTTTTACTTTATAAAATGTATCGATAAAACAAAAAGATAAGTATGAATATGTTAGACCGCCCTATTTTAGTGATAAGTCTACTGGACCACAGATGACGTATATAACCACTTTCATAATGTTCTAGAAGCTGTACATATTACTTATTGAATAAATACGAAACGATTTATTAAAGAGGTAGTCGTTTAACAATTTCTTATAACGTTTTAGACACGTTCAGTAATGCGGTAGAAAAGTAATTATTCATTTTGGTAGTTACTTGTCAAACATATGGATAGCCTACTCCATCTATTACCACATTTTCCAACTACATCACTTTGATTTTAATATTTTTCCGAGAATCATAAGCGTTAGAGCAATTCTTTCATGGTTCGGGTAGTATATGTATATAACTTATTTTCTAGTTCATGTATTTCTTTTATTTTTTTCCTTCGAAATACTTCAATGGTAACGAACATAAAAAAATTGTTATCCCGTGTAATTTAAGAGTTTTCAACTGATACCTCTCATGATAGCTTCAGCGATTTTTCTCAGTGCCTATTTTTTTTGCTCCTTGAAAAATAGTTTTAAAGTTTTAAATTCTAGTTGGACCTTGTGCGAACCATTACATACTTACCTATTCCTAATTTCAGCCTGATTGCTTTAGCCATTCCTGAGAAAAGGATCTTGACAAACCGACGAACAGACGGACAGACAGACAGATGGACTACAAAGTTGTCTTATACGTGTTTCGTTTTTCAGTATTTGGTATAGAATCTTAAAAATTATATCTTTCCTACTTACACCGTATCTAAGGTATTGTGGTATATATGCCTAGAGTCGCCATTCTTGTACGAATAGAGTAGAACAAGACATATTTGAAACTGGCATACAAGCTATATATTATCAAACCGCGATTAGAATGGGATTCGGAAGTACCATTAGGACAACAGTACTTATAATAAATAAATGTAATCGGCAATCTATGATATCTTCTGTACCTACTTTAAATCGTACACTTATAGATAACTAGCGACCCGCCCTCGCTTCGCTTCGGTTAAAATAAGTTAAAATAATCCAAGTTCATCTGGAATAATATACTTTTCAAATTATAGATAGGTGCATATGCATAGAGGTTTTATTTCATGACGATTTTAGAAAGACGTCCTATCGGACACTTTTTGCGGAATTGAGTTTTTGATGCCGTTAGATTTTAAAAATTCAATTCAAATCATGACTGCCTGCTATCACAGAATCTCTCTATAATACAATATTTACAGCGGACTTTTCATTGCACAATACAAACAAATTTTGCCTGGAAGTAAGGCGCGAAAGGGAAACATACGTCCATGGGAAAAACACTCAACGCTCAGCCCTCTATTTCACCATCTTGACAATGACACGTGACTGGTGACAATTCAGTATACATTGCAAAGTTAACACGCGCTATGTACACTGAAATATCAATGTCAATGTCGGGATGGTAAAATAGGGGGCTGGTATAAGCCCGCAACTTTGAATGTTTGACCTTGTTGTGACTTGTAAATTGTCATTGAAAACGATAACTTTACTATTATTAATTATCATTTATTCAAGAAAGACACATTTATATTTACATATGATAGTATACTGCCAAACTGCATAACAGTTTGTTGGCAGTGCATTAATTGCTCTTGATACACAGTTGTGTCAAAAACATATGGCTAATTTATATTCATGCTATTATATTTAGAGACCTATAAATACCCACCACCTATATTCTCACTGATCCTGCTCACAATTATCTTAATATCTTACTGACACTTTTCTTAAACCTACCTTTCCTTTCTTTTCTTGCAGTCGTTTTAACTGGAAAGGTAGATCCGTTGGTATTTATGGACCCGGGGAATTAAAACGACTTTTCCATCCGCACATCCGGGCAGTATTGTGCACTCTATTATGAACGTTTATAAAGATGTTATTTGTGTGGATTAAGGTTCCGTAGTAAAATAATAGGACACTATTCTTTCAAAACCAATTTATGTGGGGCGATCCAGAAGGTTGCAAGGAATTGAGAAATTCCGTTGGGAAATGGACAGCCTCTTCCAGGTCGAGCACAGTGTGTATGTATCTGTGTATGTTTATGTTTATGTTTGTGTCGGTGCATTGATCTTCGATAGAATTAAGCCATTTTCTATACCTACTTGACTATTAGTTGGTGATAAAATAGCTCTCTCCTTAGCACAGTCTTAGAATTAATATGATTAATTTCGGAAAAAACTTTGTCGACTAATTCTTTTACTAAAACGCAAAAGTTTTCATCTTGAAGATTAATGCTCCTCTTATCTTGGGGCATCTGAACATTTCCTATAATTTGAGCAACAACTCTGCAAAAAACCGGTTTTCATACGTGCAGACAACGAAACTCTCATAATATTTGTTTTGAGTTCTAATCGATGTAGCGCGTAATTTTAAATCTGCCATATCTTCTAAAGTATTTATTTAAATATAATATATTGTACGGGACAATATTAATCTACATTAAATGCCCAAGGTAACCAACGTATTTATCTGGATAAGGTTAAATACTGAATCGAATAGAATAGCTTCGCTATAACCTTATATTTTAAAATAAAATCATAAACATAAAAAATGGTTACTGTGAGTCTATCTTTGGAGATAGACATATGCCATTGGGGACTTTTCTCGTGGTTTTTTAAAGAACTACAATTCTTCAGTACATTATTTTGACACATATCTTAAGGTTTAGCCAGCGTAAGCTATGTAAGGGCCCGAAAAACGATTTTTGACGACGTGGTAGGAAAACATTGAGTTTTTTCAACTATATTAAAACTTAATTAGATTGAAATGTACATATAAACCATCTAGAATAAATTCTCTAAATGACAGTGAAAACCGTATCATAATCCGCGCTGCTTGGTCTGGAAGGAGTTAGCGGAGAAACAGGCAGACAGGCGCAAAGCGACTTTAATTTATACTATTTAGAGAAGAGATGCATCGGTTAAGTTTAATTAAATGTTTAGATACTTAGGGCTGAGTTCACCAACAATTAAACGGACGATTAAGTCTTAATCAGCTGTTAACCAATACATTTGACACCCGTTAAATCGCTAATCGTCTGTTTAATTGTTGGTGAACTCGGCCCTTAAGTAAAAGATTTCTCATCATCACATACAGTCTTGAAAGTGAAAAGAAAGAAGTGGTCTCTGCCTACCCATCTGTGAAACAGGCGTGATTTAATGTACCTACCTATGTAGGTATGTATATTGTATGTACATACACTACACTACATACATACACTCTTTGATGCTCTGCGGAGGTGCTGAGGGATATAGGCGTGATGTTACACTCATTAACACAATATGCAGGAACCATTAGCCAAATTTTACGTGTCTGTCTATCTATTCTCTGTTGTAGATAAAACCAATAAATAAATGTTTTAAAAAACAAAAAACCGCCTTCAAAAACGCAAAAAATAACTTCTTTAAAATTGTAGGCACCTAATAGGTTAGTCCAACTGATGTCGGCTTTTTGTTGAAAATGTTGTGGTCGCCGACTTCAGTCGGACTAACCTATTAGGTGCCTACAATTTTAAAGAAGTTATTTTTTGCGTTTTTGAAGGCGGTTTTTTGTTTTTTAAAACATTTATTTTATTTTATACTTTTTAGTGATCATAATACGCTGTTACGTAGTCTTACTTCTCAGTTAAAATGAAACTTTAACTTATATCAAGCGCGCCGCAAGCAACGCCGCGGGAAAGTCATAGTCATATTTCAACAAGTAAATATTATTCGTTGTAGGTAGTCGCTCAATTATCTTAATCGAGATATCTTATCGCCAGCCTTGAAATCGGTACCATTGAGGAGTTCCGGTGGCCATCTGTGGTCTTCATCATCAGTTCCACTACACCAAATGATACTTTCTGAATGCAAATGCTGGACTTGTTACTAAAAATACTAAAATCGCTATATGTTTGCCTACAATATTTGAGGAGTTCCCTCAATTCCTCACTGATCCCCTCATCAGATATAGATTTGGTGACAATGGGACCACCTCGGAAGTATACTCTATCAAACCAAAAAAAAAAATTTGAAATCGGTCGACGATTGACGGAGTAATCGGTGAACATACATAAAAAAAAAAAAAAATACATACAGTGGAACGTATAACCTCCTCCTTTTTTGAAGTCGGTTAATTAAAGTCAAGAGGGCTGTTTCTTAAATTTCAATTTTGATAATTATTACACTCATGATAACTTTTGAATGGTATGTCCGATTTGAATAATTCAAAAAGTAATTTACAGGTACTGATATAGCCTTGAAAACGAAGTAATTTATTTGGATAAGGATTAATACCAAGGTACGAATAATGGGGCCTAGTTAGTACCTGCGTTACAATTGCATATTTTAACATGAAAAAGTAGTTATTGCGACATAACTGTAATAGTTAGACAAATGGTATTGTGGACTTTTTTGGAAAAAATAATATCCTCTATAAAACTGTAGTACATCACTTTGCTCTATTGTTAATAGTTTCCGCAGCGTACGCGATATAAGGATTTTTTTTGGTATTTTTTCCACACCTTGGGTTACATTATCGAAGTTTTCATACGGAACCCTAACTTTTTTGAAAATATATGCCTATGTTCATCAGGGATAATGAAGGATTCTAATGGTGAAAGAATTTTCTAAATCGGTCCAGTAGTTTCGGAGCCTACTCAATTCAAACAAACAAACAAACAAACAAAAAATCAAATCTTTCCTCTTTATAATATTAGTGTAGATAGATTTAGAGGTACAAAGTATGCTTTACCATAAACAGTCACTAGGTACATATTTAAACTTTAGTCTTGGGAAATGTTGTCATTTGTTTTATAAAAAATATTATTTAATATCATATTTGACAAATCTTTCATTATTTTTAATTAATTTTCACTTTATCGAGTCGCTGTACCTACCAAAAAGTACATTTTTATCAAATATGAATCATGGTAAAAGTATTAGACGGTCGGTGCCGAAAAATTACCTTCAATTTATTAACATACCTATTTTAATAACGAAAACGAAAGTTCTTCTGAAAACTTAACTTAATTCATTTATTTTGTTCGTACCAGGTGATGATACAGACAACTCAGACAATGATGGTGATATGAGCGAATAATTTTTGATGGTGTTACTAAAAGTAATTACATCATTTGTATTTTATTTATGTAATAAACTTAATTTGTTTTTTTTTCACGTTTTAATACTTCATTGTACTAAAATAAGTATTTTCATTTATTTGCGTACTCAACCATTGACAATGTCATGTCATGTATTCATTCAAAAACGACATATGTACTCAATCCCATTCTAATCGCGGTTTGATAATATGCGGCTGACATTAGGTCTCTACCAATGCGAGAATAATGTTTCTTCAGTCAAAAGTACCATCAGATGTAAAGTTGTATATACATTTCTAATAAATCCCATTTCATACGTGGATACTTCGAAATTATCTCGAATCCTCGGAAAAAAATCTCTATTTCAACTAGGTACTCTTGGATTACCTTACGAATTCTTTTGCATTTAGCTCGCGCACCATACAAGAATAGGCAATCTCCTTTTAGGGTATCATTTCAATTATAAATCGACAACGGGATTTTTTTGAAAAGCAGTCTGATAAAATCATGCTTAAATTAGTTATACAGGTTTGTCTAAAAAACATACTATTTTTTATTTATCATTAAAACCCTGCTATAAGTGTAAGAAGAAGATAAACAAAACGGTACTTATCTATCGCAAGTCCAAGTTTTGATTCCCAACTATTCCGTTTGTTCGAAAATGTATAAGTTAGATAATATTTTTTTACCTGTAGGTTAGTTTAGGTTTGTTTTATAATAATCCAGGAAAGTTAAACCGTTTCAGAAGTAAATGATTTTCTAGCATTTAAACAGTTTGTAACTGAAATTCTACTGATAGGTAACTTATACAAATTATACTTTTGCTTGCTGGTTTTGCTAATTGGGATATAAGTACAGTCGAGTACAAAAAGATGTACCTGACTTTTGTCACCTTACACCAGCAAAATAAGATCAACATATATTTGTACTCGACTGTACATATGGTGTGAGAAATAAATAAAACGTCAACTTTTTAAGATAAATTTCATTACTTTA
The DNA here is from genome assembly GCA_946894065.1 of Acleris literana. Taxonomy (NCBI): domain Eukaryota; kingdom Metazoa; phylum Arthropoda; class Insecta; order Lepidoptera; family Tortricidae; genus Acleris; species Acleris literana. The sequence continues at coordinate 14,068,480 of OX335668.1, read as the reverse complement.
ATAAAAATATCGTCGCTTACATCAATATCACACTCGTGCTTACATCATCTATTTATATTACGTATAAAAACTATGACTTGCGTTAAATTATCGGTCTCGTAACAATACGAAAGGTTGCATTCATCATCACAGCGCGTGGCGTTCGCTATACACAATATATCGAAGCCGATCATGCACTCACTCACTCACAGTCACTCGGTAACAGTCGGTGCAAGGAAACAGGGCGGCGGGCCAGGTTACTGGACTTGCGAAGAGGTCGCGAGTCGTCACTAGGCGGTCGCACCAGTCTCTGAACGGTTGCAAGGTTTGGTAAGTCCGGCTCCGGTCTAGGACCGCAAGCACAGCGCGGCCGCGAGCGATGCCAGCGCCACGCCGACAGACAGCCGCGCGCTCGCGCCACTATTCCCGCCCGTCGCCTCCTCGGGATCTGCAACCAACGGGCTGTTAGCGCCGGCGCACGCGACCCCGCGCTCACTGTTGAGTAACGAACTCTCTGTCGGTAGGTTAAAACCTTAGCAATGGACGATTAGAGATTCGATGCTCAAAGTAGGTATTACTTACGAGGGGCGGCTGATAAGTAATCTCCTTGGTCAGAAATATATACAAAAATAATGCTGGCTGGTATGGATTTATATTCGTTTGTTATTCTATTTTCAAAATGTATTACATTCATTTGTTTATTGCATCACGTTTATTTGTCTCCTACAATTGTTTCAAACATGTCGGTAGAAAAAGTGAAAATGGATAAAATCGAGCAGCGTGCGGTGATTAAGTTTTTGACTAAAGAAGGGAATACGCCTTCGGAGATCAGACAGCGTATGTTACGTGTGTTTGGCAGTTTGTGTTCTTCCGAATTTGTTATAAAGTTTTGGTCAAAGCAGTTTAAGTTAGGTCGTGAGAGTCTGGAAGATGATCCTCGTAGCGGAAGACCAGTTTCGGCCGTCACCGATGAAAATGTAGCCAGGGTGAAAAAAATTATATTAGAGGACCGACGAGTGAAGCAGTGGGAGATAGCTAGAGATGTGGGCGTCAGTAAAGAGCGAGTCAATGAAATAATTCATGAGCATTTGAACATGTCCAAGGTTAGTGCACGTTGGGTCCCCAGAATGTTGACTGCATTTGACATGGAGAGGCGTGTCAAATGTTGCGAAGAGTTTTTGGAGATGAGTCGAGGGAAAGAGGAAGAAATAATTTCTAGAATTGTAACATGTGATGAGACTTGGATTCGACAATGGGACCCGGAAAGTAAGCAAGAGTCGTTACAGTGGAAATTTAAGGATGAGAAGCCGCCTCGGAAATTCAAGGTCTGTCCATCGGCAGGTAAACTTATGGCTACAATCTTTTGGGACACAGAAGGGATTTTGCTCATAGATTATTTACCGAAGAAAACTACAATGAATGCTGATTATTACTCAAACTTACTATACCAACTAAGAGAGACAATAAAAGAAAAACGGCGAGGTAAACTAAACAAAGGTATTCTGATTTTGCACGATAACGCACCAGTGCATACCGCCCGCACAACGAAGCTAGCAATTAAAGACAATGGCTTCGAAACCATTGACCACCCCCCTTATAGTCCAGATTTAGCCCCCTGTGACTATTTTCTGTTTAGACTTCTCAAGAAAGACCTCAGGGGACGAAGGTTTATGACCGATGACGAAATGAAGGCTGCGGTTACTGGCTTTTTTGACGACAAACCGAAAGATTTTTTTTTTAATGGTTTAAATTCAATATTTGAAAAATTTAATAAGTGCATTTTACTAGCAGGGGACTATATAGAAAAATAAAAAAAAATTAGCCACGACAGTCTTTTGTTTCATTGTTAGGTAGATTACTTTTCAGCCGCCCCTCGTACAGCTAGGAGTGCAAAGTGCTGACGTGCAGAGAAGTGGCTTAAATATAGTTACAAACAAATTGTTTAAAACACAATGACCTAGATTTTTTTAACTAACTTCTTTTTAGGTATTAAAGTACATGCATAATGCATATCCATTGTCCTTAAACATACCGACAAAGACCAGTGTGCGAATTGTTGTGTTCCGGTGTGGGGATAAGACACCCGGTGAAATGACTAGCACAGAAGCATTCCACCTAAGTCCTCAAGGCTTGGCAACGAATTAGCATTCATGCATTTATAGTCTTGCGAACACACTTGTATATGGTCTTAGATCCCACTTACCATCAGTTGGGCTGTGTGCTCGTTTGCCTTCTCTATGCCGCAAATAATTGTCAATAAAGTAATATATCTAAATTATTTATAAAAACTTTTGGTTCCACCTTATATGTATTGCTTAACAAGTTTTGTGACTGTTAAGTATATTTAAATAACATGAAATTAACGTTAGACATTTGGATATACCACAACAAAAATCGGGTTCGAATTTTGAAAATCTTGCGTACCTACACAAAATAACATGCGTACATAAACAATGATGCCGATTATGGATGAACGGTGTGGTGGTTGATGGTGATAATTAATTTTGCCTAATCTTATTAAACACAAACAATTATCTTAAATTGATCAAAGTGGACAAACTCCTACAAAATTTAGATACTTCTTGGAAACCGAACCGTTTCACTCACAATGCGCATAATGCTGACTAAACCCGATGGGATGGTATTGTATCATTTGCATGTTCTTGGTTTACCTACTTCTTTCTTAAGTCGTTGTCATGGTGTAAATATAAATATCTTATACTCGTCTACTTACTAAAGTAGATAATTGTTGTACCTTCAATATGCCGATTATTTCACTATCATACTTTTTTACACGCGAAATCGACGTATTTATGTTATTACGTAGCAAAAATCCAAGCCAATCTCTAACACACACCTAGCAATCTCCACTGAGTCTCACTATTTACACCTTAAAGTAATTAAAAGTGTAAAGAAACCTACAGATGCGGATGATTGGTGTCGCGGCGGAGAGCGAGCCTCCTATTATACGACGCGGCCGTGCCGCGGCAACAATACTACAGTCTAGCGCCGCTCGACTGGACACTGACCACTGAAACATTAACTTGACTTTAGCTGGGACACCTTAGTCCACCGCAACCAACCCGACTACCCACTACTTCACTACTCCCTCCACTCTTGTAACTACTCCATGGCAATACTACGCACATGTATTAACGTGCATCAGATATACTTATATTATTACCCTTGGAATTTAAGGCGAAGTATTAACCATCACAAACCTGTGCAGTAAAATTAGATTTTACTCTTTTTATGTACATATGTAGTTAGTAACAAATAGGAACATTTCTCGGTCTCGTTAAAAGGAATGTAATGCTACGTTACTTAAATAATGTATTTACAGTGCTTCATTACCACAAGCATGCTATGTACTATTTTTACTAAATACGTGCTTATATAACTAAATAGTAAATCATAGGTATGGTAAAATAAAACCTAGGTGTCGAGTTCATAATGTTGGTATTGGATGGTATTGGTAATGCTTGCAACAAAATACTGCACTCAATAGAGACGACGTAGGGTACTCAAGTCAGCTTTTAACAGGGCAATGAAACACCGCTCGAGTACTAGGTACATCTGTTATGCGTGCAGATTCTTGTTACAAGCAAAAAGTGAATTTCACACTGTTATATAAATATATGTGACCTCTTACGTCGATGGATCAACGATGTCTAGGGACGATTCTACAACTGTGGCCGCGATCATTTCCAATGCCACTGCCAAAGCAACTTCACGGGCTGAATTGCATGTAGAATATGATAACTACCCTAAATAATCTCCAACTGTAGGGCCCCAATTCTAAAGTGAGTTGATAAGTGGCCACCAATTTCACAAATTAATAGTAAGAAGGCAATTACCATACTTTTAACAATTGATGTTAATATATCATAAAATTCATAAACCATTCTGTAAAACCAACTACAGATAAGTACGTAAATAAGTAAAGTTAATGAATGATCATAATGTTACGCAGCTTATCAACTACCAAGCCCAAGCATAGAATTACATAAATAAAAATACTTCACCACCGAGTAGATAAACAAAACTCTACGCTATACAAATAACAAGGATCAATGCGTTATAACTTTCCTTATGCTATCAAATTAAGCAAAGGACTGCTTGATCCGATTCGTGGCAACTGGCAAACAGGTAGTTGACTGTTTGAATGAACTTTGCCAGGTGTGTTCACGGTGTTGTTTATATAACGCGCGAGAGGTGCGAGTGCGGCTCCCCACTACGCTAACAGGCATAAGCATGCAGAAGTAGAATGAATCTGGACGTACAATCACGAGTGGCAAGCGGGCTGGTACTAAAATCACCGCTTATGTCTATAATCTCACTGGTATTCGCATATATTCTCCTATCAAACTAATTGAGTCTTTGTTCTTTACGAAATTTCTCTATGTACAGTGATCAGGAATGCTCCGCCGGAGCTATTTCCTGAACCAGAAGAATGACCTGGGAGCGGATGATTTTACACCTAGAAAAACAAAATACACAAACACACACATATAAACGTGTACGAAAACCGCGCACCACCGCAGACGACCTGCGCCCTGCGCGTGATACGACGAGGTGCAGCATTTGTTACAAACAGTGAATACCAATTAACGTGAGGTATACAACACTTAGTTGAAATTACACTGACACACATTTTAAAAGGGTGCTCAATAATAAGTGATACAAAATATTACTTTGTGACTTGTGACATTAACTACAAAAAATAAATTTCAGTGAAAATTAATTAGTTGCTTCTAATAAGGCTTTTATATTGAAATAATAGTACGGCGATAAGTAAAACTCCGAATGAAACTTAGGGGGAAGTTTCTTTCGGGTTTTGGCTACATTCTTGAAGGTAGGTTCGAAGGCGCCTGCAGCCACGTAGCGGCCCGCGCCGCTTCCCGCCCCGCTCCCCGCCCCGCTCCCGCTCCACTCCCAGCGTGCTCAATACTTTTATGAGCTCTGTTAAAGCGTTATTTGGCACAAATCGCAACAAACATGATTCATGTGAGATTCCATGAAATTCTGTATTGCGTGTTAGGTTATTTTACGTTCTAGTTTCTGCTTTTTGGTTATTTAGCTGTATTAGTATTAGGTTAATAGCTTTTATACAGAAAATGAATTATTAGGATGTTAGAATACAAAGTAGTTGATAACGAAGCATTTTGTTGAAATGTAAAAAGAAAAATTAAATGAATCCCGTCTCACCATGCACAACGTAGGGTTCCGTAATCAGGTCCCCCTCCCCCCGTACCTCATTCTCGAGTGTCATATAATTATCATTCAATGAGGTTATGAAGCTCATTTGGTTGTTACTCTAATAGAAGTTAAGTCAAGTTCCTAATCGAATTATAAATACTTTTATTTTCCGTGCTCAAAGTTGTTAAAAAGAAGTAGTTGACCGCACCCCAATGATGTATAAGTAACTGTGCAATGCACCATTTTGACCTCTTAGCTTAAAACATCCAAGAGTAACAGTGGCCCTGGCATATAGACAGACTTGCCTCGGCAAAGTTAAAGGGGTTCCTAGTTTGATCACGGAACCCTATAAAAGGGTGCACTGAAAAATATACAAAAATAAACAGAAGACATTAAGACTGCACCGAACAACCACTGACTGTCAAGTGTCGCACGCCTTCAGTACTATTATTCCATTTCTAATAAACCAAAATATTACCTTGCAGTCGAAAAGTGTTGATTTGTGGTCATATATTTAACCTACAAAATATAAAGAAGGGTGGGCAAATTTGCCTATATGAGGACAAGCGATATGTCACCGGATAGGTAAATCAAAGTTGTAACACTATTACTATGGCAGGTAGTTCGAAATCCTTGTGTGAAAAAAGTTATCGCCATGCAAAGACTGCAGTATTTCATAGTAATTATGCTAAAGTTGTCTATGTAGGCGTCCCGATGTGCCGGATTTAAAAAAAAAAACTCTCAGTCATTTGAGGTTTCCCGCTACACAAAATCGTTGTAGAATTAAAAAGGATATCCGATTATATAAGGTTTATTGTTATTGGTTTCTAGGCCAACGTTCATACATTTTTGCCCATTCTCCTTTATTTGTAAACAAATCAGCACTTTTCGACTTAAGTGCAATACCTAAGTCTATTAGAAGACACAGTAATAGTAATAAGGGCGCCACTCTACACCCGGCGTAAGCTTGCAGTCTTTAGTATTAAATGAGAACACGTGCATATAAAAAACGAAAAGATAATGATAACTAAATGTTTGTTCCTGTAAGACAGATGTAAGAAAAATAATGATAACTAAATGTTTGTTGCTGTAAGACAGATGTAAGACAAATAAAACACATAATATATGAAACTAAATAAAATACGCAAAGAACAAATTAGGTACGAAGACTAAGACAGACATCTACATAAACAACACATAAGAAACACAAAAGCGCACATTCGGCGAGATTTCTGTGATGCTCTTCTCCGAGAGGTCTCTTGGGGAGCGATCTTCTTTAGGTAGCTCAAAACAGAGTCAAATATTTCATGTAAAATGCATTTTAATCCTTCTTTCAATTTTACTTCAGAACTATCTTGATCATATTAATGACTGCAGTCTATAATTTTTATTTTAAATTGACTACGGGATGATCAGATTGGTTTTCAGTGAGCTACCGCTGCGGCGTGGCCCGGGCCCCCGAACCTACCTGCGTCAAACTGAATGTCGCCGACGTCGTCCTCGGCCGGCGCCTGCGCCGCGAGCCGCGCGTTACCTCCGACCGTGCCGCGCGGTGCATTGGCGCAGCCCAGCCACCAGGACGCCGTGCTGCGCGGGAACGCAGGGTTATCCGAGTCCACCTGTACAATCAACATTCTTTAGCATTCCAAAAACAATGTCGTTGCTATTTACTTCTATTCGAATTTACTTCTATTTACTTCTATTTAGAAGTAAATTCGACATAAGTACTCACGCTAAATGTCCTGTCATTAAACCGCCAGTACTGGCCACCCTTGAAGAAATATGTGTAGCCATTAGTATACTGTAACGCAGCGTTGATATTATCGGGAATGCCCTCCCAGTTGGACAGGGGCTTGGGGTAGGTCGACTTGACGGGCGGGCGCTGCGCCGGGTCGAACCTCCAGAACTTGCTGCCCTTGTAGAAGTAGATCTTGCCGTTACCCGACCAGACAAGGGCGGCGTCGAGATTATCGGGGATTCCAGTGAAACCTGAAAGTACAATATTGACCATATTTATACCTATACTAATATTTATTATAAATTGGGAAAGTAACTGCTACTGGTTTGTTTGTTACGCTTTTACAGCAAAAACGCTGAACCGATTTTAATAAAATTTGGTATGACAGTAGCTTGAACTCCGGGGAAGGAGAAAAAGGTATTTTTTCACAATTTTACAGTTCCCCAGAGGATAATGATCAAAGACTTCTCCACTGATGTAGTCGTGGGCAAAAGCTAGTAGGTGACAAATAAGTGAAAAAAAGGTTGGGTTGCACGCCAAACCAAATTGAAATGGAATTGTGTAAGAAGGCAACTAATAACACCACAAAACCTGCACAATGAAAAAAAATTGTACAACGATGATAATAATAGGCCATGATTTTGTTTCCCTACAAGTACCTACTGGTGATTAATCGTGATGCTTCCCGGTTTGATTTAACATAGGTACGTGAGAGCACGTGCCGGGTTCGTCATGCGTGTTTTACTCAGTAATACTTCTCAGAAATAATAATAAAATATATTTACATTATCATGAAACTATTTTTATCCGACTGTCGAAGAAGGAGGGAAATACTATTGACCTGTATGTACGAGTATGCAGGTTCGTATGATCCCTCATAACAAAAAACCCGATTTCAACAAACGAGGCGTTTGTGATGTTTGTCTTAGCGCTGTAAGTATTTTTAATTTTTTTAACGCTGTAATATTTGTTAAACTTTGCTAACTTCGGTAAGTTATGACAAATGAACCGAAAAGAAACAAAATTAGCCAAAGCTAGAAATTGTAATATTATTTAAAGAGAACAGATTCCTTAGGGACTGAATTATGAATTAATTATTACCTTCACTGATTTCTTTGGGGTAGTCGCCGTCCATTTTCTGTCCATTGTACCTCCAATACTTTGAGCCCTTGAAGAAGTAAGTTTTGCCATTTTTGTAGGTGAAGGCGGCATCAATGTTGCCCGGCAGGTTGGGCCAGGAGCGCGAGATCAGCCGGGGGTACCCGGCGGCCACGCCGTCTTCAGTCAAGCGCCAGTAATGTTCACCTAATACCAACAAATAGTAATTAACACTACAACTCACCCGATATGGTCCACATTCGTCCATTTGCTACAATTTTAAATTGGTGACGAAGCTGCACTCCACGCCATTGAACCACGAGTGTTGTTGATTGTTTTCCACATTCGTGATAGGTAAGTAGTGTTGACCTGACATTGATGATAATTATTTTGTCTAGATTTACGCAGACCGTGATGATTGAATTTCCTTTGTAAGGTAGGCATGATGTCTCTTGGTATTTTTAGCCCCCGTAAGTATTTAAGTTTGCAGACATTCAGTTGATAAAATCTTACTGTCAAACAATGCTGTCTGGAGATATACAGATACGAGTAGTTATTGTTCGGTATGGATGTTTTATTCCAATTTTATTTTAAGCTCAGGTCAGGGTATGTAAATGTGTGCCAATCATGAAAGTAAATATAGAACACGAAGGTAGCAATTACCCTTGAACACGAAGGTATTGCCGTCGGCGGAGTTGAAGATGGTGTCGATGTTGGGGTCAGCACACAGCGCCGGGTCCTCAGCCGACGGCTGCTGCGTGGTCACCCGCGGCACCGACGGCGCCGGGCCCGCTCCACCGATGTCAGTCTGGCTCTTACGCCCATACAAAGCCTACCGATTACAAGTAATAATATTCGTATAAAAACATACAGTAGCGTAGCGTGGCTGGAGCGCAGGAAAATTTCACCACAAGTAAATATTAAATGAAATGGTTCCAATATAATAAGAAATATTGTTACTATTTATATTGTGCTGTAAGGATCATAATAGACAAAGAACAAATAACAATAACTAAATATTTATACTTAATTAATGAGTTCTGAGGGCCCTGCCAAGATGCATTACGCTAACTAGCGTTTCTATTCGATTCGTTTTTAAACCAATCGCGTCACTGGTAGATGACGTGATACGAAAAGTCACGTGATCTACCAGTAACGCGATTGGTTTAAAAACGAAACGAATAGAAACGTAAGTTAGCGCAATGCATCTTGGCAGGGCCCTCTGTAGCGTACGCAATAACGTATTTTTATAACATATATAAATGAATCGTGAAGTGGATTTCCAGACTCATGGCAACAAGTATACCGGGCGTCTATTCAACATGTCATGTCGTTAAGAGAAGAGCTGAGGTCAGGCATCACTTGAATCTCAATTGCATAATACACATATTATACAATTGAGGTATAGTTATGCCTTCCGGTTTATTTGTCTCTTTCACACAACGAAAGAAATTAATAATTTAAATTACCAAGTGTAAGATAATTTTATATAAACATAATAGTAGGAGATCCGAATAGGAGACGATTTGTACCGGGCTGTTTATTCGATAAAAAGTATTTTATACCAAATTTAATATGCTAATTAATATACACCGTGCCCGGGACGTACCTGAAGGATTTTAACCATCGATTCTAGACCCTATTTGGATTATATAATGTGGTATAACATTTAGTCCAATATCGCATAATTTCGGAGATATTTATTATTTAAAAAACAATTCCATAGTTAATTTAATTTGAACTCTCACCTTAACTTAAGGATTATTTACTAAGAAATTGATTAAATTAATTTATGTTGTACGTTGATGATATTGCTACTTACAACATGAATCTTTCTTACTAAATAATGCTTTAGGTTAAGGTGACAGAGTTCAAATTAAATTAACTCCTAATAGGGTCTAGAATCGATGGTTAAAATCCTTCGGATACGTCCCGGGCACGGTGTATGGCGAATAGCTAGGCTGAAAATTTTCATTCCAGTATATAATTAATTAAAAATTTAAAAATTAACTTTGTTTTAAAAAATTGCAATAGCTTGTTTAATAGACAAATTACATACCAATCGAAATTATGAAGCCTATATAATATGCAAACGTTAGGTTGACTATTTTTTTCTCTTCAAACTATTGTAAGTCGGTACTTATAATTTGCACCAAACCTAACGTTTGCATATTCTTTAGACTTCATACTTTCGATTAGTATGTAATTTGTCTGTTAAAAAAACATTAGCAATTTAAAAAAAGTTCGCTTTTAATATTTTTTTAATGATATAAGTACTGGTCTGAATTTTTTCTGCCTACCTATTCGCCATATATTAAATAACATATTAAGTTTAATATAAAATACTTTTCATCGAATAAACAGCCCGGTGCAAATCGTCCCCTATTCGGATCTTAGACCATAAACAAATACACGAATAAATACTAGGTATAATTAATACGTAAACCAATTTTTACCTGGATGCCTTGAATGTCGTCCTGGTCCAGTTGGAAGGCAGAGTCGTAGCCTCTATAGAACGGGGCCATGAGAGCGGACCGTACGTCACTGTGCGAGAGACCCAACGAATGACCAAACTCATGAGCCGCCACCTGCAACAAAGGTTGTACGTGCAAGAGTTACTCAATAAGTATGAGAAATAAGTAGAGCAACGCACTAACAGATAAGTTGTATATGAAGACGAGTAACCTGGGCGACAGAGAATAAAGAAATGACGTAGTTATAATAGTATGAATCATGTAGATCGAAGTGCACGTGCCTGCTTCGGCCACAGCCGATAAGACAACCTACCTGGAAGAGGTTGGTGCCCCTCCGGGAGTTGATCGACCACATCTCGGCGTCGTCGAAGTGAGCGTCGCCGCCATACACCTGTTCACAAATAATTAATTGTATATTACAAAACATATTGTAATTATTACGGAAATAAATTGTGAATTCACAAAATGGAACGGACAATTTTCTTTTCACGCCCCGTACTTTCATTTGTTAAGAGTAATATGTTACATCCGTTGGATTACTGTCTAAATGACGCGCTTATTTTTTTTATAATATTCTGAATGAGGATTTCCAATTTCAAATCGAAATATACTTTGACCAAAGTAAATTGTTGACAAACGATCGTGTGCACGTACAGATCCCGCGTACTATTTCAATGAACTTACCTACCTGCTAACTACAGCAAAAAATTACTTATTATTTCTAAAAGTTTAAGGTTAATATCCAAGACATAGCTTAACTTTTCACTCGCACACTAAAAATATTTTCGTTCTTTACAAGGTAAATAGTCACAATCTTTCATAGCAATATGTCTAGTAAGTAATAACACGAACAATATTGTCGCACTTACTATTATTTTGAACACAACTACTGTAAACATATTTTATACATATTCATTCTGGCACAGCAATAATAATAGCAGATAATATAAGGTATGGTACCGATGCAACGCATAATGCCTAGCTTTGCAGAAATGCAAACGGTTCGAAATGCGTAAGCAAATCCAGCCGGGTTGCCACTTAAATTCGACCACTTTTTTAAATTGTGCGGAACTCGCTTATATCTGTGTCATTTTATACCTAATGACTAATGATAATTACATTTATAGTGTAGAAACATATTTCCTATATGCATTGTTTTTACCTGTCACTTGGATGCGAGATAATACCTACAAATCATTAGGAACTTACCGGGAAGTAGGCGTGAGCCAGGGTGCCCCCAGGTCCGTCGAACGGGTCGCCGTCTCCGTGTTCTCCCTTCTCGAACCTGCCGCACCGAACCAATGAATAAAGGCTGTGTCGTGACACTGTGTCGCTACCGTTCAATCTTTTGTAATACCTACCTACCAGCATTAGTTACGCAACAGAGAATCGTGATTTGTAACGAAAAACGCATTATACCGAGTCAAATAGCCACGGGTCATGGACACAATACTTTACTGTACCTAAATGTTATCGGCGTACGTACTTAATTTAAAACTAGAAGTAAAATTCAGATTTTAATTCAATAAATTATTGGTAATCATCTAATCATTAATATGTAGTAATGCCCTAATGAAATGAATATAAAGTTTTTTTTTTTAAACGGTTAGTTTCACCTCATATACCTAGTGGTTTTATGTTTATCGTACGTACCTGATTTCGATATGGACTTGTCCGGAGCGCTTCTGCGTGAAGGTGAGGTCGGTGTAGTCGGCCCACACGTTGAAGGCTTTAGCCAGCTCCGTATCTACTTCAGCGCGGTTCAGCCTGGTCGGGTACTTGGAGATCTTATACGTCAGGTTCTTCACCCTCCACCGGGAACCTACGACAAAGATCGTTCCCATCAATCGACAAATTACTAATAATAAAAGACAGCTTATTTTAGGCATCAGCAACTTAAAACACATTCGCGTGGCAAGCAGAGTAAATTCAAGTATAAAATTAGGTTTAAGATCTACAATTAGTAGAAAGTTACCTTGCAAGGCGTATCTCTTGGCGCGGCTCTCGCCGAAGCCGACCTTGTCGCGCACGCCGCAGCGCGGCAGCGACATCACCTGCGTAGTCTCTTGGTCCAGCTCGCCTGCCAACAGTAGCAAACATTAGCCTGGCCTCTGTCTCTTCTTCAGAGGAACCTAACTTATCATTAACATTGTCAGCTCATTACTTAAGTTAGTTTACCGTATTTATCTCCTTTGCTTCAATTGACCGAACTATTCGTTACATTACCTAAATATTACTCGTATTCCTCAGGTTACATTGTACTCTTGAAATCCATGAGAGAATTACAACAAGGAAAATCTAGGGACAAAACCTGAAGTTTTTGTCACCGCGAAATGTAAAGGAAGTAATTACAAAACCACAGCGCCAATTGATTTATGACTTGCGTCAATAGAAGTGATCTTTAGTCGCGCGAGTCAGGTCATCTGCTTCAGATTGATTTGAATACCGTTAGTAATAAGTGTCAGTTATTGAACTGAGTCAACAGCTCAGTGCCAGATTTCTATGCCGAAACCAATTCATGCAGAGACTGCTAATCCATAATGTAATAATGCGCGTCCCGTCTGCGTTATTTGCTTACATAATAACTGCCAATACAATTATCTAGTAGTCGTGTCAGAGCACGCACGCGTTTGAAGACACCTCAGCTTAGCGACTCGCATAATTCTAGGGTCGGGATCCGTTCTGCCAGCGATGTAGGTATTTATGTATTTGCGATAAGTTTCATGGCAGTAGTAATAGAGTTGCCCAGGGTCGGCAAATGGCATAGCGAGGAGACTAACTACCGGCTCAGGTACGAGCGCTTCTCGCGCCGCAAGGTCAACGTGCACGGATGTGGGTTACCATTACATTAATAACGTCAACCCTTGTTATCTAAGAAATGCACGATCACGTATGCGACTCATTTAGTCATTTTCTGTTTACAAATCAGAATTATAATGTATATGTTATGAGTGGTAATATCTTGGTTATTCCTGCGTTTGTTTGTAACATCAAGATAATCTAGAACTTTGTATACGTTTTCCTCTAAACTGGCAACAATTTTCTGCAAATAATGAATAATCGAGGTAATATTTAGCTAGTTTTGTGTCCCATGTCGTACCGGTAGCGTTGAGGCCCGCGAAGCTCTGGAACTCGGCGATGGCGCGCCGCCACGAGCTTTCGTCCATGATGTGTCCGCTGGAGGGGTTGCGCACCGACGGGCTCAGGTACCCGAACTGCGCCAGGTACATCTGCAAACATGGCCTCAAGTACAACTGCTGTTATACACACTTACAAGCAAGCTCCAATAATCGCTAAAACACGTACCCTTTAAAGGGGTTTTCGCACTGCGTCCTCAACGTCTGAAAATTTACGGCCATTAATACCCACTCTAGAACCAAGAATTTGACTAACATCGCCATTCAAAGTTTTTTCAAATCTTATTTGTAAATAAAGTGATGCAAAAATGCCATGTTATGAAACGTTACCTCATAGAACTTCATAAAATATCTAATCAACTCGAGTAATACTACCTTTAAGCCTATGCCTTGGAATATTTAGAGTAAGCTAATTTGTTTGCAAATTTATATCTTTGTACGAATTACATTATCGTGTACGATCGCAAGGATACTGGCTCATTGTTTATTGTCAACGCCTTTGGTTCTGATAAGGAACTGACGTACATTTGTAATCTCATGTCTTAGAATGAACAAAGCGAATATAAAAAGGTGTCTGAATCATCTTAGTTACAAATATAGCTGAACAAAGAAAGTTTAATGAATAAAAGGTAGATTCTAAATTAAATATGCTTGAGCTTAATACGTCTAATTAAAGCGGAGGGTATGAGTATGTGGTGCGCAAAGTGCGGATATAGCGTCGCCTGCGCGTCCTTGCGCGCGGCGGGCGTGCGACGCATCGCAATGCGCGCGCAGGCATCTCCGGCTGGCACCGCGGAACCACGCGCACAATCACCTTTGTTTCCTGGCTTTTGGCCTCTCCGAAGAAACATTATACTAATCCAAAAAATTATCCACTAGTTTTACCTTACCCCACATTCTGTGTATTAAAATCCTAAGCTAGATATATCGCATGAATCCCAAAACGATGTGCAATTAATACATATTAACACACGACATGAAAACTGACGCGTTACAATTACAATATTACTTAAAGAGAATCGGTCGTTTATGCAATTTCGGTTTAATTCTTGTACATACCTACATACATACATTGGATCGCGCCTGTTTCCCAGAGCGGTAGGCAGAGACCAATTCTTTCTACCTCTTACGATTCTGACAAATCTCTTTCGCTTCTTCCACATACAGCCGACTGTTCTCTTATTTAGTTTAAAAATGGATAATGTTACGGAAGTTTTGCTCGTAAACGAAATAACAGGACCTCGAGGTTTAATTTTAAGTAAGTAATAAATAAGGTTGACCTGAAATCAAAAAGTACTGATTTGCAAATTTAATTATTAAATGTTTATTTAAATGGCGCCATTTAAAAAAAGGAGGATAAAAAGGTTTTCATACCCAAACATATGGGGTGTCCCTTGTCTCGAGATCATTAATAATATAATAATAATTCTTTATTTCAAGTAACAAGACTCATTAATTAATTACATTGTTGAATAAAATAACTATGAAATCAAAAAATAATTGTAAAATAAAATGATGTCACGGATGTCAAAAACAACAATAATAATAATTTAATAAAAATAGTAATTCATTAGTAGTATTTAATTAAGTAGATTTTTTATACTGATTCGATTTAGGTATTATATTTTTCCTAAGCTGTCAAAACAAACAAGATATTTTGATTTCTGATTACAAACATTGGTTACTGGTCCGGGGTTTAAGTTGGTTCATTAGAAATGTGCATTGGTTATAAATAAAAAATACAATCCCCCTTACTAATAAACGTTGAGTAACGGTGGTATAGCTATACAATGTTTTGTCCTTATCTGTCAAATTCAAATGTCACAAAGACAGATAAGGACAAAACATTGAACACCGGTACTCAACGTTTATTAGTAAGGGGGAATATGTATATGGAACCCTCACAGTGTCGGTTTTTAAGATATTAGTGGTTTTTGTATGCCCAACTCCGATGACTAACCGTCCTTGTGCTTGCTAGCGTGTATTTTTCGGGTGTGCTGCGCATACTTGCACGGCAGCCGCGGCCGTTGACTTCCATGCAGTCTTTAGCTTTACTCTGCGTTTCCTGTGCATTTCTAAGAATTCTTCATTTTACATGTAAAGCTTCTCCATGCTCAACCTTCTCACAGTGTTCTGTGGTTCACAACACTTTGAGCAGTATATTGAGTATCCTTATGCGCCCCAAGGACGGTGGAAAATACTAGGTAATATTATTATTGATTATCATTGATTATCGTCATTATCGATGAGTCCTAGTTTAACTCGTACATCCGGTCAATTTGTAAAGACAGCTGATACATTTCAAGATAAATTGAAGTATTTTGATTGGTAAAGATTTTTTAAGAGTGATGTCACTATGTGATTAATATCGGTGTTCGTGGATCGGGGTCAGCTGGCCGCGAGTAACGGTAGGAGGCTGCGCAGGAGCTCGCCCCACAGACCCACTTCGGCCGCCCGCGACTCGGCCCAATAACTAATCGCTCACATGCACCCACACAATCAACTACCTACCAACCAATCAATTAAAATATCAATTTGCCACAAAGGACCCCATCGTAAAATTAAAAAACTCTCTTGTTACTACTATTATTCATCATACCTATATGATTTGTTTATAGAAAGTGTGCCATATACCTACTTATTTTTAGTAGCACTACGATTCGTAGTAGTGTACCGTAAACTATCAATTGTCTAGAGTTTAGTCATAGATTATTCACGGTCATAAAATAAATAAAATTAAATACATACGACAGACACGGAGTCTGCTATCAATGAGTCATCGAATCCTACTAAACGGTAAAAGTTAGCTAAAAATGATCACTTTGGTAAATAGGACCATAAATTTTAATTGTGTATAGCCACCAACCACGCGAATTTATTCACAAATTTAACAAGCTTTTCTGATGAAATGATAGAAAGAACTATTGTTAATGTACTCTACTTCAGTGAGCCCTGCCTTTTGTTTGCGGTATTAGCAAGTTGCTGAGTCAGACAAAGTACCGGAGGACCTTGCGACTATGTGTTGTCGTATTAAATATGTCATTGAACCACTCATTGTTGTTCAGGGTCTAATGATTAATATACTTATTCATCGTCGAAACTGTAAAAGGTGGTTAACAAGCAAGTGTTACAACGCTGCGCTGTTGGAGCAAGTTCAAGCCACTGGTGGTGGAGCTGGCCCTGCCGGTGCTGAGCGGCGCGAGGCGCTCGGTGTGCGGGCGTGTGGCGACGCCCACTAACCGCGCTCACCATCCTGTTCCGCCGCCGCGCGCCGGTTGTTTACGTGTTTGTTGCATTTTGCGCCGCACACACGCATCGACAGTTACACGTGCCAGATTGTACCTACATTATAGTTTTGATAGGTAGTACCTACTACTTTATAATGTGGCCACTTATTAGGTACAATCACGACCAGAATGGCGTCCTCGCTCAACGTAATGCAGCTGTAAGATTCTCGGACTGAAACTGAGTGCCAAAACGGCTTAACTAAATTAAAGTAAGTAAAGAAACAGTAAAACGCCTATTAATTAATATGTATACATACTTTATTCATTAATTTAATGATTTTATAAATCTTGAGAAATTGCGCTTGAGGAAAGGTACTAAGTATTGTGCCGGGCATGCATAAAGAAAAATAACATGGAAATTCATCAGTTTACACAACGATCGCAAAGCAGGGTCAGGAAATGTTCAGGCGCTTAGCAACAATTCGCTGTGCTAAAATAAATAAACACAAATTAAGTATCCTTTGAAAGATATATTGTAAACTTTATCTACTAGTATTTTAAGACTTACAAACGCATACCAATAGTCCAGCGTTAACTCTGCACTTTTTGACAGTAAGTACCGTCAGTATTTTGTAGTTTTGACCTGTTTTTGTTTACATACAAACATCCATTACATACAGATGAGCCCTTACGTCGACCCTTTGTCAGTGCTCGCTGTGTTTATCACTCGGAGAGCAGTCACGCGACGCCTTCCCGGAAGTAGGCAGCAGGCGCAGAGGATGATACATCTCCACCGATATGCCTAACATGAAAACATTGCCCGAAGCACGTTCTATGCAGTAAGTTACCAAATGATTGTATTTCTGACTTTATCAACTTTAACCTGCCATTTTCATTCTTAACATAATCATTACATGGAATGACATACCTACTAGATCATAAAAAGATTTTCCTTTTATATGAGAAGTGCAATTATAATGCCGGACCGCGATCGTTGGGCAATAAATAGCAAGCGCATTAAGCTTATTACAATGCTAATGACCTATTACATTATTCTACATGATCCGTTCGCGTCCGCCGCCTACACAGCCTTACTACGACACGCAATGCGACATCTGCTTTTGTTGTTTTCTTTTTTATAATCGCTTTTAGAAAGATATGATTTGTTTTACACGCGCAACATGCTCCAGTCCCGCGATATGTTGGCCATTTCTAGAAGTGCCTGTCACCATCGAGGAAGCTAAGGGAATGTGTGTACCTATCAGACGATTTGCCAAAGCTTCGATGAAGTACGCAGCATGGCGGACGGTCGCGAGGACGCACGAGTACATACCGACGGGATGACTTCACATTTCGCTGCGCCACGACCTGCTCGTGGACTTGCTAATATTGGCCACAGATTTTGCATAAAATATCTAGACCACGCAGTTGTTTATTTCCTTATGTGAATTTTAATGGTGAATCTGAACATAAACTGCGCACAAGAAATATTGAGCTACCTCTGCGTACTGCCTCTACATCAAGTAGAGGAGCCATGTCCGTATGTAGGTAACAACAATGAGCTCTTGTTATGCGTACATTCATGATTTACCATTTGTACGACAATGGTGGAGCATGTAGGGCATGTTGGTGTAAGAGGTCCGCCGCAAACCCCGGCATGGGGAGCGGGCTTTAACCCCGTATGCTCGTCAAATAATGATTACATTAACTCAGTTACGCCATAATTATCGTAAACGGTTTTAGGAATGTGGCTATTATATTTTACATGCGACGTCAACTAGGAAATGGCGGTAAACAAAAAATAGATATGCATATGTATCAAGATGATAAATAACGAGTTACCCGCAAACAACAAAATTATTTGTATAATAGGTATACTTGTTGACGCCGCCGTCCCGATCATCCACGATGTCGATTAGTATTAATTTATAATTTATAAATACATATTATTTAAATTATAAATAACTAAATAGTATAAATTTTCTAGAGATACAATATCATTTAAAATGCCGATGAGGTATTATGCGCGTTAGGACGCACGAGAGCGGGGCCCACGTGTTGCGCCCGCGCCGCCGCGCCGCCGCGCCGCTGAGCCCCCGGGCCGGGTCCGCTGTCGCCACTCTGAGCTCATTCATCCGCGCATGCAATGGATAATTGCGCTTGTAATTAGTTTCAATTACGTTGCGATTGTCAAAAGATTAAAATAGAATCAATCGCGTGCGAACCTCTACTTTTCCGTAGTAGAATGTAGAAAATGTTCATATTTTTTCTATTGTTATTTAGTCGAGTCCGCCCTTTGTCCGCCGAGCTCACGTTGGACACGTGTTAAGCGCATTGTCTTAGATTTCAGTGATAATAGGTTTTAATCTCCTGATTGCTGCCAATCATCTTCCGCGCGACACGTGTCAAGCGGGATGTTTATGTATAAACAAACCGGTATGTTTATGTCAGGGTGATGGCGTTCAAGCTCCAGCGTCAACTTTGACCTATGTCTTTGATGATGCCACGTTTGGGTTGTGGATTCACACACCACTCGAAGATCCTTCGTCACCTGTTATTTGCTCTTGTATTAATGTCATGTGATGGAGTCTAAATAAAATAAACATTCGGTAAATCGCTTTCGATAAGCTTGAAACATGATAAACATGTCATGATGGGTATTTGATTGAGAGCAATTCATATTATATGTGTTTAGGAGCAGAGAGGGCGCGTGCGGCGCGGGCCGCGGGCGCGGACAATGCGGCGCGGCCGTGGCGCGCGTGCCGAAGGTCGCGGGCGCTTCCTGCGTCCGTGCCGCGCGCCGCGACACCCGGCCGCACGCACTGTCGCCAACCCCGTCACTCCACACAATACCATCCTCCATACCTCTAACTCAAAAACCAAACAGCTTAACTGGGAATGACTAGGTACACCGTTACCTATCGCGTTCGCGAAAGTGGTAAACACATGTTATCGCAAAAGACAAGCACGTCGTGAAACAAGACCAGTACGCGACATTGAAATTAACGGATTTTTTCAGAATGAACTGCAAATTACGGTATCAGCGGGGTGACCGGGTCTCTTTTTGTCTTAGCCGGCTTGAGGCTACGGCCCATTGTGCGCAAGTGTGTCAACCTCGGCGCGCCCGCGTCTGGCCCACTCGAGCGCTCTACTAGTATTATTCAGGTTCACACACGTCTTCGATTTACCGTTTTCCAAATTTTGTGTAATGGGACAATGTCAAATATTGACTACGTCGTTCTCAAGATTGCCGACTGATTAACACTTACCACTTTTTTAAGAAACATCTTTAAGAGGAGAGTCAATAAAAATCCATACCTACAAATTTAGCTCCGGGCGGTAACGTTTCTCACTCCCTTAGTAAATCAAGTCCGATTTCCACGATTTTTGAATACTTATGTTGTAGTTATTATAAAGAACTAGGTCTGTATGTTTCTGATTTTTGTTTTTAATTTGTGTCTTTTAAAGAAATATTTTCTTGAAAAGAAACGTACTAACAGACAGTTTTTCATGATATCTATAAAATATTCAAAAATCGTAACAATCGGAGTAGGTTTAAGGGGAGAGAAACGTTATCGCATTTTGTATGGAAATTTTTAGCTTCACAATCCTCTTAACGACGCCAAACTCGCAGGAAGGACGTGGAAGATAACTAATTTTTATAATCCCTCACACCTTAATTTCTTTAAAATATTGTGAAAGATTCCCTTTAAGTAGGTACTTCCTCATTTTCCGCGTTATAAACATAACAATCTTCTTATTCTTTTTTTTATTTATGGATGTTCCGTAGTCGTTTTGACAATCTGCACATCTTGCTCACGGTTTAATCACGAGCCTTCCTAACAGTTGTCACCGTAAACTCATTTTATCTTCTGCGAAATCTAAAAAAAAGCGTTTCGCAGGATCGTGAGTCGTGACTAGGGTTAAAGACTTAGGTCGTTAGCATTGGACGCTAAAAATATTTTGTTTGTGGTCACATCTGACGCTGGCGGCGGGCCCGCGCGATGCCGCGATACGGGCTTCCCAAAACGTACGTCGACGGCGCCCGCGCCGCCCGAGCTCGATGGTTTGACCTACGACACCGGGGGAGCGTTCGGCACATTTGCACGCTCCATCTATTTGGGTGATTTCATACAGCGCTTTTATTTGACTAGTAAATATTATACTTTGCGAGTTCATTGTACTTCCAAGCGACGTGCCGTAGGAAATTTTACGAGAGATGTCCGCTCAATGGGACACGCGTCGAATTTTAATATCGCATTAATCGAGTCAGGTAGGAGTGATGAAAACAAAGAATATCAGGTTCTTGGCACTTTCTGGCCGGGCCATTGTTCTCCCGGGCAGCGCCGGAGAATGACCCGCTGCCAAGGGCACGTGCCTCGGGATCGTAACAGTACCAGCGGGGCAGGAAGCTTTCCGCCGCTGCCAGAACCATATTCAGACGCGTCAAAGAGCACTAACCATGGCATACTAGGTATGAAAAAAAACCATATGAAGCTAAATTATGATTTCGTGACTGAAGTCAATGCGCGCTCTGTATATTAGCCCGCGCCGTAAGGCGTAACCTAGTAACCATTTCTGCATTTCAATACTTGTTTTAACCAGCATCGATATAAGGCACCTTTATGAGTGTATTTTGGTATTAAGTAACGGGAAAGTCAATGCATTAAGAAATCTAGCGAGGGAAATAATAACAAAAAAAGTTTCCCTGAAACCCGAAAGGTTTTTCCCGTATTAAATTAGTATTGATTGTTCTTGATCAATTAAATCGACATTAGTCACAAATAACAAGTTTCCTAATCACACCTCTCGAACCGGTCTTGCGTCGACCGAGCGTTGCGGTCGAGGTTCTGTTCGCACACCGCGTGAGCAGTTTTTCATATCCCATAATAGGTACCTACTATTCAATTAGAATCTTGGAAAAACACGCATCATAGTAGCAAAAAATAAAATTCTCTCGTGATATAGAAATATCGTAAGGACTAAATCATAATAAAAATGCCAAAAAGACAACATTTTTGTACGACGCTGGAATGGTGCTATAATAAGGGATTGAAGTATGTAACATTTATAATTGATTTTACATTTGGCAGTGCAAATGTCCGAACCGGGTTAGTGGGGCGATCGCGGTACCTTGACACCGTCGCGGCAAAATTTTCTTTATTGGTTGTGAAAATAACAAAATCAATTACTTTCAAAGTTGTAATTGAATTCTACCATTTAATTAATTACCTAAACGCAGCCTCTTCTCGTACTTCGTGCACCTTGTCTATTTCTTTATCGCGTTGACTGTGGCGAAGATTGGGGCTAGATTTTCCGGTACGTTACGGTGTACTATTTTGTCGTACCGAATGTTACCGCAGTACATTACAGTTAGTATTTTTAATACGGTTATTTACCTACTTTGAATAGCAATTAAAACCAAATTGAAAGCTGCAGATTATTTGGCAGAAGATATTGTAAGGTTTTCGAGCTCTGTGAAATAGTAAGGAAATCTCAAAATTTTAGAATATATCTGTTTACGGGAATTATTACCCGTACCGGGCTAAGAAAGTAATTCAAATGTTATAGGATAGTGTAAGTAGGCACCTAGTATCAGAAATACATTAATAGTCACTAGTTACCTATAACTTAAAACATGAACAGAAACATAATACTATCTAAATATATATTTCGGATTACCCCTTGCGTTTTTACATTTTAACTGACTTATAATTAGTTATTGCAATAATGCCGTCCTAAAAACAAAATCTGTCTTGATCGTGATTATTATTTAGTTATGCACTTATTCTTCAACATGTTTACCTATAGGTGTAGTATCGTGCCCAAAACCAATTGTAACTACTTATTAAAAAAAAAAAAATTTTTATAGATACCGCGTGATTTCCCTTTTTACCCGACTACGTCACAGTTTTTTAAGTGTTTGTATGTAGGTATGTATATATCTTTAGCATGCTCCGCAGCCTAAACAGCTTCATAGATTTTTTTACATATTATGAGGTGTCGTGAATTCGGCTTAGTTGTGGGAGTGACATAAATGAAATTTTGTCTGGGAGCCCATGCAATAGCCCTAAATCAACAACCATGCTGTGTGAGCCATGACTGGCGTATGCCGCCGGTCAACTCTCTGCTCTCTGACCTAGAACTTGGCGGCGAACGAGCTCCACGACTGGTTTAATGACTCACACAACAGTTTCCGAGAAACTAAGTTATTTTATAGCAAGGATATCCTATTTGCGACAAACTTTAAAGTTCCGATCGCGATGACTCATTCCGTCGAACAAAAACATGTATTTTTTTATTTTAGACAGGTAACATACAAAATCATTGTAGGAAAGTCTGACCAAACACCTTCGATTGGTTTCTAATTATTATAAATCAATAACTTACTACATTTTATTATACGTTACAAATACACATAAATGACGTAAACTCCATTGAAAAATGCAATGACCAATATCCTGCTAAGGTGTAGCATGTGTGTTCGGTCGGGTGAGTCACGTGTGGTGTGGTATTACGCAAACCATGCGAGAAGACAAACAAGCGCTTGGAGTGGTCGGCAGCGCTTATCTCGCTGGATGCGAGGCTTGTGAATGAGCGCCGTACTATCTGCACGAGTGTAGGTGCGGCGCGGCGCGGGCTCCTCGACACTGATTCAATTAACTAACTCTATTCGGAGGCGACGGTTCCAAGAATCACTGAGTAAGCGGCGTCAATCCTCTGATACTCGTAACAAGTCATTTCCGATTCCAACGATAATGTTCTCGGTACTTAATGAAGATGACAGGCGATTGTTTTTCTGCCGAGGCACCTTTAAAAGCCTCATTATGTTACGGTAGCAGGCGAGCCGAGTTAGAATGAGTTACCGCGTGATTTAGGACATGCCTCTTTTGGTTAATTTTAAGGTAGAAACTCACCATTGCTTTGTCTGTTCCCCCGAAGGCGGGCGCGGCGCTTGAGGGCGCCAGTAGCGCCGCCAGCGCCAGCACCAGATTAGCCAACCGGAGACTGCTTCTTAGGTTCACTAGCGCCATAGTTCTTGACATGTTGTTTCCTTTTATATACTGCGATACGCTCATATAAAATTCTTAAATAACACTTCCAAAAAATGTCATTCCTCTTATAAATTACCCTAATGGATTTTATTACAAGATGAACTATCCATTCATTGCTTGTGTTAATGTAAGAACAATATGATGAGGTATAGTTACGTTATCTGAAACAAAGAATTTACAATTGTTAGTACACAATTATGACAAACACATACGAGTTGTACCTTTGTAAGTGAATTAATGACTAATATGAAATGGAGGTCACTTGACAGTTTACGCATCGTCACAAATACGATTCAAACTTCACTATTTTTATTAATTATTTAGTATAATATGGATTAATAACAAATAAATTGTTAATATTTTAACAATAAATAGTTGTCGGTCGTTACGAAACAAAACTACATACAATGATTAAGCTATATACCAGGAAACGGAGCGTCGCGGACTCGTATACCAACATGATTATCTTTCGAAGATAATTAGCTGCACACTATCGTCAACTAACACTCTGGCACTTCCTTACGGATGAGTCAGGTCAGGTGTTTCACTGAAAATATGTCGTCGCTCTCAAAATCTATATACCTATCGCAAACTCGATTTTGCACCTCGCCAGGTACACCTTGTATAAAATAAACTACAGCACTGATTAAATAGCCCAAGATAATTTTCACCTAAAACGTTATCTATAGCTATTGAGATAACAGCAACTTATCAACGCACACGTATGCAACGTAGCGTTTTAGCCGCGCCTACACTACTATGATGTCTATGATGTTCGCGTTAAGTTACCCGCATGTTTCGGGAAGCCTAAGCGTACCGTAGTATCTGCAGTCATTAGTTTCTGGGGAACTATTTATATTAGTATAAGTCCACAAGATCGCTGAGCAATAGTAGAATCAAAGGTAGCATCGGACACGGTGACGGGCACGTACTGCAGTTGATGTGGTTTCGGAACCGAAAGTTCAAATCAAATAGAGGTGTCGCCAGCAATGTTCCGCTCGCCCAAGCGTGGCGGAGGTGGGTTTCACCGGCGACATTGGAATCGGACCTCTTACCTAACACCAAATATTTTTTGCAAAGTTTTTGGCGATTTTGACCACCGACCGATTGCTA
Source organism: Acleris literana (assembly GCA_946894065.1). NCBI lineage: Eukaryota > Metazoa > Arthropoda > Insecta > Lepidoptera > Tortricidae > Acleris > Acleris literana. The sequence continues at coordinate 14,043,460 of OX335668.1, read as the reverse complement.
ATTTTGGCACTAATAACCAACAAATTATTTTTTGTGAAATTTAATAACGGCAAAACAAGAGTAAAATAAACTTTCCAAACTACAGTGGAATAATTTGTGAGGACAATATAGTATTGGTTTGATTTTTCTATATAATTTGTCGATGTACTGAGGCTTCGTGTAATGGATGACTAATATGGAATGTTATGGTCATGGAATAACTATGTGGCATAGAATTGGCTCTAATTTACTGTATAACCAGTTAACTCTGCACGGGTCAAATAGTGACACTACGGCAGGATAAGTAGGTACTAAATGTAAAGTAAGCATCGGAGAGATGACGCAGCTCTCTCAGGTGCCGCGGCCGTGGGGCGGTCTTCCTCCTTCCGGGCGCTCACCGCCAATACTAATGGCTTTACAGCCTCTTTACTAAGGATATACGTGAGCAACGAAATGCAATGATACATAGCTGAAAGAAGCAAATTTATGCTTTTAAATTTCCCTACTACAATATGTCTCTGAAGCTTAAGAACACTATTTGGTATCCGTACCCCTTTTCACTCGACCTTTAAACAAAACATCATAATCATCCTTTTTTGGGCCCTACGGGACACGTAAATACAGGGCGGCTTTAATTTTATAAATCCTCCCAAGTATAACGAGGACAAACATACGACATGGCCTTTAGATAATTAAAGATTTTCCTCAATCCAACAATACTACTCGTAACTTCAGTTACGGTTAGAGTTTGTTATTATTGTTATTGGTTTACCTCTATAAAAAAAACATTTCGTGGCTGAAATGTATTTACATCGTTATTAGGTATAGTCGTTACAAAATTGAGAGTAAAAATAGTTAAAGCAATTATTGAAATCTGAATTTATATCAAAGGCCGCGTGATCAGAGATGGATTATAATGATATTTTTTTTACCATTGGCTCATTAATGCAAAATGTCGCAAAACAAGTCAAATTCGACACAGGGCACATGAGTGCATCCAATACACATATTACATTCGAGATGCTCGTCGCTTATTCCAGTTGATAAGATGTAGGTTTCATGAGAAAATCTTAACCTGTTACTTGCTGAGCCGTATAAAGACTGACTCATCCTTTAGGTAGTGAGACGTAAAACCGCAGTTGACAACCTACACGTTCTTCCGACCTTTGGGGAGTTCTAACCGATGAACAGATTTAAACAAGACAAATAACAGAACCATATGACGCACGAGTAGCCAAACTGGTACTCAAGCATTATAAAATAGGTAACGTATGCACATTCAAAATGGAATCCGGCACGAATTATGGTCCCAGCTTCATTTAAGTACTTTTACTTATTATGAGTGTCTTAGAGGTTATGGGTTTCCGGAAATATAGTTCGAGACGAATTCGATCACCGAGGGTTCCGCATCTACCTTAAACTTGTATAAAATATTAAAAACTTAATAAAATCCTGGTGACCTTTTTAATAACTGAAGACAAGCAGTCTTTATCTTAGAGAAGCCCCACCATACGGGATATATGTATGTCTTTTACCTAAGTACCTAAACAGAAGCTGTACCTTAAATTTCTGTACTTTTTGCTTTTCTTCGACAGAAAGTATTAAGATTGGTAAAATAGTCTGTCGACAAAAAGCCATAAGAAAAAGAAATTAAAGCAGAAATTGAAGTTACGGCTTTCTTTGTACATTGTATTGAGGTTGGTAAAATAAAGTATGCCCTATACGACAGTTTGTCTTAACGTAAAAAACCCGTAAGTGTAAGAGCAATTTTTTTTTCCTGTAATTTATGTAATATATTTCCTAGTCTATGAAATTTTTACAAAATTTAATTTTCAGTATTTTTTAGATATTAAATATAAAGGGGTCATAATGTTTTTCTGTGCGTTTCGGGTTAGTTACATAAATATCTAAAAAACCGACATTATTAAAAATCTACAAAAATATATTTCACCTATTTGACTTGAAAGCTTTTAAATGATACGAGAATATCACATGACATGTTAAAATAAGTACTTTTTTCGGAGACTCGGTTTTTCTTACTGCGAAAATAAATTATCTCAAATTTCTAATTTCTAATGATGAGGCTTAGTTTGTGCAACTAAATATAACAAATATTTCAAATTTTAACCTGATAGCTTGAGCTGATTCAGAAAACGAGGGTCTTGACATACAGACGGACAACAAAGTTATATTATAACGGTTTCGATTTTTAGTACCTATTTGCTACAAAACCCTAAAAAAGACTTCCTAAAATCACAACTCAGAATCCTGTCTGCGTGCTTGGCTGAACACATCAATTATGTATCTTAGGTGCTCAATTAGGTGCTCAGCCTACATGCCAGTCATTACAAATTAGGGGATATAAGTTAGGCTTTGACAGTTTGGAACAGTTTTATCTTTATTTTTATTATGATTAAATTTTTAAGATTAATTTAAATGCCGTATCATTCCCAATGTGTTTTTGTTATTTCTCAAAAAATGTAAATAATTAACACTTCATTTAAAGAACTAAGATTGAAATAGACACATACTTAAAATAAGAACAAACAAACAAACTTATAAAATTACTTACACTACACTAATCTACTATCTAAACTAATTCGCACTTCATTGGTTTGCTTTGATGTCCTTATTTTTAAGTACCATCATCAATAAAAATACATAAAGCGGGACTGCTTCAGTAAAAGCTGATAGGAAGTGTTTTTCATTATAATGGACGATTTACTTTCTACCGACTCTTTACCAATTCTCGATTAATACTTTCCCCAGCACCTCTTCATTATATTTTGTGTACCTCAGTGATTTGGTCTGTAAACTGTGTCATATGCCTACTAGGTACTTCGGGCTTTTACACGCTGCTAAATTAACCAGATACATATATCCATACGATATAAAATTTCACAGAAATTCGCGATTTGGGTAACGGGACCTACTATCATAACTGAATAACTCGTACACCATCCGAAACGACCGGCTTGCTGTGTTTGCGTTTTGTTTTATCTTAATCAATCCGTGATGAATCCTGAACACAATACTTTGACCAAAGTTGACAGGAATTTTACAAAAACGGTTTGTTTCAAAACTAATTAATCGTACCTACATTTTAAATGTGAAAGCTTGTGAGCATGTTTGATTTTCAATCGTGCATGTATCACTTAAGTGATTTGGATGAAACTCAGCTCTCATATGGCCGTGTTTTAGATTATCACATAACAGGTCACATTTTGTTCCTGACGATTTCGATTATCTTTGTAGATTCTGAGGGAATAACCATAAACGAGTTCTAATCGTTGCGGGTGAATGATAAAGACCATACGAGAATGTATTTTGGCCTTACTGGCCTAACAGTCATATTTCTTCTATATATTTTATACATATCAAACTCTTCCGTGATTGACTGACTGACAGACAGTGCACCACAAAACCTAGGGACTTGAAACTTAAAAGATTCTTAAAATTTACCCCCAACGGGAACAAATAGCGAGAAACTAATGTTACGAGCACAACATATGTATGTATGTAAACAATTGTACAAGAGAAAAAACAAACAATACAATGAAGATAAATAAGAAAGTCAACGAAAACGAACGAACGAAGTCGTACGTAACTGACTGACAGACAATGCACAGTCTAAACCGCTGGACGTAGGAACTTTATAAATAGCGGGAATATTCTTTGTGTACCCTAGGGGTACTAAGAAAGGAACTTTAGAAAATCGGACCCCAACGGGATGGAAGAGGGGGAGTAGTGGGAAACTAATTCTACGGGTACGTAGTCTCAAGCGTCCAGTAGTTAGCAATAATTGGTGCGATGCTGGCACTGAACCATCGTCCAACACCAGAACTGATCGTCCAACCGTTGATGTGTAAAGTGGTGGTTCGGACGCGTTGGACCGAGGTAGCGCTAATTATAGATCAGTAAAGTGTGCCCTGGGGTCCGGCCGATCGTTCGGAGTTTTAGAGTTGGACGATGCGTAGTTCTAGCGTAAGACTTCGGATCAGGATGACGGACACAGCACCTCGGCCGGCGCAGGTCGCTGCACCGCTGCGCGTGAGTCACTCGAACTCGCTGTTGACATTGCAAACGATTTTGAGTGTTTGTCTGCCCAACCATTTAAGACACCCTACAAAGTCTTTGTGCAAACTAACTGCTTATTAACCAACGGCAAACAAGGCAAAGCGACCGCTCTGGTTCATGAACCGACAAATAGGTGACAAGTCTTAAGGAAAACTGCGGTGGCGTTTCTGTTTGTTTAGCGAGCTAAGATCAATTCTTATCAACAAGATACGGCGGAGGCCTTATTCAAAGGATTAAACTGATAAGTAACTTAGTCATTTATATACATTTTATATATTACATATTCCATTCTCGCAAAGTTATCCAAATAGTGTATTTATTAATTTAGCCCTTTAAGGTTCACAATAAATTTACGTTTTAAGTTAAGATTTTAAAGATTCTCTTACTTATGCTTAAATTATGGTATTTTTTAAATATGGTCACCAACACGGCACTTGTATTAATTTATCGAATTAAGATGTCAAAAGTGGGTCCAAAGTGGCGACCCATGTTAAGAAAAATTGATAATAGGTAGGTATGTCTTTGTATCATACATTGCAGTCAGAAATGCATAATGGAATGTATCCGATGCCACCATGTGAGGTTCTGTCGACTATGATAATATGTCGATGACCTCGAGATAAAAACATTTTATAGGCTTTTCAATCAAATTGATGACCCTTGCGGCCGCACCGTGACTCTCGTGACTGTTGTGATGAATCATGTGTTGACGTTCTTACAACAAACATCATAGATTAATTTGTTTCAGTAGCTTCCTAAACCGGCACATTACTTTTTTATCTGCTGTCTTGTATTTGTTATCATTATCTGCTTGTCAACAGTTGCGCTAATTATATTGAGTGCCTTCTTTCATAAACTCATTTAAAATCGCAAAACCTACGCAAACGACTACTTTACAATAATTAATTATTTGGTTTATCATAATAAGAAGTTCTTTAAGATTTTGCAATACTTGCAATATAAAAAGGTATTTCCCGGGGTAACATGGTTTATGACAAGGGTGCATGCATGACGAAGACTCGCTTAATGTTAAAAGTTTCGGGTGGCCTGAGTACAGAGGTCTACGCTAATTATGTGTAATTTTCTCTAATCGGCTCACCGCTCAAACGATTTATCGTAAATCGATTATGATTAGTAATTTCAAATCAACTTGAATTAAGTTTGCTGAATTTATATTCAGTAGGTAAACATCTTTTTTGTTTATAACAAATAAAAAAAATACATTTTAAAGCAATGCCGGTTATCTTTATCTACTCTGTGAAGTGCTCAGGCCAGCCGATACGATTAGCGAAAAGAACTTTATCTACTTGCCTGCCGCCTGGTCCCGTCTGCAGTCCTCGCAATCCTCACTACTTGAAACGTTGAATTTGTTGACCGTTTCACTAGCGTGATTACGGTCAAACTCTAATTGTTGCCGGAATGTAAATAATACCGTCGAAATAGAGTCAATATTGAGACATCAATCACAGCACACTCGTTAAGGTCACCGATGGTCTCGCGTAGTTCACTTTTTTCTTTGCAATTGCACGAAATTTCAAAGAAAATGTGTGCTTCGTCGCGTGGCGGGAAATTGTGACTGCGATCGTTGCGCCTTCTGGCACGACCTACCGCAGCCCGCGAGGTTAGCAGAGCGAGTGTGCGGCGCGCCGGCCGCACGCGCTTATAACCGGCGCCCGGCGCCGCTCGCTCCCGCGCCCCATGCCCGCCCCAAGCCCGCGTCCCGCGCCCCGCGCCCCTCACCGCGCCGCCCGCCCCTGCAGCACTTCCACGGCTCTGGGCCAAAGCTAGGCTGAAGCTTTCGCCGTCGACGTCAACTTCTTCATCTCTATCTCTATATTGGTTATTTGCATTTCCTTTAAAAAAAAAGGATCTGAATCAACAGGTCTTTCTCTAATTAACAAAGGAGCTATGTTTATCTAAAATTATGTCGTAAGTACCCTACCTTGCGCGAAATGACTTATGGTTTTCTTGATTTAAAAACTCTTATTCGTCATTATGTGAAAATCACATAAAAAAATTAACATTCAACTTCATTCACAGTTCACTTACTAAAAATGAAGCAATCATCGTATAATTGAAGTACCTACTTAATGCGAGGAGAAAAATATGAGCCCACCAATTGCACATCTACATGCGATCGCTGGACGCTACACCATCCGTTGATCCTCTACGCTGGTGTAGGAGATGGCATGGTTGCCGAAAATTCGCGCAGATTTAAATAACAATAAAAGTACTTTAACCATATTTAAAAAAAATGGCTAATTTAGACCTGGTTTTGTTTTTAGGCTAGCGTATATTTAGTTACATGGAGTACATGGTTATTATTAATAACTCTACATACGTTTTGACACACTATTCAATCCCTGCTTAATATAAGTTCAAAGTAAGCATAATAATGTACATTTCGATGTGCGGAAATTATTCAAGGTATCTACCTAATCCACTCATTGGAAATAACTAGAGTTTCATATTTACGATTTTCCTCCACGTCACGGAGTTTATCACCATTTCCCAAGAAACTAAATAATAAATAATTCTTTATATTTTCCACTAGTTAATATAAATTACATAAGTGAGGCATAGTAAATTACTGCTTCCGGTTGCTCATAGCTTCTTAAAGTTTCAGATCTCATGGAATATTTTGTCTCGTAGATCTACGAATCGACTAGGTACTTGTAAGTACGAGTATTTAAGTCATCTTTGTAATCGATGCGAATAGTGCTTCATGCTGCTTTACTATCGTATCGATAGGTTAGCGATATTTTAAGGCACAGTTTAATTGAACAGTGCCTTCTCGTCGGATTTCATGTAGACTAAATTAATAACGGTAAAAACGCGAAGCAATAAAAATCTTGAATTTGGTACTTTGAAGCAAGTTTCGCTTAAAACTATTGGCAATCACTCGGCATTACTTCCCCGGTGCTATATTGCAGTTAATGAGCTTTTACAAGTATAGACAAGTGCACTCTACATCATGTTAATTTTTAGTAGCAGCAGACGTGATCCAAGCTCTTACATTTGAAAACAATGGCCAAAGCTTGCTTGATGGTGCATGACTCTGCACGACCTTAATCGGTGACGAGGCCATTGTCTACGGTGACTAAAGCAGAGGGTGGGTTCTTCGAACGGCGGCCGTGGGGATGGCGGTGAGCTCACCAGTGAGGTCAAGGGTGGCGTGCACCAACACTAACCAGAAAGCTTTAATGCCATAGTACAATAAAAAAATAACAGAGCTTTAACTTTTGTGTAACTATTTAATATTATGTGAAACTACTAGCGCCGTCCTGAATGACAACACTGCGCGAAAGTTGAATTTTGAAAATGAAAATTATGTTCATTGCCAATTTTATGTGATTCGTAAAAGTGCAAAAAACGGAAATTCAATATGTGATTGTATTCCTTCCTTTTAATCAACATAATTATACTATGTACCTAGACCTTAGAAAATAATCCAGAACATAATGGCACCAGTAATCAATAAGGCCAATGTTGGACACTTGATGATTATTGTTAAGAAGTTACTCTATTTTAGGGTTATTCATTTATTTCGGAACAATGAATTTATCCGTTGTTGGTGTTTGCATCCACACATGCGTTAGCCGAGGGCTGAGACGGCAGCCCTCAGATTAAGCATTTTAGAACACAAAAATGAGCTCTCATTTTTTGGCGTACATAAAAGTAATCTGCAATCTAACCTCTGACTTCGTGGAAGTCCTAAAGTAAGTAGTACCTTTGTCACGACTCACGCTTTTCAATAATCACATGTAATGTTTAGTGTTTCCTAAAACTAGCGGCATTTGTTTGTTCTCTGAATCGTGTTGCTGGGTAAACAGCGATCGACCCCGCGGCAATGGGTGAAGGTCGGTGAATCAAGCCACCCCCTTCGTCCGTAGGCCTCGTTGTGCAATCGGTATCCACCCAAACACAACGAATTAAGACAATCTTCAACGCGACGGGTGACAGGTGATAATATTTGATAGGAAATGGACATCCGACAGTTCTTACGTCACTGAGCTTCATATAACTTACACAAACAGTCACCAGTAACGATACATTATCCCACATTAAATTCAAAAATATCTAACACCTCTGTATTACTAGAGGTATAAGAGCATGTTAGATATTATGTTTTTGAACGCAATGTAGAATAATAAACTGGTGACTGCGTACTGAATCGTGACTGAGCACTGAACTGTCTCCAGGCATATTAATTTAGGGGGACAATAAGGCAATTTGACCGGCAATTTTCTTTAATTGGAGCCCAAAAGTAACAAAAACTGTATAATCATGTCAAGCTTATTAATATTAATTACACATAACTCTAACTTTATTAGTTGTAGTCTTGTCGATACATATTCGTATACCTAGCTTATTACGATGACTTTGATAAAAGGCGATAATTGCCTATATCCTATATTGCTGAAACCTTTGCGTGACTCCCCTCTGGGACGTAGGATCTGATATAACTAACAACGTGCGATGGCGCAACTACATCTTCCTCGCGGCTAGAGATAATTGCTTCAATAATCACAGTAAACTGTTAATAGCAGTCTTATAATTTTTTAATATTTATAAATCCCGAGACATTGTTCACTCACCACACTTGTGTCTATTTCTTATTTAACAAGTAGGTATAATAGAAAAACTACATACCAACGTTTGTTTTCAATCTTTATTTTCATCAAAAAGGTAGAATCAATACGAAGAGAAGATACGTAATGCTTCCATATTGTCGTAAATTGAAACTTCCCTGGGGAAACACCGGCAGTGGAATTCTAGCAGGTTCCTTATTCTACATAAACTATACACCTACTTTTATCGCATTGTCAACTTCATGATAGCTCTTATTTACTAGACAGAAATGGAGGCTAGGAAAAAAATAAGATAACAATACGTGTTGAGAGTATTGAGTCAAAGTAGATAGAATAAGGCCCCAGATGAATTCAAACGACGTCGCGCTAAAAACTAGACAAGCAGATAAAGTATACAACTTGTGTTCATCCATACTAATCCTTCCATACTTAATATTGTAAATAATGAGAGAGTAACTTGGTCAGTTTATCACGGCTAAATCAATCGGTTTTTTTTTTCAAACACAGCTTTAATCCCGAAGATGATCAAAGGGTACTTTTAATCCCGGAAGATTGCACAGTTCTCTAGGCGTGTATGGCTTCTGTGAAGACGGCGTCGCAAGCAACTGCTAACAATCTTTCTTTACGTAGTATAAAATGAAGGCGCTCCCGCTGTCTGTTCGCTTAGATCTTTTAAACTACTTAACAGATTTTAATGCAGTCTTAAGCAATAGATAGAGGGATTCAAGAGGAAGGTTTTAATGTATAATAAATTCTGGATTATGAACGAGTTTTACAGAAAACTCACATAAACCGAAGCGAAGCAAGTGCGGGTCGCTAGTCTTATATATTCATCAAGTTATAAACCAACGGTCAGCAACAGGCGGACCGCGGTCCGTTTGCGGACCGCGAAAGGTCGAACCCTGGACCGCCAAATATTGTAATGTATTGCATACCAAGTATACATTAATACATAGATAGGGTATACTATACCTTTATTAATTGAAATAATATTTTTAAGCCGCATAGAATCTAACTTAATACTTTTTTGTTTTTATCTGGACCTCGTTGAAATTTTCCCACAGTATCCGGACCCCACCTAAAACTACTTGCCGACCCCTGTTATAAACCAATAAGTAACGTGAGGACAATCTACAATCACTTTAATACGCAACCGCCACCCTACGCCGCTACTCGCTACGCTTTTCTAATTTTTAACCGACTTCAAAAAAGGAGGTTATACGTTCCACTGTATGTTTTTTTAATGAATGTTCACCGTTTACTACTGTCAATTGCGGACAGAATTTAAAAAATCTTTTTTAGTTTGATAGAGTATACTTCCGAGGTGGTCCCATTGTCACCAAATCTGCATCTGATGATAGAATCAGTGAGGAATTGAGGGAACTCCTCAAATATTGTAGGCAAACATATAGACCAGCATTTGCATACAGAAAGTATAATTTGGTGAAGTGGGACTGATGACCACGGATGGCCACCGGAACTCCTCCACTGTACTGATTCCAAGGGTGGCGATAAGATATCTCGATTAAGAAAGTTGAGCGACCACAACGAAGAATATTTACTTGTTGAAATATGACTATGACTTTCCCGCGGCGTTGCTTGCGGCGCGCTTGAAATAACTTAAAGTTTCATATCAACCAAGAAGTGGGACTACGTAACAGCGTATTATGATCACTAAAAAGTATAAAATAAAATAAATGATTTAAAAAACAAAAACCGCCTTCAAAAACGCAAAAAATAACTTCTTTTAAAATTGTAGGTACCTAAATAGGTTAGTCCAACTGAAGTCGGCGACCACAATATTTTCAACAAAAAAGCCGACATCAGTTGGACTAACCTATTTAGGTACCTACAATATTAAAAGAAGTTATTTTTTGCGTTTTTGTTCATAATTACAGTACGAGTGTCACACCGTACGTTTACAATACCCGCACGGGCCTTCAACAACCATTTCGAGGAGTAAATAGGCTTATTAAACCGCATTCAATGGTCAGAACCATTGAATGCGGTTTGAATAAATTACGCATCCAATCGTATTCCACTAAGTATGCAACAATGTATGCGTATTTTTATTGATGATAGTGACCCCAAAATCTCATATCAAAATCAAATAGAAAAAGAGCATTTTTGATCACACTCTGCTGGTCGTTATTTTGTTTATGAACCCAAAATTGAAATTAAATTAGAAATTAAAACTTAAACATTTTCTCAGGGAGGATCCAATAGGTACAAGAAGCAGTTTATTTTTCTATCATTTACTTACGCTTACTCATTTAGTACATTATAATTATTTATCTACACTCATACTCCCGTCCTGTATTATGCGTTCAAAACCCGTAGGCAATGACCAGCATTACCTGTGGTAGTAGGTGACAGCAATGACAGCTGTTAATTTTGGAATATGTTCCAAATTTGGATCTCATTACCTTACAATATTCGTAATTTAACTATGAGTTCAATGGAGAACTCTCGGTGCGTGAGGCCACTCGTCCACGCGCGCGCTGGAGCTCACGTTTTTCTATACAAAAGACATCAACGCGTTCAAAACTACCGGAACTATGATACCACCTAAAGAAAAAAAACACTGATATGCAAACTAAAAGAAATCCGAGAGAATTTTAACGACGATTTTAAAACATTTCTCAATCAAATCTGTGGTAAGCACCTAGTAAAGATGCATAACGCTAAGTTAGCCATTTTAGAAAATCGACAAAATGCATAGGATTTAAGCTTTTGACTTAAGCTGATAAAACTTTCATATAAAGAAAGAACAAAAATAACTGATTGTGTCACCAGCTTATGTCAACTCGACATGCATTTCTACTGGATAGAAAACAGAAACGATAACAGCGTTTGCATCTCGGCTAGGCCTGCTGGTGGCACAATCATCATTTCTTAAGTCTTGGAAGTGTTAAGTGTTTTATTTGTTTTAAGCGTTGAGTATTGTTTAGCTTATTTTTAAGAACTTTCATGTGCATTTCCGTGTCTGATACTTTGGCATTAAGCTGCATTAAAATTTTTTTTTTAATAAATGAATAAATAGATAAATAAATAATTAAAAAATGATACTTTATCACGGTCGGGTTGCCCATAAAATGTGCAGATCTCCTCAACATGAATTTAGTTTTACAAGAGCCTCACAATGCATAAAAATGGTATTCATATATTTTCGACACAACGTTCATAAATATAAGAGTTAATTCGAATCAATGGGACCAATTCGGATAAATGTTCTCTAAATTGTGATATCAGTAAACTTAAGTAAATTATTAAAAGCTAAACTTTTTTCTCGTTAGAGTACTCGTAGAATCGAGTTTGACGTTTATAAATAACACCGCTTCTAATTGGCCCCATTATTTCATTAAATAATAGTAGAAAAACTTATTACTGTATATTATAATTATAGTAGCTGCATTTGAGATTTCTTTCCAGACATTTTGCCAAAGAAGATAGCAATAGCGGCCTTTACACGGCACAGTTTGGACCGCGGGAAACGCGCCAGTCCGAACCGTACATTTTTTACTATTTTACTATTACAGTTGCATTTACACGTACGGTTCGGAGCGATGATTGGAATGGCGCGTGGCGATTCCCGCAGTCCGAACTTTACATGTGCAGGCCGCTAATGGTAAGTTGCAGCTCGTTGGCTGCAAGTTTCGTTGACCGAATGACTATATAGAAACGCTTGCAAGCGCTCGGGCCCCACCGAGGAGGCCGAAACCGAACCGCGCCAAAACCCTGAAATATTTTTTTTGCAGTTTCAGCCACTTCAGCTGCAGTGCCAGATCGGTTTGTGGTTTCAGGAAGATGTGAAGGAGAAGGAATTAATACCAATTACTTAGGGGGTTTATGATGTTGTAGAAATAGTATCCGAAAGGTACCATTAACTTGATTGATGTAGCTATGAGTGTATACCTAGTCATTGTACTAACTAGTTACGGGGAAGCAGACGCGGCGGCCTTGGTTTTGTTATGTTATGATTGTTATATTAATCTTCCCCAATGCAATCGCGTGCAATGATTGAAGTACAAGACTAAACGATTATCATATATACGCGGCCATCCTAAAACCGGCTCAAAATGGATCTCGGAACTAAAAAAATAATTATTTATAATAACAACAAATAACCGTGATGAATCAGTGTTAGTTAAGTAGTGTACATTGGAAAAGCCATTAATATACTTATATCTATATGAAGATTTTTTCCTTGAAATAAAATATAACCCTATCATGTACTTAACATCTGACGCCGCCGCCGCCGGGTTTGTGAAGTTACCTACATGACATGTAGGCAGGGTTCGAAATTATCAAGATAATTATGCTTCTTGATAATTATCGGATAAATATCAGATAATTATCGGATAATTATCACGTGTAAGAAATTCATTTGTTATATTGTTTCATAACAAATTCTAATAAAACATAAAAAAAAAAATCTTTTATTTTAATATTAATCCTACACAAATCAACATTAATTAAAGTTAGATTGAGTAAAAATCAGAGAAATTGCGGAAATACACGTTCGAATACTTCGAATACAGGTTTCTCTTTTACTGAATAAATTTCTTTTATCTTTTTTACAAGCGCAATTTTTTGTTATGGTCAATTGATAATTATCCATCTGTTATTATCACGATAATTATCATTGATAATTATCGTTTTGAACCCTGCATGTAGGTATATTGAATGTTTAATGATTCTAAAAATGTAGGTACATGAGTATCGATCATACTCTTAACGGGGCTCGAATGTTTAAGTTTTCTATGCATTGGTGAGGTAATGTATATTTATACCCGCTTTGGCGCGTCATTGACATTACTATAATGGCAAATCCATTTCGCAAAGCCAAAAGAAAATTTTGATTTGAACAGCCCTCCTTTTTTTGATGATCAAACATGGGATGAGCTTTAAGAAGTTTTAAGAAATGTGCTAAGTATATTTATTTATTCACATAATTTTTTATAGTGCATTACAAATGAAACTGGATAGATCTTAAGTACCCGAAACCGACGTGCATGCATGGCTCGATGTATGAATGTGGAAGAAGCGAAAGAGATTTGTCAGGATCGTAGCAGGTGGAAAGAAGTGGTCTCTGCCTACCCCTCTGGGAAACAGGCGTGATTTAATGTACGTATGTACAAATGACACTATTAAACATTGCTCATTATAGCCTACATTACTTATTTGCCCAAGTTTTCCTGCTTTCATTATATTACCATGTATAAAGAATATAAAAGATTAAATTATTTAGTAAAGTCATCCATTAAAATGTAGGTTAAATAAATAAACTGAAAATACAAAAGGCGGGTCCTGTACTAAATAAAGGACCGGTCAAGTGCGAGTCGGACTCGCACACGGAGGGTTCCATAACGTTCTTGTATGGGAGCCCCGTTTCATGTTTAACACATTCAGTGCCAGTCAAGCTACTAGTGCCACGCTCTGTAGCCTGACCCAACACATGTCATAACATTCTCACGACACACAGTAGTGCGTTGTGTGCGGCACGACACAGCTAAAGATTTTGCGTATCTATCAAAAGTATGGAGGTCGTGTCGTACCCCCGGCAAGGATAGTAGTTACGAGTATATTTGGTGTGTGAGTATATTCATAGCTCTTTAAAATAATATCCCACATGATGAGCAAAATAAGACAATTTCTATATATTTTGACTTATAAAAATACCTTGACACCGATTTATTGATTGGATTTTCAGTTATTTGGTACCTAATTATATAATTAGGAAAAGCAATGATTGGTATGTTAAGGTAATCTAAAAGCATGTCAAAACGCTGAAATTACCAAGAAGTTAATCGAGTAGACGGAACCAAAGTATTGCGACTCGCCCGGAGCGCTCGGCGCCGGCGGCCTAACGACGTTGCACACCTTAACCAATAACTGGCCAATTACCAAATAAAATAACAAGCGCCACCTTCTTTGAACTCATCAACGTGAACTTCGCATTAAGGGGATCACAAGAGACGTTACAGCTGTATAAATAATATACCTACTTGCCATAAAAGTACTTAATGCCCCCTCCGCATTACCCTTCCGTGCCATCCCTCCGGGCACGATGCACGACGCAAAACGATAGGGTGTAGGCTCGCTGGACGTCAATTATTATTATTATTACCGTGATTGTTAACGTCCAGCAGGCCTACGCACTATCGTTTTGCGTCGCGCATCGTGCCCGGAGGGATGGCACGGAAGAATAATTAGTAGGGGGCTTTACACTAAACCGATATAGAAAGATAAATAACCAAAGAACTAGAGGCAGAACAAACCTACTCCACTTTTATAAATAAGCTTAAATCATTTCTTAATACGGAATGTTACTACTGTAATGCAATAAGTTTATAGTTGTTATAATTAAACTTTATTGAATTAAACTTGTTGCATCCTAGGTCGCATTTGCTTTTTATTATTGAAATTCAATTCACGAGATGAAAAGGAACGGCGACCGATTGTTTTTTCAAACGATCTGAGGGTCGCCTCTAGGCTAGCGTAAGAAGAAGTACTGTTATTTTTTGTAACCTTTTAAGGAAATATAATAAAAACACATAAACAGAGGCTATCTTTCCCTTCAATACACATTAGTTTTTGCTTAAATTAAGTAAGTTATTTAACTTTTTTTTTTAGTGTAAATATATTCAACATGTCACACTTATACAGAGAAAAAGAGCCTGCTTTTATATATCTTACCTAATGTTTAGTTTAATACTAAGTACCTCTAATATTTCGGTAAATGTAGGTATTTTAGTTAGTTTTGATATTGCTGTACCTTAATAGGGTAAATACCGTGGATGCAATAAAATTAATAAATACTGCCTTAAATAAATAAACTTCACAAGTGCGTGTTTCACTCGCGCATAGGATTCCGTACTAAAGATATGACATAATGTTATCATTATTTAGATGTTTTATTTAACCAGGTAAATGACAAGTTGCGGCTGCCATAAATCAATCGTTATTTCACGAAAAAGGTACCTACGACCTTTCAACATTTATCATTTTATTATACCTACGTCACATAGTCATCGAGAACGGGTCCGGTAATATTATGATCCGCAGTATATGCAAAAAATAACAATTACATAACGTATGGTAATGATATCACAATTGGTCACGACCGTCGGAAATCAGTTAAACAAAGTAATGTGACTACAATCATCCCGTTGTTACGGTACACGCGAAATAAACTTGGTGGCTTTTATGGTAGGTCCAATTACATTGATGCACGCGTAATGTAGAGTTAGGGTTAGTACAGTCAAACTCAGAACTAGATGTACTTACATTTTAGTACCTACGTTGTCGCAGTAACTTATAAATATTAAAGTAACAGTAGTTTTAATTTGGTATATCAATAACGTCCTCCAACACGACATTTTGCGCCCACCATTTCTTTCCCGGTTTCCTAAGTTTGTTTACGGCAGATAACGAGCTGACACCGAATTCCTCGTAAACACATATAAGTACATATAAGTACATATAAGTACATATAAGTATATCGAAGCAAACGCAGTAAAGTTTAGGTGCCCGAACAATAGGGCGTAATGCTTGAGCGCGTGGTTGGCGGTCGCCGCGCAGAAAAACAAAATTGTAGCGAATTCCTGCACGGAGCGAGGTTTTTCAACTCACGCGCAGGCTGCGCCGCATCTTCACTGATCCGCCTTTGTATTGTGAGACAACTTTTCTTTGGACAGTGACTGACTTGGCGGTTACGTCTCATTTTGATTTCCTGCTTGGCTCTATGGATATGGTAATGGACCACACTGGTCAGGTAATCGCGCTGTAGCGGTAATAAGAGGTAAAATTGTTGCGGTTTGTTTGGGATCCTAAATTACCTTTGACAAAAGGTAGAATGGCTTGCTTGAATAAAGAAGCTGTTAAGCGAATAATCTTTATTAATATTATAGTAAATGTGAAAGTAACTTTGTCTGTTTGTTACGCTTTCACGGGTAAATCGCTGAATCGATTTCAATGAAATTTGGTACAGGTAGTAGTTTGAACCCCGAGGAACGACATACGGTACCTTTTTTCCTCGAGTAGCGAATTAGTGATAGACGACTTCTACGCGGACGGAGACGCGGGCTAGTGCTATATGTAAATAAATTGAGTATTAATGGTTTTTTTATAGTTGTAGTATTATAATGACATATTTTTTTATATATATACATATAATATAATGATTATATATATAATAATATATTATATATTGTGCAATTCAGTACTTGTAACTTGATTATATTGTTATTCAGTAGAAATTATATTGCACATTTAAATCTAATACGATTCATTAATATACCTACCCGATAAAATAGGATTTTTGAATTCCAGGTGTGGATAATTTGCATAATCGCTATGTCCATTTTAACATACAACTTACAGTGGTGGTGCTTTTCTAAGGCCGAGTTGATTTTTTTTATGGTATAGGAGGCAAACGAGCTGACGGATCGCCTGATGGTAAGCGATTACCGTCACCCATAGACACAAGCTAATGTAAACCACACTATTCATAATTTTACTTTTTCAATGATTGATATCAGGGTATCAGGTTCAAAAATCTGTTTATCATTCAGTGAAGCGTAGTAAATACTTATGCGAATTCAAATCAGTATGTACGGTGCAGCGAATGCGTGAAACATGTCTGGGAGAGTAAAGTACTACTTCCAAAGTATTACAACTCTCATAAATTTCTGTTGCCTATAAAATAAATCGCAGTTCCAAAATGTCCCTAAATCATTACGAACAAAACGATGTCAGGCCGTGCGCATTGGGATCTTACTTTGTTTAGGTTTAAGTATGGTATCATTGTATATAAGTATATGTATGCGTAACATATCATATAAGTCTACCTGCCAAATAAAAATGAACCGTTCGGCGAATCATTTAAAAAGGTTTATAGGTGAAAAACTTAAGTAAATAACCTCTTGCATGTAGTGGTGTACAAAACTAATATAGAATTTACGTCAAATTTCAAATGTAGAATGTCGAACGGTCTATACAGATGTGTTACCACTACATGCAAGAGGTCATTTACTTAAGTTTTTCAGCTATACGTTTTTACGACTTTACTGTGAATTGTGGCTACTTTTATATACTTAACATACCTACTAGTTTACAGATCTAGGTTTAATGGCAAGTAAGGTAATTAATTGCATCGGGCATGTTAAACTTATTTGTCCTTTTCGAATAGATATTTTATAGAGGTACCCCCTTACTAATAAACGTTGAGTAACGGTGGTATAGGTGTACAATGTTTTGTCCTTATCTGTCAAATTCAAATGTCACAATGACAGATAAGGACAAAGCATTGTATAGCTATACCACCGTTACTCAACGTTTATTAGTAAGGCGGGTAATAAATAACATCCATACTTTTACGAAACCCTTAAGATTTCTATTCATATAGTTTCAGTTGATTTACACCACGCTGTCGTTAAAAAACACTGTATAAATCGGGGCGAGTAAAAATTTTCCGTGTTTACGCGTTGTAGAGTGGTTGTTATTGAGGTTCGTAGAGTTGAACACACTACTCTTTACTATGATTGTCAGAAAAATAATCTAAAGTAAAAAAACAAGAAGGACAAATGAATAAAAACCACTTAATGCGTTCTCTTTTTAACCGACTTCAAAAAAAGGAGGAGGTTCTCAATTCGTCCGTTTTTTTTTTTAATGTTTGTTACCTCAGAACTTTCGACTGGGTGAACCGATTTTGAAGATTCTTTTTTTATTTGAAAGCTGGTGCTTCCAGATTGGTCCCATTTTTTTCAAAATGAAGATCTGATGGTGGAATCCATGAGGAATCGACGGAACTCTTCAAAATTTATAGGCACACCTATAGCGATTTTGGTATTTTTTATTGTAACTCGTGTATTTGGTCTTGGAAAGCACTATTTGGTGAAGTGGAACTGATGATGAAGACCACAGATGGCCATCGGAACTCCTAAACGGTAAATATTTCGAGGGTGGCGACAAGATATTTCGATTAAGATAGTTGAGCGACTATGACGAAGCATATTTAGGTTTAAATATATGACTATGACTTTCCCACGGCGTTGCTTGCGGCGAGATTGAAATGTTCTATTGTTTTTTGAGAAATGGGAGAATAACAGCACAATTATGATCACTAAAAAGTATAAAATAAAAAAAAGTTTAAAAAAACAAAAACCCGCCTTCAAAAAGCAAAAAATAACTTCTTTAAAATGGTAGGTAAAAATAGGTCAGTCCAACTGAAGTCGGCGTCCAACAATATTTTAATCAAAAGCAGACTTCAGTTGGACTGACCTATTTTTACCTACCATTTTAAAGAAGTTATTTTTTGCTTTTTGAAGGCGGGTCTTTGTTTTTTTAAACTTTTTTTTAAATACCAGTCTACCCGTCAATGAAATCAAAACATAAAGAGTACACAATTATTTTGGGAGTTACCTAGAAAACGAAACGGAGTTCGGGGCAGTGGTGCGCCAACAGCAGGGTCACGTCGTCGGCTCTATAGCGCTGGAGGGCAGGCCGCTGCTACCCGAGCTGACCGAACAGCTGACCTCACCTCCCCGCCCGCACCGCACCGCTCCGACGACATGAACATGAGCAACATGTAGCTTGCTCTTTGTAGCTTTCCAAGGAAATGTAAAAGAAGTACTTTAAGCCGTAGAGACCAAAAGTATCACTTCAGTCTGTGGTTAATTATGTGTCATTTTAGAGCATGACAAGTGAAAAGTGATTTATTCCCGTGTAGCGGTCTTAAAACATTGATCGGTGGAGCGGGAAACCCCAACAAGTAATCCCGATAAATATTTCCTCAAAAATGTATCATCATGTGTGCTCGCTTGATATTTTATATTAATAAGGCTAGTTACTATACATAAAGCACGTGTAACGTAAACTACAACTTTGCCCAAAAGTATTATATATATATATATACCTATATACATTTAATGCCACAGTGAAAATGCAGTTCCAAGTCTCACTGGAATAAATGAATAAAAAATCTGACCTAGAAACCTTCACAATGGTATTTTCTTATAGATAGTTGTTTTCAGTTGTGTTTTTGCCTGAAACTAAGGAGCTTGTACTTATACGCTTCGAGTAGGGTTAACTGTAAATTTTGTAACAGTTGCATTACATAAAACTGCGAACAAAGCCGGTGTGTGGGGCACTTGTGACTAACCGCGCGCCGTTAATGCGATCTGGCACAAGCTAACCGATGCCTCCAGCTCAGCGCATCACGCTCGGCGCTCGGCTTCTTCACGGTAGTTTCTGTTAGTGGGCTTTTAACATGAAATGGTTAATAATCTACATCAAATTTTAGTGTCACTTGCTTCACGTAAAACATTAAAAATAACTTAATCCTTTAATAGTTATTTTCCAATTGTATGGGATTTTTATTAGGTACTTACAGGTTTCTTTTACTTGCTTTTTCGTATGTCTGTCATTCAGGTTCAGGTCTTTTTAGGCAATTTTAAAGTTTTAAAGTATTACCCGGTTAAAATTGCACTTACCCGTTTAATTCGCTGAAATTTGGAACATGCAAGTAAACCCGAAGACAATGGGATTTTATGATATCTACTCGTGTTTGTTTAGGAGCTAGTTTAATAATGGAATCGAAGGTGGCAACTGGATCTTCCCATGATTAACGTAGACCCACCGAATTGGAATTCGTTAGATAGTTGGTAACAAAACCTTGTATTAAAAAAGTTTATTTGACAGTAACTCATTATATTATACTCATACTCAACTAAATAATGGATGGAGCTTGTAAAAATAATAACTAAATAGATATACTTAACTAAATTAAGTTTCAAACCTACGATAAAACATACTATTGTCAAATGAAGTCGGGTATATTTACTACGCAACCTGAGAGACGATTTTTAAAAATCATCACTTACTTTCGAAACTAAATGTGAAAAAGACGATTTTTTTAAAAGTACGGGGTTGATGGTGACGTTCTTTCGCATGCGATTTATTTCCTACTTTTAAGCACTCGCTTCTTGAAAACCGACCGCTGCCCCACATCTTGATCACCCACACGCGTGCGTCAATGAAGAGAGGGCTTCTCAAATTCGTCTACGACGTGATTCAGCTCGTGACTCACTTGCGCCAATTACTGTCCGCGGCCGCTATAGGACGCGGGACGCTTCACAGAAACGTAAAGTGGGGCAGTACAACCAATATACTAGTAGAACGACTAAACACCTAAGGATGACTACCTGTGAAGCACTAAATTCTAAACTTCGGGAGCGCCATCTTTTTCGCTGTTCATTCGAGACATAATCGAAAGAAATAGACTGAGATAACAACCCTTCATCATTAACACACTTGGTTTGATTTTAGCAGTATATTTTCCACTCATGTTTTTTTTAAACACGAAGGAAGCCAGCCATTATTAGATTAAACGTACCTATCGTAATTCTTGTTAAGTAAGTGAACTTTACAAATACTGATTCTAAATTTCTGCGGAAGTGTTGATAGAATCCCTTTTTATTGTTGTATGACCCTGTTTAACTACTTAATAAAAGAACGAGTAATAAGGAAATAATCAATATTTGCTCAAGGGTAAATACACTGTGAAAGTTAATAAAAGTTATATTTATATTTTTAACTTTGTCCGACTTGAGCGGTTCTAAAAACCTCATTAACTTCTTCATCTTCGTTCTATTAACTTTACATTATCTTTATCTACTCGCATTGTTATCGGATTATAATAGCTTAACATTAAAGATGGCCGAGTTATAAACCTGCTACAATTACAATAGAGACAAACACAAAGTAAAATAGAGGCTCAGAGGAAGGCTGGAAAGTGACTCTAATAATACGGTGGAGACAAAAAACGTAACTTGATATCATAGGCAAGACTGTAAAAATCTTTAACAATCTGCCTACTGGGTAAGAAAATATTACAAACCTCTCAGTACATCGAGCACGACCACTCTATCAAGTAAGTAACATTAACATACCATCATCTAGAAATTGGAACAGCGCCCCCGTATCTATCCATATTTAGTTGGTACAAAAATTTCCTAGAATGAACTTTGAAGTTGACTTTGGTATTGTCATGGAGTAGTAATGACTCAGACAACTAACACCCGAAATTAGCAAATAAATGCAATTAATTGTGCACTAATAGTTTATTGTTTTTAGTGGCAGAGGTGATCTTCATATAGAGGTGGAGTCCGACCAGCGAGTGGTGACACAAGCATTTTTCTCAAATCCTTAGATAGCAACAATTTTACCTATGAAACAAGCTGTCACATTATGAGTACCTATCTAGTCGCTATGCATTTCGTGTTACCAGTTAGTGATATTTCGAATTTGCCGCCTTTTTTGTGTCACCATTCGCTGGTCGGACTCTACCTATTCTCACTAAAAGGACCATGGGCAACTTTATATGGAAGGTGGACCAAAAACCAACAGAGCTAAGAGTTATGTCATTAAATAGGTATTTACGTATAATTAATTTAATTCTATCGGCACCAAGTTCAGTTCTATTGCAGAACTGAGATATTCATAATTTAGGCCTCGTGTGGTTGCCGAGTTAGAATAGTGCCACTCCATGTCTTCCCGTGGATGTCGTAAGAGACGACTAAGGGAATAAAGGCTTATAGTAGTGTTAGGCGATGGGCTTGCAACCTGTCACTAATGCGCTGGTAAACATCTTAGCCTAATTGTGCAAATTGTGGTTATAGAATTAGCAACAAGTTTTTAGAGATGTTTGTAATTCTGTAGCTCTGCCTACCCCACTCTGGGAACGAAGGCGTGAGATTATGTATGTATGTATGGAGTCAGAGTAAATGCGATGTATGGGAAACTATGTTTTACTTACAGAATACCTTCGGAACCATCCGAGGCATGTTGGGCCAAGTGTCAGAATGTCCAACAAGTAGCCACGTCCAGATGTTATAAAAATTACGACAGGTAGATTTAGGTTATGTTAGTCTTGCAGCAGGCCCAGAGGGCCAAACCACCCAGTAATAGGAGCTCCGCTCCGTCGACACTCTTATTTCAAATCAATAAGACAGTGTCGACGGAGCTCTGCTTATGCAGAGCTCCTATTTCCGGGTGGTTTGGCAATTATAAGGTGTCCTGTTCATGTAAAACACAATTTCTCGAAGATCGTACTTAGACCGACTCAAATGAGTATATCTCAATTATGCAATGGAATTCAACTTTTTACCCATAGAACGAAATAAAGTACATAAGCAGACCTTTTTAATGACCTAACTCTCAGCTCTGTTGGTTTTTGGTCCATTTTGACGCATGGTCCTTTCCCAGCCTAATTGAGATTTGCATTGGCTATCAGCATAACAGACGCCAAAAAATCTGTGTCTCGTGAATACAGCCATAATCTGCGATCTTCATTTATTCAAGATGTCGATTACATCTAAACCATGTTTTTGGTCATTGCTCGCTTTGTTGTGCCAGCAGTATCGACAGGTGCGTTATCATGCAACATTAGAACGCCTATGCTAAGTAGGTATACCTCTTCTTTTCTTCTGTATTGCGTCTCTTAAATGGTGAAGTTCGCATAATAATAAGCGATCATTGTTGTTTATTTTTCAATGTAGTTTAGATACAGCGGTTTCCACAAACATATCGTACTTAATGTAAGTATTATAATATAGGCAACATGCGACATACCTACATGGTTTTGTTAACTGGTAAACTTAAAGAAATTAAAAAAAAACGAAAAAGAAAATTACCCTTATATTTTTACTCATTGATGTTATATAGACCACTGACAGCGCTCCTCTAACTGGATACGGGAGCAGGAGAACAAATCAGCATCACTTAACGGTTTGTTGTGGTGGTCACAAAGTCTATACACAGGAGCTCGCTTTCCAGCATTGGTTTATTCTTAGTTTTAGGACGAGCAAAAAGCTTTTGGTCCTCGTGACCTAGCGTGGAGTCATCGTGCACTAACCTTGGCCATGTAAGTTCGTAAACTATTTCCTTGAGTTATTCTACCGATACTGATGCACGCATCTCTAGTTATCTTCCACTGCTTTATGTCTCGATCTCCTATTATTATATTTTCTACATTGGTCACATTTTCATCGGTGAACGCAGCAACTTATCGTCGACTACGAGGGCATCTTCCAGGCTCTCGTAACGTAATTAAAACTGCTCCAACCAAATTTTTATATTAGGTAAGTTCTGCCCGCGACTTCGTCCACGTAGATTTTGACTATCGTTATTCCATCTGGAACATTTAAATTTTCCAGGATGAAAAATATCCTATATTTTAATCCAGAAGCAGGAGCAGCTAGCAGTACCTACTCAACGTTACAACTAAGGCCCGCTTGCACGTAAACTTATTCCTAGGGTTAAATTATCCAAGAAGGTCAGATCAGAACTGTCAATTTTAACAAATGAACCTGTTACTCTGGGTAAACATTTACGTAAGCGGGACTAATAAATAAATTTAAGCAAAATTTGAATGTATTTTTTTTATTTGTATACAAAGGTGAATTTCTTTTCAGCGTATTGTTTGAGTACGCTGAAAAGAAATGTAACGTAAGTCTCTAAGGGTGCCTGCCTCGTGCGCGTTTACGTAAAATAAAGGTCAAAAGGTCAAACACGTGACGATGGAAAAAAATGGTTAAACTCTTGCTCCAGTGTTGAAATGAAATTGAATGGCTTCTTGTTGAGAGGTGGTTACTGAAATTTTGTTCCATAACAATCATTCTTTCTTTCAAACATCTAAAGGGCATTGGATAAATTTGTTTGAAGAATATTGTCATTTTTTTTTTCAGCGGCCACGGATGGTTTTTACGTGGTTATTTAGAGGACCTCTAAATACATATAAATATATATATATAATTTATGGCGTTAAATAATATCGGAGCGGAGATTTTAAAGATTAAGTATTCAGTTTTTAGTACAAGAGTACGCCAAGTATAAATATTTAAATATCTCGGCTACTATGCACTTAAGAGTACATACACTACATTACATAACAAAATATGTTTATTTTTAATTATTCTATCATAATTTACCACTTTTACGAATGGCCGCTCACCTTGAAATTGTATGCATTTTACAAATGACAACACTTTTACCCAAACCCCTTTATTTTAAGGGCGGCTTATTTCAAAACGTCTGTATTCATATATTACATTAGTTAAAATATAATTTGCGAGTTAGCGTTTTAACGCTAACGTCAAATTAGTCAAATTTGACGTTAGCGTTAAAACGCTAACTCGCAAATAGTATAAATTTGTTATATAATTTATCATAATATAAGCAAATGCATTTAAACAATATATATAAGTGCAGTTACAAGCCTCATACCCAGAGGATTTATCGTAGTTTAGTACATTTGTCCTTATTTTATGGTCTTTGCAAGGTATAAATAATAATATTAAAATATAGTGCATTAGTCCTTTCCGCGTTAAGAAATCGCTCCACCCGACACCGCACAGCCTGCCCCCGTTCCCTTCGCTCTAATTACATAGGTACCTAACTCAAAAAACGAGACTCGAGAAAATAAATAAATAAAAATTCGGCGATTTTCGAAAAAAATAAAATGAAAAAATGAAATGGGGGGATGGAAATTTCACTTCGAAAGCCACGATGAGGGTGGCATTTCTGTAAAACTGTCTATAAATAAAAAATATTTAAAATAAAGTATTTTTGTTTAATCTCATGCAGCAACAAAACTAGGAGCCTTGATAGTTTCGCCATGTCCGTAAATGAAAGCACATAATATAATGTTTTTTTTAGGAAACCTTGCACCTCTAAGTGTTTATACTCGTTCATACCTACCAAAAATCGCCTAAGACTGCACCGAATAACTTTAGATACAAAATTAGATCATACTTGTTGTTTTTTTGAGATTTTTGTGTTTGTAGTTACGGCTTCGGAGTAGGTAGGTACCAGAGATAAGACGAATAACGAATAAGAATAACCAAATTATTCGCGAATAACGAATGAAATTCTCGAATGATTATTCTTATTCGAATAAATCATTCGCAAATAAATTATTCGAATAATGCCCATCTTTGGTAGGTACCAATAAGTTTTTCTAACTTAAGATTACCAGATGGTCTTTCAGTGAATGTTATAAATATCCAGATAAATAAACATAATAAATTTCTGGGGACAATATCACACTAATTGACCTAGTCGGGGTAAGATGAGGATTGGGAGTTATTAACGGGACTTTGGTCATTTTGAATCTGGAAATCGATATTACGGCTTATTATTATGGAACGAAATCCATCTTTAAAATTTTAGAAAAACTTCCTTAAGCGGGTAAAATGTGGGGTCGAAATTTGAATGGTAGTTAGAAACATGGAATTTGGTGTTTAGGCTATTGCTTATTAATTATAGTAGGTAGCTACAGTATTGCCTAGGTAAAGTAAAGAATTGCGTGACGAGGCGGTAGGCAGGCCGGGCCTTAATATTTTTATCTTCACCAACCACACTTTAAGCTGTTAAGGCACTTTTATGTCTTGTATTGTCTAGAAAGTCACCGACTGCCACAAATCTTAAACGCTGTAAGTGGCTGTTACGTCGCTATGACTACGAGTAGTACCTATTGGCCTTGAAAATGTTCGAATATCTGATATCATAAATCATAACCGCCATTAGTGGCTGATACGGTGGTCAATCAGAGGCCGGAATTCGCTTAGAACTTTTGAGCTGATATAGGGACTTCTCGTTTATTGACTTCCGATACACATATGTAAAAATATAAAATCTGATTACGAGTATAAGTAAACAACAGGCAGTCTTATCGCGAATAAGCGATCTCTTCGAGATAACCTTCGGATACCAACGTTTTGGAAATTTTAGATAGGAATTAAAATAACTATAATTTTATATGTTTGTTATAAATAATTTGTTCATTTTTTATGCTATTTAAACATTTTTCGAAAGAAATTGCGATAAGAATTGATATCGAGCCTAATGATATCTTTTTATGTAGGTACTGACCCACTCACGTCACTATGTCCATCACTTGTTAACAATTCTTGTTGCAATTTAGATGAAAATGGCTCGAAATAAGAAATCTACTACTGGTAAATGGTTAGAAAAGCACCCGGAACTGATTTATAAAGAACAACAATCCGTGAAACACTGTTTTGTTTGTGACATTAATTTTAAACGTTCAAAATACATAATATCGAAAAAAATGTGTCAAGCGAATCACATCGTACAGTTGAGTTCATAAATATGTATACACTTTAGTACCTTGTCACTTTAATCGTAGTGACAATTCATATATGGCAGTTTAAACATGACATTAAATAGACAAGGTACTAAAGTGTATACATATGTCACTCGACTGTACCAAAAACGTGCACCTGGTAAAAATTAAGAATTTTATTTTGATCTCTTAATATTTCTAGGGACTTGTAATATTCCCTGGGCTCAGTTCGATAATCCGCAATTCCGATCTTTTTTCACAAAATATTTCGACTAAAAAAGTAATTTAAAACCAGATAATAATAAAAAAAATGACTATCTATTTATTTTATAGAGAAACTAATGATGAAACAGCTAGTACCTAGTTACCAAAGTCAAAGTCAAAGTCTGTTTTAGTGCCATCTAGGGCACTAAAACAGACTTTGAACATAACATTGATAAATGATAAAACACTCAACTAAACTGATTAAATGTGAAATTGTTAACTATTAACTTTCATTGTTTTCATTGCAAATATCTATTTATCATTTTCAACTAGGTACCTACTCAAAAGTTAACTAGGTACGGAAAGAGATCGCTCTTTAGCGATAAGACCGCCTGTTGGTTACCTCTATTTTTAATATTTTTTAATATGTTGTGTTCTTTAATGTATCGATAAAATGTGTATATCATAATATATAAATATGACAGCTCAAAAGTGCTACGAGAATTCCGGCCTCTGCATGATTAGTAGAGTCATCCCACAATAACTTTGCATAAGATATTAAACGGTATCCCATAAAATATTCTCATAATCTGTGTTCTTTCATGTCACTCAAACATGACAAATTGGTATCACATGGATATTTTGTTGAGGTTTTTAACGATTCCTATTTTCAAAATAGGTAAACCTATTAAGAGTGGAGTTCGAGAACTTATATTCAAGAGGATAACTCATTTCCAAAATGTAAAAGAAGAAATGGTCCGTAAGCAAAGGGAGCAATGTTTTCATGAAATTCTCAACTCTACGAGTAAGTCCCCAAAAAAATCTTGATATTTTATTACTTCTTTCTGTGTTATCATACATTGGTACCATGAAATAATATTATAATTATTATGAAAGATAACATATTAACAAAATGATTAGGCTAAGATGATGTTATTTAATTATAATACTGACTTCTGCCCGCGACTTTGTCCGCGTAGATTTCGATTACAGTTATTCCCTCGGGAATTTTTAAATATTCCGGGATTAAAAGTAGCCTATGTGTTAATCCAAGGTATAAGCTATCTCCATTTCAAATTTCATCCAAATTCTTCAACCCATTGCGACGTGAAGGAGTAACAAACTAACACACACACACGCAAACATTCGCCTTTATAATAATATCTTAGGATTGTATTTTAACTTGTTTATTCATTTCTTTAAGGTGAATTATCTGAAGCTGTTCATACTACAACATGGACTTCATTCGCAAATTTTGTACAAAGCATAATAGAACTAGACTAATTGAACCTAACGTACGTTATAAATGTGCAAAGTGATGATGAGAGTTGAAAAAGGAAGGGTTCGGAGAAGTTGAAGTTCAGGAAGAAAAGTACAGTTAGAGTGGAATTTTTAGATTCAGATACCTATCTCATTTAGTGATTAAACATGTCAAAAATTGTTTTTTGTTTTATTAAGTAAAAGCAAAGAATTTGATTCCAGGATAGCTTCGGACTATGTCAAAGTGGCACTGTAAATAAAATCTTATAAAATCTCTTACGTTTTGATTGATTAGGTACGTCATGACACAGGCCACTTTAGAGCCTCCGAACCAAATTCTTTGACTGTGCCTTATGCATGTAAGACCTCAACTTATAATTATCATACTTATGCGACATACATTTTTACCTGCGTCCTTGTCTGTGTAGAATTGGTTCATCGCGTTTCATCGGGAACTGCCAAATTTTCCAGGATAAAAAGTAGGCTATGTCCTCTGGGACTCAAACTATCCCTATGCCAAAGTGCACCAGTTTATGAAAGTGATAACCATACTTTCGCATTTATAGTATACTAGCTGTTGTGGCGACTCAATCCGCGCAGAAAAATAAAACAGTCTATGTTACTCAGGGATAATGTAGCATTCTAATGGTGAAAAAATTTATGAATCCATTCCAGTAGTTTTTGAGTTTATTCGTTACAAACATACAAAAATACAAATCTTTCCTCTTTATAATATTAGTGTAGAAGCAAGGATTCAGTATGCATATACATACCTCCATAGATAGAGTAAGAGAAATATAAAACGCCGCGCGTAGTACATAATAATTAGAGCTATACTTGTAAGTATCAAAACGTGTTGTGTGACTAAAAATCGGTATTGCCATAAACAAACTTATGATTTCTACTGATGTCACCTCATTCCAGAGTTATCGTGGGTTGACTCTATAACGATAGGAATAATTTAAGTAGCATTTAACGGTGTTCATGTCTTGCAGCTGTGGCAAAAGCCTTTCTCGCAAAAGGAGTTAGAAAGAGACTTCCGCTTGTAATTTGTAACTTGTAGCTTCGTGAAACGGGCCTCTGATTGTGGAAATTGGCTGTTACGGTGTCCATGCTTAATAATAGGAGATCCGAATAGGAGACGATTTGCACCGGGCTGTTTATTCGATAAAATGTATTTTATACAAAATTGAATATGCTAAGTAATATATAGCGAATAGGTACGTTGAAAAATTTCAGTCCAGTACATAACTAATTAAAAATTTAAAAATTAACTTTGTTTTAAAAAATTGCAGTAGCTCGTTTAATAGACAAATTACATACCAATCGAAAGTATGAAGCCTATAGAATATGCAAACGCTAGGTTGACTATTTTTTTCCCGTCAAACTATTGGGTAGGCAGGTAAGTCGGTAGTAGTCGGTACTAATAATTTGCACCAAACCTAACATTTGCATATTCTATAGACTTCATACTTTCGATTAGTATGTAATTTGTCTATTAAACAAGCATTTGCAATTTTTAAAAAAAGTTCATTTTTATTTTATTTTTTAACGATATAAGTACTAGACTGAAATTTTTCAACCTACCTATTCACCACATATTATTTAGCGTATTAAATTTGATATAAAATACTTTTCATCTAATTAACAGCCCAGTGCAAATCGTCTCCTATTCGGATCTTAGACCATAATAAAATCTCGGAATGGTAAGATATTTCAATATTTCTTAAATATATATCTCATTACGCTGATTCCGAATAAGCTAATAACTCATTCGACTCGTCCAAAATGCCTGATATTTTTATAGGCAAGGTACCTAAATTTCTTGTCCTCGCATTGTTTGAAAACGTGACCAGTCTGTTATAAGGGTGCCTTCCTTGTGCGCGTTTACGAACAATGGTCAAAAAGCGCAAAAGTTCTAAAATTCAAAAGTTCAAAAGTTCAAAAGGTCAAAAGGTCAAAAGTTAAAAAGGTCAAAACGTGGGATGGTAAAAAATGTTTAAGCTCGTGTTACGGTGTTGAAATGAAATTGAATGGCTTCTTGTTGTTATTAAAGCATTGGAGAATTATAGCGAGACTTACAAGATTTTAATTGGTTAACTTTTCTTTTTGTTTTCTTAATACCAGGAAAAGTGTTACGTGTACTAATCAAGTGTTACTATCAAAAACGGAGTGTTTGTTAAACACCGGACGACCCGATTCAGACAAACGAGGGGTCTTTAGATTCTTCTTAGCAGCGCGAGTGTTACTGGGTACTTCTATTAAGAATAACACCATTTACATTTAGAAGTATGAGTGCCTACCTTTTTAACATACATAGATGACAATATTAAAATATATTGCTGGATTTTTAGGGTTCCGTAGTCAAACTAGGAACCCTTACAGTTTCGCCATGTTCGTCCGTCCGTCCGTCCGTCCGTCCGCAGCCTAGCTCAGAGAGTCTCAGTACTAAATAGCTGTAATTTGGCATGAATATACATATTAGTCACGCCAACAAAGTGGTAAAATAAAATCTTGATAATAATTTTTTTAGTGTTCCTCCCCGACACGAAACGTGTCGATGTTTTTTTTTTCTCGTCTACCCCATAGTGTGGGGTGTCGTTTGAGAGGTCTTTCATGAAGATTGCGGGGTTGTGGAAATAATTTTTCGATTATGGGATCCGTTTATGAAATATTTAGCTTTAAAGCGCTAATTTTTGAAGAAAAACTATCACGACTAAGTAGACTTGATTGGTTCCTGAGATACGGGCGACTAAAGTTTTTATACAATACTTAATGACCTAATACAGCAACTAATAACTTGAAATAGAGAATTAGTTCATACTTGTTGTTTTTTGAGTTGTAACCGGCTTAAGAACTCTACACGAGCATGGCAGCAGGGAATGCAAATTAACCGGTTATTAACCGTTTTTGTATGAAAATAACCGGTTAAAATCGGTTAAAACCGGTTATTTGCATTCCCTACATGGCAGACATGCTCTCGCCCGGTTTTCACAGCTTACTTTTCATCTAACAAGTCTATAATTCTATATTAAACTAGTCATCATTTGGAAAATAAAGTCTACCAATGTATTATCTCCATGATCATCTCCTCGCCCTTATCCTAATCATTTTAGGTCGGCACAGCCCGTCTTTTTCTTCCAAACATCAGCCATGTAGCCAAGTCCTAAAAGTTAATAATCCCAAGGGTACGGTAATTAAAGTTGTTGATTTTTTTGGTCGATAACGCTAGCTAGTAGCTATTAAATTTATAATCGGTTCTGCTTAGCTGCCGCTCCTGAGTGTAGTCGCAGTCGCAGGGTACGGGCATTTAGTGGTTCATGTACTATCGTGGTACTATCTAACCAACTTAATCATGGCCTATCATAAGCTCACTTTGCCATTAAATACAAGTAGGTGGAAAGTAGCTTAAAAATACATTTCCTTGGCAACGATCTTGTTATCATTTTATTAGGCACTGACATTTACTGATTAGATTGTGTTAAACAGATCGGACAATCTCGACTATACCTACTCGTTTAAAATGTTATTTATTACTGTCTCTGTCATTATTTGATTAATAAGTCAACACAAGCCGAACAACCTTATAACAGTTATAATATAACCAATTCTCGTATGAATAATGAAGATGTACTTAATAATGTTTTGCCATCATTTATTCTAGGATAAGTTCGTATTCGTATTGGTTTCTCAATTAATGATCTTTTCCGATATTTTAACTACATCTCGTTCAAGTAATATATGCTACGCTACGCCATTATTGGTATTTAGGGTTTAGGGCCACCATTGTCCATTTAGGGTTAGCGTTAGGGCAAAAGATTGTAGAATTACCCAAAACAACAAAATAAATCTGGTTGGTAATGTAGATAAATATCTAAATAAATAATAACTTCAACAAATTGTCTTAAGTAAAAACTGACACCTTAAAAATATAAAAAGATTAAATACATTTATTTAGTAAGTATACCCTGGCAACGAAAAATTGTGGATGGAAAAGTAGAAAGCAGAAAGTTTGACTTCAGAACTTTGTTTGGACTAGTTAGGAGATAAACATACCTACTAAAAGTCCCCACCTCTTGGAGGTGAGCCCTAGAGGCGGGGGCGGGGCACAAAGAAGGTCCCGTTTTTTAGAGTTTTGTTTACATCTTGAAAACGATTCGTCATAGGAAATGGTATAACTTTTCAACGGTTGATGATATATTCATATATGTATATATTCTTAAAGAGAATTAATTTCTCTACAAGCTAAGTCTTTTTCTTCGTCGTTTTCACTCTTGACAGAGCGGGCGTGGTCATCATATCAGGCGCTGGTGGAAATCTTCACAACTCGGCGCCACTACTCTCTGACAGCTGCCTTCCTCGGGCAAGCTATGTAGGGGGCTGTTTTCTATAGACGATATATATGCCAGTTGGAGAGAAATGTAAGAAAAAATAGGAGAGGTCAAAAACAAATTTATGAAAATCGACCGCTTTGTGGAGCTCATATCTAGACAACGATTGAAAATAGGTGGAAAATGTATATAATTAAAGTTGTAGAGAATTTTATCAGCTTTAAAAATGCCATACTACACCATTTCCTATGACGCATCGTTTTCAAGATGTAAACAAAAAACAAAAAAACGGGACCTTCTTTGTTGTTTTAACCGGTTATTTTCATACAAAAACGGTTAATAACCGGTTAATTTGCATTCCCTACTAACAGCTGATTAAGACTTAACCGTCTGTTCAATTGGTTGGTGAACTCGGTCCTAAGACTACTTTCATAGCATAATGTCTATATGTACTATAATACGAGTAATTAAGCTTTTAGTAACACATTTGATTAAAGCATTTTTTTATTAAAGTATCATGATCATGACCTCAATGCAGGCAGGTATCTTAGTGCCAATATCCATAAAGCATGTTGCTACAAGAATAATGTTTTTCATCTGATTATGTTGAGGCACACCAAGCAATGTATAATACAAGTTTTTTTTTATCGATGATTTAAGTAAATTGTGGAATGTGGAAGTGGAGAATTTGAATGGGGTATCTCTCTTTAGTCTTATCTTAGTGCTTTAATAACTCCGAACCTTAGTTATGATGTAGTATTTCTAACTACATAGAACCAGGTGAACCCTTAGGTAAAACTTGAAACTACGAGTATGATAGTGTGAGACGAGGATTCTCGGCCCAGGCTACTGGTAAACTAAAGTAAAGAAAACGGTGATTATTTCCGTTCTTTTCTTAAAATCTCCTCTTTGTCAACTTGTGTTGGCTGTTGGAAATCATTGATTTACTTAATTAGGTACTTTTTCTCTCAAAGCGTTTCTCGCTAATGATGCTAAATCAGACGAAAGGCGCTGAGAAATACCCTACTTCATTCTTGAGCATCCCGGTAAATAAATGTAGTTCAATACATTTTGCGTAGTACATTTTATGAAAGCATTGACGTAGCTAGCTATACAATATTTATGTACCTACCTAAGAGATAACATTTTCTTTTCAATGCAAAGTCAAGTTTTTCATCAAATCATCTTACCTAAGAGTCACTTAAGGTAGGTTTAGCTGTGTCATAATATATACATAGAATTGTCAGTCTTAAGTCTGAGTATAAGGCTGGCTATATCTAGATATTTATCTTTTTTTAGCAAGTGGCCCTTAGACTATAATCGAAAACGTACAAAATTCGTCATGTCTAGAATCCCGAAACTCGCGAGCCCAACTCACCCTTTGTCGTGTTACGTGGTCTTCCGATAATTCGGAAGACCAGGTACAGACGTTGATGAAAGATCAGAGAAAAAGAGAGGTAGATTAGAGAGAAAAGGACAGCAATAGTAAGTCAGGGTCTGGGTATTTATTTAACACTTAGGCTTTCTTCACACAGATAAAATAATAATTACACATAAATTAAAAAATAAAATAAAATTTGTCCCTAATATCACCAGGGTAAAGTTAAAGATTTAGTGGTGAAGGTGAAGGTAGTTCCTCCGGGACTTCCTTTAGTATGCGTCCCGGAGTCGTCGGACCAGGAACACCGCTGGCGCTGTAATGCGGGGTGCTAAAGGCAGCGGCCCTGGTGGTACACGAAGGTAGGTGGGCCCGAGGTGGGACCCGTCAGAGAGAGTAGCGGTTCCCGAGGAAAGCAGGAACCTCGTAGATGAAGGATTCTTGAAGCGTAGGGCCCGACTTGGCCACACTCAAAGTCGACTTTTAGTATGAGGGAGATAGAGGCTTCTAGGGGACCGACTTGACCCTATCTTCAGAGTTTCTTGTTACCACTTTAGAGGCTGAGGGAGAACTGCTCGCTCTAGTCCGAGCCGCCGTTTATATACCCAGGTGATCTAGCTTTTTAATTTACAAATTCTAAATTCATAAAATTTCAAAGTTATACATGCCAGATTTTAATTCTATGGTAAAACTGTCGTTTTAACTCCATGGTCTAGTATAAACCTAAGATATCGTCTCTGCCCGTTGTCTAGACAACAAAGATAACAAACGCTGTCAGATGGAAAAATATAAACAAAAAGTGAATATTTTCGGCTACAAAAGTAATATCGTTAAAAAGAATAGCAATTATTCAAAGGAAAAAGGTACGCAAGAGCCATGGAAAACCAATACACCGTACAGCTTCAAAAAATCTAGAATTATACGTCTCTAAAGTTAGTCGGTCCAACCGACATGTGAACCGCGCCCGCGAGATAGTCAAGAGGAACGGGACAGGAAACCCAGGAACGCAGGTACAATATTACACCTTGCGGCCTTGGCAGGTTCGTTTAACTCCTGACGCAAAAAGAGGGATGTTATAAGTAAGAACATGTGTACCTGTGTTTGTCTGCGGCCCCGTAGGTCACAAACAGACGGGCTGATTCAGCCGCGGTTTTTTTTAAACATAGCTAGTTTAATCCGAATGCTTCGTACATAAGCGATAAAAATCGGTTGGGCAGTTTATATCAGCTTGAGTACAATTTTGACTTATTTGACTGGCCATTTAAGAGGATTGTGAAGTTAAAAATGTCCATACAAAATGTGATAACTTTTGTCTCTATTTAAACCTAGTCAGATTTTTACGATTTTTGATTGCGCTTAAATGTGAATGCTGCCCGAAGTTTGTATGGATTTTTTGACAGCTACACGATTTTATTGGCGCTTCACAATCCTCTTAATAGTGAGTTTATTATAAAGTCAGCAATAGAGAGTGTTATTAAAGAAATATTTTGTTTGCAAAATGTTAATTACTTTTAAATTATTATTTATTATTTCGGATCAAATGTTCTCTAAGTGTAAATATCTGTAAACCTACATCAAACAATAATCTTGTTAGATATGAATCAAGTAGAACGTTTAAAAACATACATACGTACATTAAATCACGCCTGATTGCCAGAGGAGTAGGCAGAGACCACTTCTTTCCACCTGCTACGATCGTGACAAATCTCTACGTTTTAAAACAGATATTTAAAATTAAAGAACATAAAACCTTATTAACCCCATATTGCTTCTATTTGAAAGCTTGTTATTTGAAGAAGGTTCTGCGGTATTTGATCGAGTTTATCAAGCGATATCAGCTCTGAAACAATTTTTATGTAGAGTTTCTGACATTTTCAATGTAGGTACTATAGAATTTTTCTTCTTTATCCTTGAGTGGCTTTGTATAATTTATCATAGGTATTGTTAGGTAGGTACTGAGTAGGTGTAGCTGGACGCTGGCCAGGGTGCCCGGCCGCGGCCCGCGCCCGCTGGGGGCCGGCCAGCGCTTCCTGGTACGAACACCAGCAGTATAACCTTCGACGTGGCAGGCATCGCGGATCACTATCTAATAACCTTCTTCTATCTATCTTACCGAGTTGCAACCTTTAAACCCAAACCCAAACTGTAGCAAATACATTTTTGTTTTACCCCAATTGTCTGAATTTTATACATCTTTTTAACCATTTATATATCTTATCCTACTAATATTATAAATGCGAAAGTTTGGGTGTGTGTGTGTTAGTCGGTTACTCCTAAACGCTGCAACGGCTGAATATGATGGATTTAGATGAAATTTGAAATGGGGATTGCTTTATACACTGGATTAACACAGGCTACTTTATATCCCGGAAAATTTTAAAGTTCCCGATGGCATAAAGATAATCCAGCCTTTCCAGCGTTTAGAAGTAACAAACTAACACACACAAACTTTCGCATTTATAACATTAAGTAGTAGGATACTTATTGGTAGGAAAAAATAAAATTTTCATAAGCCGGTGAATTGGAAAAAACACACAATACAAATATTCCGCCTGGAAGACTGTGCTGTAGGCTCCTAATAACGATGAGATATGTATGTTTAGGGTTTCTGAAAAAGTACCTGCAGCTTTATCTATAGATTGGTTTAAAAAACCGGGCAAGAGCATGTCGGACCATGCTCAGTTTAGGGTTCCGAAGCCGTTACTACAAACATAAAACGATATTAAAAAACGAACTAATTTTCTATTTAAAGATTTTTGGTGCTGCCTTAGATCGTTTTTAATAGCTGTTAAACAATACCTCAGGAACCAATCAAGTCTCCTTAGTCGTGATAGTTTTCTTATGAAATTCGTTATATGTACTTTAATTTAGGATATCTTTCATATCGCACTGCATAACTTGATATTTGATTTATTACTTGTAGTTTTGACTGTAGGGGACACGCAACTCTAGCGAAAATGAGACTTCTCGAGTTCAATATTTCTAAAACGGTCACCCAAATCGAATAATTGATAATAACATGTAGATACATAACGATTTTAAATGTTATAATGTAAAAAATAAATCCATCATTAGATGTTATAATATAATGTAAAAAACAACATTACATTTTCTTTACACGTATTTATAACGAGGAAGGTACCCAAAAAATAAATGTTTTTTAAGGTTTTATATTACAACTTTATCGGCGTTATTTGCATGGAACTATAACTATGTCACATTACAGCTTTATACCAAGTCAAGTACCAAGAGTCTCTGAGTAAAACCGCAGACAGACTGATAGACGGACAAGGCGAAACTATACCTATGTTCCTTGTTGACTACGGAACCCTAAAAAGTTTGGAAAAATTAAGGGGCTGCTCGGAGTACCTACAACGTTAAACGTAACCACCGACATTATCTAATTTTGGCGCAATCGCTACAGCCCAACCACTCAAAATATCAAGTTATGCAGTGCGATAGCTTTTAGAAAGCCTTTCGTGTTTGTACTTGTCTCTCTCACTTGCTCCCATATATGAGAGTCTTACCGAATTTACCCGAATCCGAAAAACTTTTAAAAAGGTGATTCTACCATTAACCAATTCCGTAATTTGAGTAATAAGTACTTACTAGAACAACCGGCATTAACCCATCTAAAAATACACCGCGTTAGTGTATTAAGTATGTGTGAATGGAATCCAAATGTTAGTGTTTACCTTCAATACATCTAAATAAAGTAATGTAGTAGTGAATTCATTAACTTTATTCACTCGATCAACTTAGTTAGTTACCTACCTACTGTTTTTTTTACCTTATTGCCTCGGTACTGGAGTCTCCTTCCGATGGTAATCGTGCTATAAATGGCTATACGTATTGTTTGTTATTTCTCGTTTTAATAAAAATACACTGATGTTGATGGCATGGCATGGCATCATGGCGCTCCAACCGCTCTCGATCGGATGATTAGTTCAGATTTCACGGGCTCATTTTTGGCATGCTTTGGTGGGTTGAGGATAATATGTTCAATCTCTTGCATAACTTGTTACTCAATGTTGCTGAATGTGGCTATTCTTTGTCATATCGCTTGTAATGCAAGACAAATGAAGTTAGGCCTCTGCTTGGACAAACCAAACTTGGGGTCTGTCGACCCAGAATGGTGGCAATTTAACTGCTAGTTTCATATTAATTCAATTATCGATTAGAGAAGAATTCATATTATACACCTGCAGATCCAAAGTAGCTACTTTCAAGCAATATTTAGTAGGTGTTTGCCGAGTCTAAGAGGCGTAATGACATAATTATAGGTTTGTAAAATAATGAACGTAAAATCAAAGTTATCCCGTGAACCAGGAAGTATTTAAAAAGTCACATGTAATTTTATAGGTCATTCGGTAGTTTTTGGTCTCTCCTGAAAAGTAAGGGTTTTGCTTATACGCCTCTTAAGAATG
The DNA here is from genome assembly GCA_946894065.1 of Acleris literana. NCBI lineage: Eukaryota > Metazoa > Arthropoda > Insecta > Lepidoptera > Tortricidae > Acleris > Acleris literana. The sequence continues at coordinate 14,005,064 of OX335668.1, read as the reverse complement.
AAGCCCACAGTATGAAAAGGTGGATCCCAACACTACCTGAAAAGCGTTGATGCAAGATAACTTAATTGCACCAATAATTAAGCGAAGGCATTTATATTTATATGTTTGAACCTTAACATTAGGGAAACTTTTCGAACTACTTAACCGCTTATCAAGTTTAATAGGCTATTGATCACCTCTTTCTTCTCACCTTGGGCGACATTAGCTCGCCGCCTCGCACCATACGGTTACCTGCCTCTTGTCATTTTAATTGTAGGTAGTTGTAGTACTTAGTTGTAATATGTCGAATGCTTATAACGGATGACTTGCGCTTGAGATTAAAATAGCTTAAAGCCCTTCGATTAACATTAAGGAGGGAAGTGCATAATAGGGTTTGGTGGATTTGAGAAGTGATAAGTCGAATCAACTATATCATTTGGTTAGCCTTTCATTGGAGTAAGTCGACGATAGGTCGTTTGGGTTTGCATAAACTAGTCTATCAAAAGCCTATCGGAAACCTCTTTCTTTCTAGTAGGTAAGCGATTCCGGCTCCTGCTTACTTTACTACGTAGCAGAAGGACCTTGTGGTGGGTGCGTTTGTCATTAATTCTGCTGTACCCGCACACGATTTATATTTAAGAAACTGTCTCAAAAATTAAGGCACTTAATTGCCGACAAGCATACACTCTATTGAAGTATTTTGGGTGACGAAATAGTGTATGGAGCGTCTATGATCGAGTAGAAGGAGGAAGCTGCGCTCGCACAGCACCTCGGATGCGGCGAGCTGATTCCGCGCGCCGCTCGGAATCGCTAATGGCGACGCCCGCACCATCTGTATTCCCGCCGCCTGCCATGCGTGTACTAACAAATCGCTAAAAATACAAAATACCGCCCGCAAGGGCACCTCATGGTCGGAATCGCTTTGAACACATTACAAGATGGCAAGTAGTGGTGTCTATTGGAGTACACGTAGCGTTTCCGCATTCAAATTCTGCCATTGGTAAGATCTTAATGAAAAAGTCCTTAAATTAGTTGAAACAAACAAAAAACTGAAATTGGCCACATCAGGGGCTCTTTTACACGACGTTGATATACTCGTAGGGTGAATGTACCAGAGCTTTGGGCAACACCATCATTACAGAAAAGAAGCGCCACAAGAAAACGCACCAGGTCATATTATTATAACAGAAAAAAAAACATGCTTAAAAGTAAGTAAAATCATAAAGCAATAAAGTAATAAATAATAATTACACACATTTAGCAAAAAATATAAAAGGCCTGTTGAACCATCAACAAATATGTCAGTACATTTAATATTAAAATAATAATTAATCTCATTGACAATCACTAGGAGAATAACACGATGAGGTCAAGAACGAAAACAGGTCCTTGCAAGCGTGAAGGCCTTCATTCTACGGGGTAAATAAAACCATATTGCCTTCGACAGGCTATTTATACCTAGTATTATTTTCAACTCGGCGCCATTACTGTCACGTAATTAAGATTTATCGAAACGTTACCGATACGATAACATGTCAAAGGCAATATTGTTTTACCGCGTAGAATAGAGAAAGCCCCAAACAAGAACCCACCCGTTCACGAGTAGGTATGACGCTTACACGTTCCTTTTATTAAGAGGTTCGACGTAATCATACGGATACAAGCAGTTCTGTTGGTGTCCGTTCTTGCATAACTGGCTTTTCTATAAATACTTTTATGAAATAATGTGTTTTTCACAATGAATAAAATAGCAATTATCTAATCTAATGCAAACTTTTATTATAAATCTGTTAATTCCCTAAAACAACTCGTTTTTCCAATTAATCAACGGCCGGCTAGCCTAAACTGTCCCGTCAGAAAGATTTTTGCCTTGGGTTGCCGATTTCATCGAGGAAGCAGCTCATTCAAAGCGGTAGATACACAACTCTACCATCCTCACGTGCCTACGAGAACGAAGTAGTACCTACCGACGAGCGCTCGTGGCTTCTTAAGCTCGCTTGTCAATCATTATGTGACCAATTGAGATGCTAAATTATTGCTGGCGAAAGGAGAAAATACAGAGGTCACTCATTTAAACGCTACTATGACTACTGGGGTCTTTTATAAAAATAAACCCGTGGTGCAGTGCGATAGCCCGTACTAAATCTTTCGGGTTCATGTAAAGTCGTCGGTTAGACTCGCAAAAGACTATATACATAAGAATGAGTGAGAGAAAAGTACATAATCGAAGGTGATTTTAAAAGCCAGTGCAGTATATCCTCGCCCTGTCCAATGTTCCTTAATAAGAACAAATAGATTTAGTAAGTTCTACCATACCTAATTCAAATTATCCATACAAAATTGTCCTTCATAGAGGACATTGGGCAGAAATTGGAAATTGCTTAAAGACTCTTGGGCAGGACGATGATATGAGTAATGCACAGATAACCTCCTATACCTATATAGATAGACCTTATAGGGCGACTTGCAGTCACCACACATTTATGCTTATGGTCTAAGATCCGAATAGGAGACGATTTGCACCTGCTGTTTATTCGATGAATATTTTATATCAAATTTAAAACGCTAAATAATATGTGGCGAATAGGTAGGCTGAAAAATTTCAGTCCAGTACTTATATCATTAAAACAAATATTAAAAATGATTTTCTTTTTGAAATTTCAAATGTTAGTTTAATAGACAAATTACATACTAATCGAAAGAATGAAGTCTATAGAACATGCAAACGTTAGATTTGGTGCAAATTATTACTACCGACTTAACTGTTTATACCTGCCTACCCAATAGTTTGACGGGAAAAAAATAGTCAACCTAACGTTTGCATATTCTATAGGCTTCATACTTTCGATTGGTATGTAATTTGTTTATTAAACAAGCTATTTAAGCAGAGAGCCGCGAGATACGCTATAAAGACAACACCTACGTTTGTTTGCTCCGTGTATATAAAATGAAAAGTGATACATTAAACAGCTTCTTTGCTGATATAGTTATATGGACGTGTAGCTTGTTATTAGTGCTTTAATTTAGTGAAAGTGGTTTGAAAATCGGCCAGTGATTTCGTGAGTTATCGAAGAAATACTTTTAAAAATAATAGATAACTGCCGATAGTTCGTTATCTACCTTAAAATTGCTAAGCGACCGCTCACACAAATTATCCAATCAGCTGTCTCGCGTTAAAGATAAGAGCAAAGGTCATTTCCACTACAAGCAGATCAATAACAAGGAGACCTTTTTTGCACGGAATAGGAACGGCGCGGTAGCTCTGCGTTGTAGCGCAACGACTCTCAAGCCCGAGGTTGTGAGTTCGAATCTCGGATAGGAAAACTTTTTTTTTTTAAAGCTGATCTATTTGAATATTCTATTGCTTTACTGCTGCATATAATTTGGTGCTTTTAAAAATAATAATTGAAAGATGGCATCGAAACCGATTTGTGCACACTGTAAAAAAACAATTCAGTTAAAACACTATCTTACATGTTTACTCTGCAAGCAGTCGTATGATCGGTCTTGCCCAAATACTGAAAAACGTTTTAATTTAATGGATCAAGCTCGTAAAGCTTCATGGACCTGCATTAAATGTAGACAGAATAAAATGCAACACAAGAAAACCAGCACGCCGAATCTACAAAGTGACAAAGTTCGAAAAGTCTCCAAGTTAACATCACCGCAGCCCAGTGTTCTTACGAAACTGACGCCAAGGCAGACAGAATACAAAAGTGATAACAATGAATCAGAGTTATTTAAAACGATTGAGACCAAATGCCACTTTCCTTCTCGTGATCTTCATGACTCAGTTGATAGAGTCACGGTAAGAAAATACAATATTCCAGTACAGAATTCGTTCGCATCCTTGTCATATGAAGATAGTTTTGCTAATAGAAGTTGCCCTGATTTGACTAGCATCTGTGATGGCATGTTACCTGAACAAAATATGAGCGGGTGTGCACCTGTAAAGGACTCTCTGCAATACTCTTATAAAGACACATCAAATGATGTAAACGCTCATAGCTTACCTAACCTAGACTCACAAATCCATGGCTTTGTCGTAGAAGACTTAAAAAACCAAGTGGAAAAATTAAAAGAACAACTCTCATGTGCCGATAATGAAGTACAAACACTGCTCAGTGAAAACTATGAGTTACGAACAGAGGTCGGAATAGGTAGTGCTTATTAACCTAAACTTGACGCATGTTCATTCATGCGTGAGTGAGGTGGGAATACATTACTGAATGAAGATGCATCAAGTTTAGGTTAATAAGCACTACCTATTCCGACCTCTAGTTACGAAGCACGTTAGATGAGACACTTAAAAAATGTGCTTTTTATAAGGATTTACTACAAGGGTCGAAATCTACTGTACTACCTATAACTCCAAAGTCTGTTTCAATAAAAAACAATAAGAGAAAGAAAACTCCTTTATCTAGACCGACTCGTCTGGGTCCATCTGCCGAGACCGCTACTTGTGTTGTTTCACCGGCTAAACAACACCAAGCAAAGTCAACGTCGACGCCTAATGATGACGCCAAATCGGAAGAGCAGAATCCGGTACGAAACGTCCCTCGAAATAAGTTAAACCCGCATTTGCTTAGCAAGGATAAGCTGCTTATTCTAAGCAGCAATAATAAAAATAAGGTGGTGAATATTATAAGAGATAACGACTTTTTCCAAAATTTTACTTATTGTCATCACATAACACCTGGTGGAGGAGTTAGAGACCTTCTTAAGGGACTAGCGAAGAGACTACATGTTATGACGAGAAGAGATTACTGTGTAATTATTCTAGGGGAGGAGGACTTTAGTGATTTGACTGATTTAAATGCACTCGTGCTTCATATAAGAGAAGTTGTAAAAAGTATAGACTTTACAAATATTATAATTTCCTGTCCAACTTATATCTGGGGCAGACCATTGTATAATGGAAGGATAGAAAGATTTAACCATTTATTGCTTAGCGATTTGGAGAACCATAATAAGAGCTTTTTTGTCTACGAATCTAATTTGAATTTAACTTTTAACATGTTTTCGGTGAGGAGTGGTAGGGTAAATAATCGTGGCATGAAAAACATAATTGAAAATTTTCAATACAATATTTCTTGGATCTCAAACAGCTTTTATGCTGATTTAAGCGAAATCAATAGTAGTCCAAATGGTAATTTTTTTCGTGTCTAAAAGATTATTACACAGTGAAACATTAAACTTGCTTCATCAGAATGTATGTGGCATTTCCAATAAAATTAATGAATTAGAAATCTATCTCGAGAGTCAAACTAAAATACTGCAATATGTGTGTGTCAGTGAACATTTTCTGAATGAAAACTCTGTTGCTTCCCTACATTTGCAAAATTATAAAGTAGCTTCTCATAATACACGCCCAACTAAAAAGAGGGGTGGTTCACTAATCTTGGCTTTAAATGGTAGAGACACAGAGGATTTGTTGGTTTGTAAAAAGTTGTATTTGGCTGACGGTTTTGAAATATGTGGTGTAAGAGATATTGATACGAATGTTCACATCTGTTTTTGTTATAGGAGCCCAAATGATAAAAATTTCGAAGTGTTTATGGATCAGTGTGAGTTACTACTGGAACACCTTTTTAATAAAAATGCCATTATTTGTGGCGATTTTAACGTAAATTTGATGGTAGATAAAAAACAACGCAGTGAATTTTTGAATTTGTTAATGTGCTATAACTTCAAGCATCTTATAGATGACGTCACCTTCAGAAGGAACGATTCTCAGTCTTGTATTGACAACTACATAACAAATTTGCCTCTGGATTCCGTTTCATCTACTAGGATTGATCACAATGGTTTAGCTGACGGGCATGCTGCTATTTTTTGTGAGCTCAATACAGATACCCTTATAACAAATAATAGTAAAAAGCGGTCTATAGTACGAGAAAAAAGGAATGTAAATGATAAGACAAGCCTTATATTGTTTAGATCTAGATTGGATGCCATAAATTGGCATAACTTAGGTATCAATGGTTTTTTGAAAAGGATTACAGATGTTTTTCATCAAAGCTTTAAAAAAAAGCGTAAAACTATTAAATTAGTAAAAAAAAGTGGAATTAAATGGGTTACAAGAGGTATTAAAGTAGCGAGTAAAATGAAACGTTTTTTGTCGAACTTAAATAAGCAAACCTGTGATAAATCTATTTTAGAATATCGTGTAAAATATATGAATGCTTTTAGAAGAGTGATCAGAAATGCTAAAAGGACAACTGTGCAGTCAGAAATAAAAAATGCAAAGAGTTCGTCAAAGAGCATTTGGAATATTGTAAACAAATATCGTAACAAGTCTTGTAACCTCAAACATAACAAATTGGTGTTGAAAACAAATAACAATATCGTAGATGATCCTTTAGAGGTGGCTAATTTATTCTCGACATGTTTCGATCATAATAATGCTCCGAATACAGGTGATTTGCACTCTGCAGTCCTTTTCCTTGAGCAATCTACCGAAAATAAGTTCGACGACATAGCTTGGAAAATTGTTACTTCGTCAGAAATAATTAAAATTGTACAAAGCATGGAAAATAAAAATTCGTTCGGCTTTGATGAGATGCCAATTACAGTGATTAAAGATTGTATTGATATATTGTCGGGGCCATTAGCGTGTTTATTTAATAATTGTTATAATCTTGCAGTGTTCCCTGATCAGCTTAAAGTGGCTAGGGTCCTACCTATTTATAAAAAAGGAATTAAATCTGACCCTAAGAACTACCGGCCGATATCCCTACTCCCAATACTCTCAAAAATATTTGAACTACTCATTAAGTCACTTATTTTAGATCACCTTGAAAAAAATTGTATAATCAATCATAGGCAATTCGGTTTTCAAAGAAAACTAGGAACCATTGATGCCATTGATTCTCTAGTGGATGAGATTGTAAGTCAACTTAATAAAAGAAAAAGAGTGGCAGGCTTATTTATTGACTTAAGCTCCGCTTTCGATACGGTCGACCACGCTATTCTTATGAGTAAACTCGAATTCTACGGCATCAGAGGAAATGTATATCAGCTTTTGCTAAACTATCTTAAGAATAGAAAACAATTCGTGGAAATAAAAAACGTTGAACATGGCTGTGAACAAGGTCTTCGGTTGTCAATGTAAAAAGAGGTGTTCCGCAGGGATCAATTTTGGGACCTATACTATTTATTATTTTTACCAACGACCTTATAGATTTTGTTTGTAATACAGTTCCAAACTGTAAGTTAACAGTATTTGCTGATGATACAAATGCGATTGTTTGCGCTGATAATATCATCGAACTCAATAACATTACTAATAACGCAGTCTCCACATTTAATAAATGGTTTTCAAAAAATAATTTACGGGTTAACACGGACAAAACTCAACTAATGCTATTTAAATATAACTCTAAGGAAAACGAAAAACTTGAGTTGTTAATGAATGGAGCTATTTTAGATGTCGTAGACTGTGTAAAATGTCTTGGTATCCGCATTGATTCTCTTTTAAATTGGAAACATGAAATGGAGGCTGTAGAGAATTCCATTGCGTCGGCGTGCTATGCTTTACGGTGTCTCCGGGAGGTAATTGGAATTGATCAGCTTAAAGTTGTTTATTACGCCTTAATAGAGTCCAAGTTAAGGTATAGTATTAAGTTCTGGGGTAATAGTTTCCAATATAATGTTAATAGGGCTCTTATAATTCAAAATAGAGCTGTACGTACCATGTTTCGCATTCCTCAATGGGTCTCGTGTAGAGATTATTTTAAGAAATTAGAAATTCTGACGGTACCTACCTTATATGTCTTAATTTTGCTCACTGAGTCCCTTAAAAATAATTCAATGATAGAGACCTCAGAAGAACAAGACTTACGACTACTTACACGTACAAAAAACAAAAGGTACAACTTCTGTCCGAGGCTTAAGATTGCAGTGCATTGTGCTAGTCATCAAGCTGTGAAACTATATAATATGCTAGCTTCAGATCTAAAAATTATTACGAACAAATCGATCTTCCATAGAAAATTAAAAAACTTTTTGTTACGGGGATGTTTCTACAGTATTGAGGAGATATTTAGAGATATATAAAATACTAACTAATTTGTTATTTAATAAGAGAGTGCACTAAGAATGTATTTCTGTGTTTCTTGTCTCCGTTTTATTATGTCCTATGACATGTGTGACGAGAGTTAGTTTTAAGAATAATTAATATTATTTAATGTACTTACATATTTCAAAAACACAATATTTGTATTGTTTATGAATAAATGCTATGAACTATGAACTATTGCAGTTTTTTAAAACAAAGTTAATTCTTAATTTTTTAATTAATTATATACTGGACTGAAATTGTTCAGCCTACCTATTCGCCATATATTACTTAGCATATTTAATTTGGTATAAAATACTTTTTATCGAATAAACAGCCCGGTGCAAATCGTCTCCTATTCGGATCTCCTACTAACAGATAAAATTGCCCCGCCCCTCGCCGCACAGTCAGTCTCTCTCGAGTTCGCGATCTATTTGCACGTCAAATTATCAAGATTACTATATTATAAATATTAAAATTCATTTGCACGATTGTAAATGCAGAGTTGTTGGGTTATTGCCGTGTCAAGTGTTGTAGAAAAAACTCCCGAACGTACGACATCAAACATAGCAAACGCGCAAAACAAATAAACGTAAACATAAAAAATACAACAAAACATATATTTAAACTATAAAATAATACTATTTACACGGTCAAGCAAAAACAGTTTAAAATTTCGCCCTTTTGGATGGACTTGGTCTCATCCAGTCTAGATCAGTGGGGGGAGTGGGGGAGGAGGTTTAATGTTTTCTGGCGTGGAGGCGGGCCGGCTCATGGTGTTGGGTCATCCACATCTTCGTCCTCCTCGTCCAGGACGATAGGGATGGCGTTGTTGCAATTTCGCCCGTGGCAAAAGCAACAGGATAGACCACTTGAGCTCAGCCTTTCTGCAAGTGCCAAGTGCACGACCCTTAGCAACCTCTTTTTGCATTTGCAAGCCACCATAAGCAGGGTCCGAGGAGCGGGCTCTGCGCGTATTGCCTATCTTTGACTTGTTGTATCTCCATAACCAATGGACATAGTGTGCTCAGGTTACGCTCAAACAGTAAAAACTTTAGTTATCTTTATTAAAGTACGAACAAAGGTACTTGAAAAACGCTTCCATAGGGTAGTTTTTCGAAAAAACGGAAAAAAGTGCCAAAATTTTTCGAGCACCATGGGGGTAGCACAGGGTCTTTAGGGTTGCAAACTTGGGTGTTAACTACTCTCAAGGGACCTAGCCGCATATAAAAAAAATCGTAGTTTCATGCGCGTTTGCGATGTTTGCCTTTTTTGTGTTGATATAGACTGGCCTAAAAGGAAAGTTAAATTTATTATATATTTCTATATTTTATTCTGCCCGGTGATGTATACATATTATACAATGATTCATAACAAGAAGTTCACTGTATGCAAAATTTCTTCAAATGCAAATCACAATGTAGTCTTCCTTTCCGACGAAAGCACATGTCAAGCTTGTGATGAGCTAGTGATGGTTTCGATTTTTCCGATTTTAATTCATTTAAAGAAATAATACGTTAAGTCATCCGTGTTTTCATGTAGTAGGTACTGTTTTTCGTTAGTGTTCTTTTTTAATAAACCTGGTGGTCAAAATGATCGCGAGTGATTACATGGTGATAACCGTTCAAAAATGTTAACCAAGTCATCAGGTAAGTTTATACTTACGCCATGTAAAATAATTTAACTACAATAAATTGCGGTTCCAGTAAATATCGTTAATGATGAACGCATCCCATCACTACGCCACAGGCGCCATGTTGTTAGAACTTTTTAAACTGGCCCTAACCGTTAAACACATCTCTTTGCTAGTCGGGTCGCTTCATAAAATTCGTACTTTAACAACTGCCCCGTAACCCGCACTTACCGCCAACTGTGGTGACCTTTAATTCGAACTAAATCATTCATAGGACGAATGTATAGGAGGTTATCTGTGGTGTAATGTTAAACCTAGTACCGGCGGCCTTATAAGTACCTGTACATTAAGTAGTGCTTTGTCATTTTAACGTCATGTTTGAACTGCTGCTCATCTGTCAAAGCCGTTAAAGCTGCAAGGAACTAGTGTGCTGTGACTAGTGTTGCCAGACGTCCCGATTTCTGTGGAACGTCCCGATTTTCAGGAGTCTATGGACTCGTCCCGATCAGCCCCGGATCTTCATTTTTTTTAGGTGGGGCAAAAACTGAAAAATGCCGCCCCCGCCCTTTATATTTATTTTTACCTTTATCATCATAATTTAATCTATCAAATGTCCACTAATTGATTGGCATTTGGACATAGGCCTTCCGGATATAATGCATCCATCGCTGTTCGTTCTGTGATAAGCCTATTTATTTACAGAAATATAGACATGAACGTGTAGGATATATATTTTAAACACAGCACAGGATAGGATTTAAAATAAAAATATGTATGTATATTATTGCATTTGTGAATTGAAATTACAAATTTTACTTTTCGAGTTTTTTGTTCAGCAAATAAACCTATGGACATGTCATAATTTAACTCATGTGCAATTCGATTTTCTTGAAGAAGATTTTTAAATTTGTTTTAACGTATTTTTTCATAATGTTCCACCTAGTAGTGGAGCTAGTAAAAAAGCAATATACTTTTTGAATCAGTCCAAATATAGTCTAGGACCATTTTTGATGAATTAGAATGCAAGCGGCAAATCATGTAACAGTTTGGGGTGACATCGTTATCAGAGGGTTTTGACCCTGCAGAATACGGATCTGCCTGTCTCCATTCCGAAATTTGAACCGGAAGTATGGTATAACGGAAAAGGTGCAGCCCATACAAAAAATTTCGTCGTACATTTTGTAAATAGTTGATAATGTTCCGGTATCTTAAAAAAGGTCAAATTGTTATGGTTTCTAATATGTTGTAAAGGACAATATAGCCATAGTAAACCAAATTTTTCGTCCCTCCAGCTCTATTTATTTCTCCGCCATCTTGCAAAATCTGTCACTTCTTTCTGTTTTTTGCCGATACTGTCATTGAAGTTCATTCTAGTGCTTATCATGGTTCGGCAATATTGTAGAGTTTAAAATATGCTAAAACTTTCCACGACCACTAGGAACGAAGACATGGAATCGTCTATGAGGAGCTAGCGTTAAAAATTGCTACTTTTTTCTAGTTTTCCTTCCATATTTACGTTTTAGTGCATTTTAGCGCAAACTGTACTTAGGCAATATTGTAGATCACAAAATTTGCTGTTATTTTTTCCATGAAACATTTTTTCCACGACCTCTAAGAAAAAATGGAATCATCTATGGAGTGCTAGTGTAAAATCAATTGCTTTTGCGATACTGAATATTTATTTAAAGTCTTTCAGGTGAACGTATAGGAAAATCCTCATCATACTCGACCGGTGGTGATTGAAAATACGTCATATGGGTGAAGACTTCATCAAAACCAATATATTCTCATTCTAATGACCCTCGAGCCCGTCCTGAAGGTCTGCACGGATATTGTATCTTTCAATTGTTCATCCCAGTAGCTGACTCCCATGTGCTCGTGTATGAAGAACGAATTGGCATGCACCAAGTTGTGCCACCGTTTTCGTCAATCTTTGAATTTTAACTCCCTTTTCTAAGATGTGAAGGTTTGAAAGTCACAATTTTTACGAGGTTTACGGGCTAAGCCTGAGCATTCCATATTACTATTACTACGTGTCGTAGAAACTTTCAATTTGTAGATAATTTTGTCTCCTAAAAGATTGCAGAACTTCAGTTTAAATGCACTAAAACGTAAATATGGGAAGAAAACTGGAATGGGAAACAATTTTTGACGTTAGCACTCCATATATGATTCCATATCTTCTTTCCTAGAGGTCGTGGAAAAAATATTTCAAGGCAAAAATGACAGGAAATTTTGTGGTCTACAATATTGCCCAAGTACAATTTACGCTAAAATGCACTAAAACGTAAATATGGAAGGAAAACTAGAAAAAAGTAGCAATTTTAACGCTAGCTCCCCATAGACGATTCCATTTCTTCGTCCCTAGGGATCGTGGAAAAAATCTTTGAACCCAGAAGTTTTAGGAAACTTTGTACTTTACAATATTGCCGAACCATGATTAGCAAATTTTGTACTCTACAATATTGCAGAACCATGATTAGCACTAGAATGAACTTCAACTACATTATCGGCAAAAAACAGAAAAAAGTGACAGTTTTTGCAAGATGGCGGAGAATGAAATAGAGCTGGACGGACGAAAAATTTGGGTTACCATGGCTATATTGTCCTTTACAACTTATTAAAAAACCATAACAATCGGACCTTTTTTAGGGTACCGCAACAACGATTTACAAATTATACGACGAATTTATTTTGTATAGGCTGCACTTTTTCCGGTATAGCACACTTCCGGTTAAAGTTTCGGAATGGCGACAGGCAGATCCGTATTCTACAGGGTCAAAACCCTCTGATAACGTTTTCACCGCATCTGTTACATGATTTGCCGCTTGCAATGGTTTAGAGACGTGTTTTTCAGTTTTGGACCTAGTCTAATAGGTTAATAGCTTTCTGGCATGATGAAGCAGTATGAACACCTACAAGATTTAAAGAGAGAGCCAAGCATTTATTCTGTGGTCAAAGTTAAGTAAATGAGTTGTCCATTCGTCTATAAAGTGTGAATTTGGCCGCCCCCTGAGCTTGTCGCCCGGGGCATAGGCCCCAGCTAGCCCCCCCTCTAGATCCGGGGCTGGTCCCGATTTACCCTTGATCGGGACGCCAATTGTCCTGATTTTCAGGACACTGCCAGTTTTCATACAAAAGATTTTTCTAACAACCGGGAAGGCTAAAAACGGTTTGTCACAATTGGCATTGCGAGAGGAATCTAATTCTCACGATTTTTTTGTACTGTCCCGATTTGAAAACCCAAGTCCCAATGTTTTTCTAGCACAGTCCCGATTTACCTGGCAACACTAACTGTGACTTATAAGGCTGACTGTACTCTACCGTACTTATTTACGTGTCAAAAGGTGGCGGATGCCTTATCCACACTTTGTCACGCGACAAACGTAGCCATATTAGGCCCCACTGGTTTACTGTACAAAATGACGCTCTATCATTAACTGAAACACCCGCCAACTCCATGTATAATAATAACATGAAAATAAAACCAAAATGATTGGATGTTACCTTTAGTATTATTTCATTGGAATATAATAGCTACTACAAATTCAATTTATTATACCTATTTGATATATGTTTTGCTAATTAACCTTAGACAAGTACAATGTTTTCCATCATCAATTTAAATATGGCTATTTACTAAGTTATTACTGGGATGAGCAAACGTCCTGTGCGTATTTTAGTTTAATAAAGACCTATTTTATTCAATTCCGTTTTGGCATTACCTACTTATAATTATGCGTATGAGTATAAGTATTGTGATTGGTGAAGGCATACAAGAATACAGGTGAAAAACTTAAGTAAATGACGATGTTGTGGTAACACATCTGTATAGACCGTTCGATATTCTACATTTGAAATTTGACGTAAATTCTATATTAGTTTCGTACACCACTACATGCAAGAGGTCATTTACTTAAGTTTTTCACCTATAATAACTTAATTTCATTTTCCTAAAAAAAAACCCGGAAATTTCGTAAATCAAAAAAATGACACTTTTAAAAATAGAAAAGTTTTGTAGCTAAAATTAACGGCCGGATTTTAAATATAAATTGATCTTCAACTTTTTAACCGTCTTTAACCTTACATTGGCTTGATAAACGTAACTAAGCTAAAATAGCAAAATCCCAACTCCCCAATAAACCCTGTGGACACTGTTACTCTTACTATCAGTCTCTGGTCACGTAGCCCTTTGTGCAACTGTTAAAGCTTGAATTATATTTGAATATACTACGAATCGACTGTAAATATATATTTTTTAAATTTAAAGCACATTTGGTTCACAAGCGGGGGTTGGAACCGGGCCTTAAAAGTATTAAAGCGGAAACTGGCATTTCCAGCCTCGGAGTGTGACCCGTCAACATACGCAATAGACATCAATATTTTTTCAATATGACCCCTTTTTGTCATTTCGAGTTCAAACCACTTTTTGCTATTCATAGTTCACAATCATCGTCCTAAGACCGCCCTACTGCTCCGTACCATCATGTGGACATAGGCCTCTCCCAAGGTTTGCCACAAGGACCGGTCTTACACACCTTGAATCCAACGGTTTCCCGCAACCTTAGCCAGGTCGTCGATCCACACTGTTGAAGGCCTACCCACGCTGCGTCTTCCCGTCCGTCCTACTCCTACGTCCAAAATAATTCTTAAGAGTAGATGGAAGAATTGTTTAAAAGTAATCAATGGTTTAATTGAACCAAACTGACGCATGCAAACAGTGTAGTGTGGTGCTATCGATCCACGACGTACTTTATATAATATCACCTTTTGATTCATAGCCGCCACCGCGGGACGCCACGTTACGAGTAACTCTGGCGGGGCTGGCCGTCGCACATTGAAAACACTATACTCATAGTACTTATTATGATTATGTTATAAACAAACCCCGGATTTACGGGAGCAACAATGTACCAGTGCTAGTGAGTAATTAAATATCGACTAAGTGTTTTATCGACATCGTTTTAGCAATTTTCAATCATCATAATTAATGGTCAAGTTTTATATAAACTTGAGCATTTTTAATAATTTGTAAACCTCTTTTATTTATACTTATCGCAACTATTGCGTAGTCAAACAAAAATTCAAGATTTTATTATACTACTTGGTCGACATGACTAATATGTATATTCATGCCAAATAACAGCTTTCTAGAACTAAGAGTCTCTGTACTAAGCTGCATACGGACGGACATGGATAAAAATGAGGAGGTTCTCAATTCGTCGAAATGCTAAGGAATATTTTTGCACTGAATCAATTGTTATTCAATTTAATTTCAAAGGTTGTCAAAATGTTCGAGTCAAGAGTCAATGTCAGATATCGGTTTTTTGTAGATGCAATAAGTATAAAGAAAGAGGGTTACAAATTATTAGAACTTGGTCATTCGTCATTCATGATTGTACATAGCTTTTTAACGATGTCGATAAAACTTAGTCGATATTTAATTAATCACTAGCACTGGTACATTTTTGCCCCCGTCAATCCGGGGTTTGGTTATAAATTTTAACATTAGGTTATTTAACAACCACCTACTTACATTAATAAATATTTTTTTTTTAAAATACAATTTATGATTAGGTAAAGGTTTTCATCACAAGATAATTATAACAATACCAACTTTTCATTATAATACAATAAATATCTAGAAATACTTCATATAAAAAATTCAAAAAAGTTTAAAATTTTGGAAGTACTAATACTTAAGTACCGAAGTACATAGGAGTTTTTAAATAAGGCTTTAGGCATTTAAATGTAGTTTACATTGTAATAAAAGATACTTCCATGAATAATACGACTTTGGATACATGTTGTTATTATAATGGAGCGCAATCCTAAACGTAAACGTATGAATTAGCCTTTCTTCGTCGATTGGGTCAAAACACGGTCGGTCAATACAATGTAAACGTCTGTTGCCCATTAAGGGCCATGAGCATGTGTTGAAGCTGACCAAGAAAAGCAGTTCCGTAAAAATGCTAAAGGATGGATTTAGAAGTTTTCGTCTAAAGGGATGACGGCACCAATGATGGACACTTTTAGCTGACGGGCACCAGTAATGGACACTTCACTCTTAATTCAAATTTCATACGGTTCTAAATTGATTGTTGCAAAACAAATGAATAACCCTTATCTTCTGTAAAATAAGAATCAAGTGTCCATTATTGGTGCCTTGTCCATTAATGGTTCCATCACCCTAATCGGATGATTTCAGATATTAACATGACAGCTACTTTTCTTCTTCTGCACCGTATACATACAAGTACCTTCTAGAATGGGTACATGGTTATAATTTTACAGATACAGGATACAGGACTGTTAAAGTTTTTAACCAAATAAAATGATTATTCAGTTTACTTTGCATCCGACGACATATCGGTTTATGCAAAATTTTAAGTTCCAAAATGCCGCTACTACTACTATATTACTTATTAAATTCTAACGCGTAAAGTCTCTTTTCCGCTACGCTTTTGGGCACCATGCAATTTATTGTTAAATCTACAAGTTATCTTATTTGAAATATTAGTGGGATTGAGTCTATAAAATTTTGGACTATTTATTACAATGTAGTTGCATTTGGGTGAATTTTATTATATATGATATACGATACGACGAAAGGAATGATAAGAAATAATAAGTATAAAATAAATGTTTTAAAAAACAAAAAACCGCCTTCAAAAACGCAAAAAATAACTTCTTTAAAATTGTAGGCACCTAATAGGTTAGTCCAACTGATGTCGGCTTTTTTTGTTGAAATTGTTGTGGTCGCCGACTTCAGTTGGACTAACCTATTAGGTGCCTACAATTTTAAAGAAGTTATTTTTTGCGTTTTTGAAGGCGGTTTTTTGTTTTTTAAAACATTTATTTTATTTTATACTTTTTAGTGATCATAATACGCTGTTACGTAGTCCCACTTCTTAGTTGAAATGAAACTTTAACTTATATCAAGCGCGCCGCAAGCAACGCCGCGGGAAAATCATAGTCATATTTCAACAAGTAAATATTATTCGTTGTAGGTAGTCGCTCAACTATCTTAATCGAGATATCTTATCGCCACCCTTGAAATCGGTACCATTGAGGAGTTCCGGTGGCCATCTGTGGTTTTCATCATCAGTTCCACTACACCAAAGGATACTTTCTGAATGCAAATGCTGGACTTGTTACTAAAAATACTAAAATCGCTATATGTTTGCCTACAATATTTGAGGAGTTCCCTCAATTCCTCACTGATCCCCTCATCAGATACAGATTTGGTGACAATGGGACCACCTCAGAAGTATGCTCTATCAAACCAAAAAAAAAATTTTGAAATCGGTCGACAATTGACGGAGTAATCGGTGAACATACATAAAAAAAAAAAACATACAGTGGAACGTATAACCTCCTCCTTTTTTGAAGTCGGTTAAAAATATCACTCAACACTTACTTAAAAGACTTTTTGCATGTGGGTTATTCACTCACAAAATAATTTACTAAATTTTTTTGAAGTTGATTTGCTTCAAGGAATAGAAAGAAAAATATAAAAAATACCAAAAGAGAAAACCCGTAGTCTTTAAGAAACCTTAATTCTACGTTTTCGCTTCGTAATATCTAGAGTTCTAGACACTCAAAATCTCATAAAATCACAAATATATTATAGTGACAGTGGCTCACGATCGTGAAGATTTAGGGTCAAACGGCTCTAACACAATGGTGTAGCATAGGTACCGCGTCGATGCCACAACATGCCGATTTACCTCTACAGCGCTCTTAACTGTCGGTCGTTAAACATACATTGCTGGAACTGAGTTACAATTCGTTGCAATATGCAATAGTAGATTACAATACCGGCAAAGATTTTGACCGCGGTCAAACAGACTTCTTGACCCTTGCGCTTAGGGTCAAGCGGGAATCATTCGGGGCAGGAGACATTAGTAGCGATTTCAATCAAGCCGCCTTGAAAGATTTGAAAATCAGAGTTGGATCGCATTTGGTAGGCGAGGTACTTCTCCTGAGCGAGCGGGTGCCAGGAACCGGTCGTGCAGTCGCTGTCGTTCTCGTCGCTGTAGTAGTGGCAGCGCTTGGTCATGCGCGTCGAGGGCACGTACTGGAACACGCGGACGAGCTCGCATCTCGACATGGCGAACCAGACACCTGGAACCACCAGTCATTCTACTGTACCAGTTTTATAAATCACTCACATTTCACTAAATATTGTCCCACCGCCGATGATGAGCGGGAAGCGAGTACAGCCAGCGATCAACTATTAATATTTGTGTCTCTTTTATTCACACGGGATCTAATACATACACAATACATCACGGGAAATAAATATTTTTTTCGACGGACTTGTGGAAACAATTCTCGCCGGCAGTGTTCACCCAGCGATCAAACCGATCGAAGCGATTCATATTTGTGTCTCTTTTATTGACACGGTACTCGTACCTAATCGTTTGTTCGTTTCTTGAGCGAGAAAATAGTCAATAGCTAATCGTTTTCTCGCCGGCAACAACAACAACAATTGAACTTTTGAGGAAAGGAGGGGGCAAAAGCAGGGTGAGTAAGGAATTTATCTTATCACACATCCGATATAGTAACATTTCAAATATACCTATAAACCCTGAAGACGGCGGATTCTTCCGCAAACGATATTCCGATGACTGTTGCAGTATTGTCCAGAGACTCCACTGGATGTGAGGCTTCAGGAGATGAACATCAGCGCCGGGTTTCAACTTAAGGAACCTAAAACAAAAGAAATACATCATTAAATTAAATTAAGTTACTCTCAGATCATGATAAAAATTATAAGAATTCAAAACTCTTACTTCTTATACGCATCAAACAACGGTAAATTAGGACCTTGGAACCATTCTTCTAGGGTTGTGGTAAATTGAGCAGGGTCCCATATAATAATTGAAACGTTATCGTAGATAGGGTCTTCAAAAATGTTAAATTTGGGGTTGGTGACCACCTGAAAACAAAAAAGTTAACAGTTACTTGTTACCCTTGAACATATACATACATTGTATTTTTAACCTGCAATATTTAACGAACCTGAGAGTTTAGTACACGGAAGGTCGTTTTGGAGCCCACGTCGTCGGCGAAGTGGTTGGTAGGAGCGTTATTGAACCGAACCACCATGTCATGCGAGTCTAAAAACATAAACAACACTTAATTAGTATTCAATTTTGGCACTAGTTAAGCCCTATGTTACATACTTTTACTTAAATTCTACAAGTGGATAATGTTTAGGTATCTAAAAGTTAGTACCTACTTGTTTATTTGTCAATAATAACTTTGAAGAGCTCTTCTCATCTTAAATAATTAACATTGGCAAGTCGTCATAAAATACCATTGGTAGACAGCTTAAGAGCTCAAAAGAATCTACACACGCTCTTATTCTCTTGATAATAGAATCGTTTATAGATTTCGAGCTATGACTGTCCACTTATACTAATGCTGCTGCAGATAATAACCGAATGTAACCATTAAATAAGAGAATTTGGTTCAATCACATGCATCTTTGATATTGACCAAAAATAAATATGTCTGAAGCTATTTCAAAACAGATTCATGCAAGATCGCTGGATACAACACTACTTCTAGTCACACGGAAGTTTGGAATCAATTAATTATTTGGACCATCCGTTTGAGAAAAGAAGGGTTGCAGTGAGGCATTTTTATCATAATTTAAAGTAACTACTCGATCCGCTGTGAAATGTGATAAAACATGTGTATGTTGTGTAGGACGTGAATAACTCTAGAGCGACGTAATCGTGAAAAGCTCAAGTCCAGTCAACAAAACAGTCAGTAAGCAGGGACCTAAACGATTCCTTCAGAGACTTGTAGAGGGTGCTTAGGGAGCAAAGATACTAAAAGTCCAGGAAGGGAGGCGGGGGGGAGGACAGCAAAAGTCCCACTTTTGGACTTTTGGGTATTTTCGCTAAGATTTCTAAGCCGATTGTAGAGAAATATATCTTATGATGAAAGCTCATAACATTCTAGCCACGCTCGGAAAAAGTGAAGATTATTATTATACGATATTATACGACGCAATTAACCAAAACCAATTGCAAGCGCGGTCTCGCAATTACAACTCGTACTTTCTGCGACATCATTTATTTAAAGTCATTCGATTGTAAATAACCGCCGCGTCCGGAAACCGCCGATTGATTCTCACAATTGCCGATCACGATTTCGTGACAACCGAATACTATTATTGTTGTGGTCAACACAACTCGAACAAGGCCCATGCCAACTTTAAAAATCTATCCTTCAGGGTATCATTGCAAATCAATATTAGAGAGTGGACCTTTAATAGAAACGTTCATGTTATTTTTTTTGTTTAGCCTTGATATTGTGACAGGTACTTTGATTTTAGTCTTAAACTATTGATTCTTACGTTGACTAACAATCATTCTGTTATATATAATGGTCCTTTGTGATTTTTATTTACTTCATATTTATTCTACCACACTACCTACATAATTATTTTAGCACAATATATCTCATTATAATACGAGTAGTACCTAAGGTTAATCTCTTTGATTCTTCCGCTAGAAATCCGCCCAAGTTATCCGCGTATAAATAACTACCTGGTTCGTTCGGAGGTACATTTGACAGCTTATGTCAAAAAATCTTCTCATAACATTCACTTTTTCTGACACGTGGTGAAATAAGTGTAAACGCGGGTTTTTTTTTGTGAGTACCTCTTATAGTGAAGAATATTTATGATGAGTATCAACATCTTAATTGTGACAGTTTTCGACTTATGATTACTTTATGTTTTTTTTTGATGCACTGTTTTTCGGGATGTATTCAAGCGATTTGCTTTAAATTTTAAAATAATGTGATTAGCATCGCCTCCCAAAAAACAAATACTAGTTATCATATAAAAAAAAGAAAACAGGAGCGATTGAATTCAGAACTCAATACACATATTGCTGATTTTTGATAGAAAGTACCGCCTGGAAAATTTTGCAATTTTGGCAAGTAGTAGGTCATTTTATGGACTATTCTGAAAAAAAAACCTAGAGGTCTTACAAGCATATAAAAAATAACGTATATTTTTTATTTGGTCTTTATTTTCTTTTTTTTATATGATAACTAGGTATTTGTTTTTTGAAGAAAATAACATTATTTCAAAATTTGAAGCAAATCGCTTGAATACATCCCGAAAAACAGTACATAAAAAAAAAACATAAAAAAATCATAAGTCGAGAACTGTCACAATTAACATGTTGATACTCAGCATAAATATTCTTCACTATAAGAGGTACTCACAAAAAAACCCGAGCCCATTTGATGTAAGGGCCGACTTACTATGCAAACCTGACTATCTATGGCCTTTCGGGAATCATTTTTCCCTCCATATCTCATTAAATATCGATTCCAGCAAAAAAAGTGTATTGAATCTTATTTGTAGAAAATTTTATGGAGATTAATTATGTAATGGAAAATTTTTTGCTATGGGCCACCGTTTACGAGTTATGTACGAAAAACTAAAAAAAGGGACCTTTACACCCCCTCCACTCGTTAGCTTCAGCTTAGGCTATCATACTTGTTAAGTAACGGCGTCGGAGCCGTACACTGAGCATGTACCTACTATCACGCTCTAGCCTGGTTTCTTAGATCTCTTTTTATAATAGCAATCGTTATAAATGCGTAAGTAATAAACATAGTTAAGTAATCAATCTTTCATATTTTTCTTTTACTTGCATTTTCTTTTTAGTGCATCTGGAAAGGTGTCTAGGTACTGTAAAAGATAGAGTTACTATAGCTGGGTATTCGGGACCGTTAATAACTCTGCGCAACTCAAAATAATTCGGATGGAATTCATCAATTCAAAAAAGACGATTTATTCTTAAGGTTTTTAAGTCTTTTGTGTATTTCTTCAGGTTCAGGTGGGGTTAGTAATTATGATTTATTTGATAGGGGTTGTTTCTTCAAATTGTACGAGGTAGAGTGTGCATTTCCGATTGAAGAAAAGAAGCAATTGAAGATTTTGTCTTCTACTAGTTTAGGGTGTTTTAATGTTTTGTTGTCAGGTATTTTAATTTCAATGTTTTTTTCAATATTTTAAATGAATTTTTGTTCGTCTCTTTATTTATTATTTGCCACATTGATTTAGCTTTATTACTTATATTACTTTTGAAATCAATGTTTTTTTTAAGTATTCAATTATTTGCCTACTATAAAACAAAAAGGCACCTTTTATCCCCTGTTTTGTCGAAAGGATGTGGCGGATACCTAGGCTGGGGACTGTTAAAATGTTATAGATTTGTCAGATCTTCCGCTAATAAATACCCAGACGCTTTATACGATTCATTGCATTTGCTTTTACTTCGTCGACGGGGTTAATATACGAAGTCACTAAGACAGTTCAAAGTGCTCTGGTTCTCTGTAACTTGGTTAATAAGTTTATTTTTGGATGCAACGTGCGAAAGTGAAGTCCTTAAAGCTACGTTGACGCACGGCCGAACGTCAGACGTTCATCAGAGGGGCCAGTCACGTGCTTGTCGCCACGAAAGCAAAGAAAATGCCGAGACAATCCAACACAATTTAATGGAAAATAAAACTGTTCAATTATGTATGTGGTGCGTGAACGCTTCACTTGTTCTATTGTTTGTCGGCAATTTACAGCGTGTTGCGATTGCAACACGATTTTGCACTTACAATAATAACTAGCCTCATGTGTCACTTGATCCACTCATTTATAGAAATGAACAAAAATACTCCTAAGTCAGTTAGTTTAACAACTAGCTCGTAGTTAATCTGGTTATTTGGCAAATATCGTCAGTCTTATCAAATTCTAGAAGCGAGAAGCTATTGGGCCGGGATTACACCTGTAAGTTATTACGTAAGTTTTGAGACGCAACTATGGGTAAGAGTGAGTGGCAAATATCTGCATCTCTCTCTTACATATAGCTTTGTTTCAAAACTTACGTAATAACTTACAGGTGTAATCCCGGCCTTACGTAAACCAAGGTTACTTTGATCAATTTCAACATTTAACACGAATGTTTTTTATAGAAGCTATGAGACAAACCCATAGAATAAAAATGTGTACTTAATAATCGGATTATCTTTTTTTTCCCATGAAAATTTTTTTTACACTACGATCAAAGTTAAACTAACGTTATTTACCTCAATTATGAAAAACAAAAGGAGACTTTAAATTTATGTTTTTTCTGTACGTAAAAAGACCATTACACGCGCGCCACTTTCTTAAGATAAGACAAAGCAGCTATTAGTGTTGCCATTGGCGAAAAAGTTCATTATGATGTTTTCTACCTCCTCAAAAATTACAAATTTGTGTAGAGAGGTGGTTATCAAAGTCACCCCTTAACTCAAAATGGTCAAAGTTCAAACACTGAGAGTTTGCATTTGGAGGAAAAGAAGGATAACCGTCCTAAATATTTTATTTATGTTTAAATTGTGTAACGAATTTGATAAAGAAGTATTTAACGACAGTTTCCTTACTATACCTATTTTATGGACAGTCACGCTAATACGCGGAAAAAGTGAGTTGCGGTAAAACAAATCGGTTCCATAAAATGACTTACGAAGACATATACATTATATTATATTATTTTTGCCTACTTTTAAGGAAAAAAATATAAAACGCAATTTCTTCAAAAACATAGGTGAAGGGCTGTACTTCCTATAAGGAAGACACGAGTAATTACAGTCAAGATTAAAAATATGGGAGAACGCAACATCTCAAAAATATGTCCAATGCACTTTTTTCCGGTGTAATAAGAACTTCGTAAAATATTTATTTCAGGATTCTTTCGGTACATATTTTTGCACTTGACTGTTCTTGAATAGATTCTGTCTTCTACATCTAAATAACATGTTTGTTGCAATGCTGGCTTAAAAAGTTTAAACCGAAAAATCACATTAGCTAACCAGCGCGCAAGACCACAACAACACATATGTAGGTGCAAAAAGCAAAATGGCAGCAGATAATAAGCGTCACATTTATTTTAGTTAAACCTTTTGCCAGCCTCCGGGTGTTATCCTGTTGCGTTCTCGGTCGACGTTTAACCCGACCGGCAATTATAACTTGGCATTCGCGCGCTACGTGAACACCACGCTGAGGTACGTATCTACAATCTTGGTAAAACTACATCAAAGGGAGCGTTGAATAAATTAGTCCAAAACTCGCACGAACACAGAGCTCTTACGCGCTTATGGATCAAAGTCAGCAAATGTTTCTCAAGAGACTCTTAGAAAAGAGTCGCGGACGTCACGGCGTCATGAGCTCGCTTATGATCACACGGTAAATCGCTGGATCGGCCAGTAAAGCACAATAGGACCACCATCTGGTATGAATAATGCACGTCCCTTTGCGAGGGTTGATGACACCGCCGCGGGCCCGTCGGCCAAACAATACGCGACTCCACTTCTACATTTCTAATGAGTTCTACTTACCAATAATACTCGCCACTGGCCTTTGGTTCAATATTACAAAAATATTTTTTACTCACGACATCAAAATATAAACTTGAAACAAGCAAGGTCTCGGCACTAGACTTAGGCAGTAATTTAATTGATCATCTTCCGATAGTAATATACGCACAAATTTCGCGAGAAATACCACCTTAATCAGCTTAGCGCGCTGAACTACAGCTATGAATATTATCGCCTTAAGATAAGTAGGTAAAACGGGCTGCTGGCATTGACTTGTATCATTCTACAAAAAGTAAAGATTTTCAAAATATATGGAATTGACAAAAGCGCTCGGCGCGAAGTACGCGAACGCACGGCAGCTTACGTCAATCCTATAGTCGATACCTTAGTGCACAATCGTATTAAATGTTTTTTTTTTGCCAGTAAAGTTACGAACTTATTATTTGTGCACAAACATACTAATTACAATAACTTTTCAAATGTAATTAATACAATTGTGAACTAAGGTATCGAAGTATACTATAAGTACAGTTCACCTTATTGCATTCTAAGTAATAAGGGTCAAAAGTGGATACATCTCTTTCAACAGGTTGTTTTAAGAGTTATCATAGTGTACATTGTGTTTGATTTCACTGGTCGTTAACGTTCGCAGAGTGCATCTTGTCCAGGCGCACTGGCACGTTAACAGCCGAAAAATACCTATGTCATTAAATTTGTTTTCCATCTGTGGCCCTAGAAAATATGCGTGACCAGATCGTAGTCGTTATCGAAAATTCGAATATCGAAAATTTACGTAAGCTGCCGGATGGTTGCGTCAAACGCTTATGTCAATTCCATACACTTTGACAGTTTTCGAAAATCGTTTACGATATCATTAAGCATCCTTGTCTAGGGCCTTATTCCCTGACTACTCGCAAAATTGCCACAATGTACGGGCAATCGGTGTGTCACAACGTAGAATATAGGACCATAAACAAATGCCATCACGGAATCTAGCGCCAGCAAATTAAAACATTTTTTTTTTTTTAATAAGTATCCTATCGAACCCAAACTCGATGGCCCTTCTTTTAGGTAAAGTGGAGATCCGTGACCAGCCAACTACATGTGTTTGACGACCAATACGACCATAGCCTAGTTCTGGTCCTGGGTTCGATTCCCGATAGGTATGTGCAAATATTTGCGTGATGAGAACGTTTTTTTCTATGTATTTAAGTATTCATTTCTGTACATAACTTTATCGTTTATTTTGTATAGTTTATTTATTTAATCTTTATTGCACAAATATACAAAAGGTGAACTTAATGCCTAATGGCATTGTCTAGTACTTATAGCTTAGTTTGGCACTAGGTCAAATTGTGTAAGATTGTCCTCTAATATTTATTTATTTATTATTTATGTGTACCACCTTTCATCCCATTAAAATAAGGGGAACTGGTTAAAAATAACTTACAAGATTTGACCTACACATATACATACTAACCAACTAGCAAACAGGTGAAGTTAAATAAAGCTTGTTATAAAAAAATAAGTAAGTATCCACTTAACAGGAACGTGTAAAAATATTGTCAACCTAAAAAAAACTGTCTCGCTGAAAACAATATGTATACATACATATATAACTGAGCAGATTTTTGAAATACTAATAATTTATTTACAATTAAAAAACCCCATTTCAAATAAAAACTTTGCCGCGAAATTATACACAAATTTAACAAAAGAAATGATTGTACCGCTCGGAGCCCTTTAACTTGTAACAGTTTTTATTCATAAAACACAAAGCCGGTTGCGGTTATTGCATGAGTAATACCTGTCCCGCGTATATTTTGTTAGCTTAGTGAATCATATTCACTTTTACCTTTGGCCTGTAACTGCCATCATGTTTTTTTAGCATAAATCATTTAAATTTTCAACCTCGAAAATTTAAACTTTTACACTGTGGCAATTTGCGAGTAGTCAGGGAATAAGGCCTTAAGTATACGCGAAAATTACACGTTTTGAGAAATATCTGTTTTTTTGTACCTAGATAAAATCAAATCAATTCAAATGAGTTTTTTAGATGTATAAAATAGAGTATCTTTAATGTTTTAAACTAAATACTTGTACTTAATATGCCTTAAGCCTACACATACACCTTCACCGAGCAGTGGGACACAACGTTCTCAATGATAATAATAAGAATAAATAAGTGATAATAATAAATCATTATTTGCATTATTGATAGCAGACACCAATTTTTGAGTTTAGAACTTAGAAAAGGCAGACATATTTTCCAACCCAGAAATCTAAACTGCTCTGTCCGCGGTGAGTCATTGACACTGCATAGCTTTGGTTGACGTGAACGCCCCAACCAATGATACTCAGAAGCTCACCGAGCCCCGAGTCATAGATCCACGATTAGCCAGTTTATAGTTATTTACCAAACTAATCTCTAAGCTTGTACTATAGGTACTAAACAACGAGAAACGTACGTAATAGATACTTAAATCCAAAGAAAACATGCAAGACTCAGGAACAAATATTCGCACTCATCAAACAAATCAGCCCTTACCGGGATTTCAACCCGAGACCGCTAGCTTTGATGACTCTGTCACTACCAACTAGACTAACGTGTGAAACTTTGCAACAAAGTTTTGATAAAGCGATTGTTTATGCAAAATCCTGACATTCTCAGTTATCAAGTGCATATCTTTTGCACTATAAGTTGGTAATTTCCGTAGCGAACACGCTGGTTTTACAGAAAGGAGCCTATAGGTCAGTGGCGCCGGCCACGTCTCCGCGGGCCGGCGCCACGGCTCTGTTTATAAACAACCGGGACATAATCGACTACCATATCAGCATATCGAGTCGCATTTGACAACGCGATCCTAGTAGCGGAGCATGAATAAACCAACACGCGGGTCTGCGCCGGCGCGCTCTGAGATAACGACTCGCGCACCAATAGCACGCAAATACTGAAGGGTTTAACAATTTTAAAACGTTCGATAGGATTATCAAATAAGTCGTAAAAGCGACCTGGGCTTTTGTGTTAAGATAATATCGGCGGGGGCCCTGCTTGTTGTTCTTATACCGACCTAACACCGTATACCGATATTTCTAGGTAGGCAAGTATAAGGTTACCTACCACACATCGTCTATATCAATATATCTAATTAGCGTCCCGCCCTGACTTCGCCCCAGTTTTTTTTTCGAATAGATTACCTATCGAATAGATACAAAGTCACAAAATTCGCTCTCTCTCGTTGTAATGTTAGTATATCCAAATGTACCGTCCACATTATAATTGGGTTTCTGTTTATTACCGATTTATGTCAAAATGCCTGAAAAAACATTATTAATGAGCTGTCTGCACCCACATACCTACTACGTTGCTGCTAAAGCGGACCATTTACTAGCTTCTACCTGCGACTGCCTCCATGTAGATTACGATAATCGTTATTCCCTCGGGAACTTAAAATTGCCTGGGATGAAATTTCCATAGGTACTTTAATCCAGGGTATAATTTATCTCCATTCTAAATTTTATCAAAATCCGTCCAGCTGTTGCAGCGTATGAAGGAGTAACAAACTAACACATGAATTTTCGCATTTATCGAAAATGGGCTGCTTATTTTTTAAATTATGCGTACGATGTTTTTTGCCTTTTACATTTAAACAGCAACAGATTTACGTATTATTTTTTTCGTATTCTGAACGACATTGATAAAAAAATCGAAGAGAAAACTTATTTGTGAATCACCACCACTATCTACAGGAGGTAAACGGGATTAAAAAACGGTAGTCAGACAGAAGGTAAATTCTTTGCGGGGAAATTCATTACATTTAAATAATCGAACTTGGATATTTCCAAGTTTGATTACTCTTATACGCAGTACCTGCATACAGTAAGCTCGTGTTTCCCATTCGACGCTGAGTAATCAGTGATGTCTCATAATAATACATCGAATAATCGTATACGATTTAGGCTGTTCGGCGAAGAGGGCCGGCGGTGCATATCAATGCGTCTACAAAGCACAGAGATCCGACGCGATAAGTGCACAATGCTCGGTCGATCACCCGGGACAACCCGGCGGGCACAGTAAGCTTGCTAGATACGCCTAGATAACATCTCGCTTCTATGGTCTCCACCGAAAACGGAGGCCATAGATGCATCTTGCATATCCCTACCGTAAACGATTTTTGAATTTGTGAAAATGTATGGAATTGACAACAATTCATATGTGCTAAGGTATTAAATTAAAATACCGTTTGTAGAGTACACTGCTGATTACAGTAAAAATATTTTATATTTAGGAAAAGCAGTAAAAAAAAATGGATTGTGAATGTTAGGAATACACTTATAGTGCCCTTAGTCCATTTATTACCACAGGAATTGTTAAAAATACTGTCATGTATTTTTTTTATCTGTCTGACGGATTACTTGATTCTAACGACACGCTTCTATTCTCGTAATACTACTATTGTTTTGATATACGCTATTTAAAATGAAAGTGACTAACGGATTTGTTACAGCGGATAGCCGCAATCTGCCCAAAGTCGACGAATTTATGTTGTTACAGTTTTTTGTATATACGGTCTTTTTAATGAATATTTCTTTAATAAATTATTAATGACGAATTTAAGTTAAATAAAGAAAAACCGAGAAACACGGGTACTCTAATTTTTAACCAGCTATTATAAACGGGAAAAAACAAAAATGCTTTTTTTTATGTTGTCAATTGTCATACCTAATCGTTCGACGCGACCGTGTCGCACTTTCGTCAATCCTATAGGTAGGTACATTTTCGATAACGATAACGTTCTCACAATGCATCTTGTCTAGGGCCACTGGACGGCGACATAGTTATACACCGTGGCCCAATAAAACGTTGACAAAATTAAAAAGTAAAAAAAATTAAAATGGAACACGCTACGAGTTCATTTGTTTTTCTATTATATTTTTACACAGTTTGTTGTCGATTTGGAAGAGATAGCTTGTTTAAATTATTTAGTTAAATATTGATTTTTGTCATGTCTTCGCAAAGCAACGCAATAATTTCCTTACACGAATCTGGAAAACGACAGTGTGAGATAGTAAGATCGCTAAATGTCAGTCGTCAACTAGTGTCCAAGACTATTAAGCGATATAATGAGCTCGGGCATATCGCAGACCGCCCAGGAAGAGGAATAAAGAGGACTGTTAGGACTCTCTGGCTCCGGAACATTATCAAGAAACGGCTTGATCGCAATCCACGGACCAAAGTGCGAAAAATGGCTAGGGAGCTGGGTGTAAGTCGTTCGACAGTGCAACGTATTGTCGCTACTGACCTGAAATTCAAAGCATACAAACTGCGTAAAGCACAACTTCTTGAAGATAAATATAAAAAAGTTCGCCTCGACAGATGCCGTTTGATTAAGCAGCGTGCCGCTACTGAAATGTGGGAAAATATCCTTTTTTCAGATGAAAAACTTTTTTGCGTTGAAGCGGCCCATAATCACCAAAATGACAGAATGTATTCTTCTAGTCGTCCTGGACCGCCCGCAGTTATTCCTCACCGTCAAAAGCCGGAATCAGTCATGGTTTGGGGCGGTATTTGCTCCACAGGTAAAATTCCCCTTGTATTCATAGAAAAAGGTGTCAAAATTAATCAAGAAATATACAGAAGAGATATCCTTGAAGCCGTAGTTCTTCCTTGGAGCCAACAACATTTTGGCACCCAACCGTGGATATTCCAGCAGGACTCTGCTCCATCTCACAGGGCCCATAATGTGCAGCAGTGGTGTAAAGACCATTTTTCCGGATTCTTAGCTCAAAATAATGGCCACCCTACTCGCCTGACCTATGGATTATAGTTTGTGGTCAATCTTAGAGACAAGGGCCTGTGCCACTAAACACAAAAGTGTAGACGCTCTGAAAGCAACACTTACCAAAGAGTGGGTAAAAATAACCTTGGAGGAGCTGCGGCATATCGTTGATAATTTCTGGACATCAGAGCCAACTGGTCGGATGTCCAATTTTTACCAAAATCACTTTTTTTTAGAATCATACTCAATTTTTTGTCCCCATTCAGGTCATCTAACCGTCATATCGCTATCTCTTTTATTAACGAAGTTAGATTTACTAAAAAAGGTCGGATGTCCACAATACCATAGAAGAAAAATAACGGATGTTTAAATATGACTTTTTGGTTCTAGTAATCTTAATGTATGGCTTTAAAAGTAGGTCTGATGTTCATATAAGACATATTGGTTTTATTTTTTTATTAGAACGGAGCGTCTGATGTTTATATTAGACCTTTTGGTTCGGGGAATCTCCACAATATCCACAACCAAAAGAGTTAGCGATAAATTTTAATGGGCGATGGAAAGAGACAGATAGCACACATACGCCCGACGATTGCCTAAACCTTACGTATGGCCGAGCGCGGCCGGCCGGCGATTGACATGTATAATCCAGTTTGTTTCCAGACCGCGCATATGAAAATTCAGTGCAAATTAATTAATTGGTTAACAATTGCAAGTGCTTTTATTGTTAAAGTGGTACGACATGAATCCACATGTCATCAGGATATTCCAAGAGTTACGAAAGGCAGAAAATAAAAGAAATCAAGGTGTCTAAACTCAAATATTTCATTACCTACCTGGGTCATACACAGATTTAGGTTACCGTCTTTCCTGTGGACATACCCAAAGTTAACGTTTTGAAGGCCTAATTTTCTTGCTGAACCCACATCCGCATAAACGGCGTCCCGTCTACTTTAGTCCTATCAAACGAAAACATAACTTATATGCACACGAGCCTTTAACTTTTGACCACAGGAGAGACAACTTTTGTTTTTGCGAATGTGTAGGTATGACCCACCTACAAGTTTTGTTTTGTGCATTCGTTTTTAAACAGGATTTTTAGAGTGAAGTATCAGTACCTGTATTGTTTTTCAGATGATATTTTTCAACCAAACAAAAGACGACCTTCACTGTCAGTGCATGTTGATGATATTATAATTTCGAAAAGAAACACACTGGAAAAAGTTGCAAAATTTCATAAGTTGTGTCGTTGAACTCGATAGCTTTAGTTTCTATTTCTACTACTTAATGACATAGTATTTACAAGCTTTAATGCAACTTGGCCTGTTAGTTAGGTAGTTTGGGATAAATCTTGCAAGTTAAATTTTACCCTTTTCCCGGTTTCCGATTGAGCTGAAATTTACTATACTTGCGTATCTTCGGGAACAATGAAATAATTGGTATGTTAACACGGAGCTGGTCTGATGATACAGTCAGAAGGTGGCTATAGGAACTAACTCTTGGAATATTCTGTACGCACTTGCACTTGTTAACAAATGAATTAATTCGCACCGAATTTTCACATCCACGGTCTAAACACAAATTGGCTTATCTTGTCTATCGCCGGCCGGCCGCGCTCGGTCAATCGTAAGGTTTAGGCAATCGTCGAGCGTGGTATCCCTTCATTTTTCATAATTTCATTTGCAATAATGATCACTGGCTATAATCTTCTTAATGCCATAATACTCTAGTGTCATAATGTTAAACCTCCCTAATATCAGATACCATAATAACACTTTCTATAATAATGTTCATAATCCCTAATATTATATGCCACAACACTTCATTTGCCATAATTTCGGAAAAAGCAGACCCAGACTGTACCAGTGTGTTTCAGTGGGTATAATGAAGTACTGGTACAATCTGGATTACGTACTACTATTATAGTAACTTACCTATTCTAACCTACCTACTGTAAGGAAGGCCAGACCCGATTTATATTATGGTACTACGCATAATACGCTTTCTGAATGTTTTATGGCAAATAATTATTATGGCGTTTAAAAGTTATAGCATACAATTTTATAACACTTGATAATAGGGAAAATGGCATGGCATACGTATCGGTATGGCACCTAACAATTATGTCAAGTGAAAATATACCAAATGATTCTTATGGCACATGATTCGTTATGACTTATGGCATATATTCGGTCAAACGATAGAGAACCGTCGGGCGTATGTTTGCTTTCTGTCTCTTTCCATCGCCCATTAAAATTTATCGCTATCTCAGTTTGTTGTGGGTATTGTGGAGATTCCCCGAAACAAAAGGTCTGAAATAAACATCAGACGCTCCGTTCTAAGAAAAAATTAACACCTAATAAGTCTTATAGTGGAGATTCCCCGGACCAAAATGTCTGATGTTCACATAAGATTAAATATATTTCCATTTCATTTCGAGCCATATAGTCTGATTTAAACATACGTCCTATACTTATTGCGCGTTCACAAATTTTCTTACAACCAAAATATCCGATGTTAATATCCGACCACAGCATAGCATATGTCCTGTTAATTTTAGGTCGGATGTCACACCCTTTTGATAATCAAATTTGAATTGCAATGTTATTGACAGCGTAAGAAAGAACTTGTATGTCAGGAAATACTTGCAGTTATATGCTCCTTCAATACTAATTACTAGTTTTCTTTATTTTAGTACTGTTAGTCGGTGTCAAACGTTTTGAAGTTACTTTTGCTTGTCCTGAAAAGTGTCAAAAATGCACATCCGACCAGTTGGCTCTGATGTCCAGAGTTTAAAAAACGTTTGCATCTATGTATCAAAGCCAAAGGGATATTTTGAAGAAAATTGTTTTTTTTTTATCTTTAAAGATTGTAGTTTTTAAGTTTTAATGTCATATTGTAAAAGTCTTGTAAGTAATAAAAACATTTTCTTACAAATCATTGTCAACGTAATTTTGGGCCACCCTGTACTTTACAAGACCGCTTTATCGTCCGTCTAGACTCCATTTTCTCACAAACGGCTAAATATGAACGGGCCGCTTACATCTCTACATATATATTATAAAGAAAACAGATTTGTAGTTTTGCTTGTAATAAATAAACCCGATTTTGAAAATTCTATCACCAGTAGAATGCTATGTTATCACCGAGTAATAAATAGTAAATATTATAGACTATATTTTAAATTTGTAGGTACGTCGACGGAGTC
This sequence comes from Acleris literana, assembly GCA_946894065.1. Lineage (NCBI taxonomy): Eukaryota > Metazoa > Arthropoda > Insecta > Lepidoptera > Tortricidae > Acleris > Acleris literana. The sequence goes on along the minus strand of OX335668.1, from coordinate 13,972,017 downwards.
GCGAGCAAAATCTAGTTTTAAAGCCTAGGCAGTAAGTCTGGTTTTAGTTAAATTAAATATAGAAACATACCGACAGAACATCAGAACTAAAGGTGTATGCAAATTCTCTGCTACATTGGAATCCGGGTTGTGGGTCAAATTTAACTTGCAAGATTTGACCCGTACTTACATACATACCTACATACATACATTGCAAGTTAAATAAAAGCTTGTAATAAACGCTTTCTACCTGAGCCTTAACGCTTTGATAGCTCTTATTTACTTTGACAGTAATGGCGGCAGAGCTAAAACAATACGTACGAGTTTGGTACGAGTATACGTCAAAAACACTTATACCTTGACGTTGGCGACCTAATAGTGTCAGTTTTATCAGTAAAAATTGTACTTTGTCAAAGCTAGGGGGCCCTCGGGGAGGCCGAACCGTGCGGGGGAAGTCCGCTCAAAGCTTACCGTCTTTAAAAAAAAGTTGCCAGTCTTCATTAACGATTCCACTCGCCGCACGTCCCTTAAGCTACTATTTATATGTGTACCTACCACTTCTTTAAAATAATAAATTGACTGTAGTGGATTTTGCCTATTTTTTGAAATGACCCGACCTCAACAGCTACACTGCCTACGTGTTAGCAGTGCTTTAGCACTAACTCACCTTTCGTTGCGTGTGCTGTTTTTTACTGAAATTAACTAGAAATGACTTAAGCCAGTACCGACTTAAATGTTTATCCGACTACGAAAAAAGAGGAATATTGTGTTTAGCGTCTAAACTAAAATCACGTGTCCCTCTTGAACCATGACCCCACTCAAATGGGATTTCATTAAACTCGTGGAGAATGTGCAAAGTGTCATAATAAGCTCTACCTCATTGCGGCCCTCCATATTATCTACATATGAAACGTGACTTTTATCATAAGAATTTGATTCCTTAGACCATGCAAAAAACTCACTTACGTATACGGAGTTGCAGGATGCTACAAGAATTTTTAAGTGTGCATCAAACTAAGCGTATTCGTTAAAAAACGTCGCTAGGTGGGTTTAATGTATGTTTACTCTTACTTACTTTAGCGGAGGTAGTTAGATCCTAGGGGGCGTAGCGGAGGTGAAGGGGGAAGTGGGTATTTAAAAGCATTTGGGCCCTGGTCAAAGGAGATTCGCTTATACGTAGTTATTATTTATTCTTATTGCAAAGGTCTTTTTTAGGAACTTTACTTAGGTACCTAGTTACCTCGCTCCAGCTAAATAGTCTAAGGCAACATATTACTAAATACATACCTATAAAGGCTCCGAGTCGGGAGCCCAGCAGGGCACCCGAGCTGGTGACGACGGCGCAGGTCTCGTAGATCCGGTTCCCGCGCAGCGGCTCCGCCGCCCCCACCAGCCCCTCGCCGGCGAACATCTTGTCCAGCGCCGACAACGTCTGAACGCTCACCGCTTGTAACTGGCAAATAATCTCATCCCGCGTCTTCTGCACCCCTTTGGCACCATCAAACTGTACTTTATATATATTGTGCGCTTCTAATCCAGAACTGAATACTTTACTCTGGCTCATCAATACTCTATGTAATTCCTTTTGCACCAAATTGCCAAACATTAAAGTGATAGCCATGCAGCGAGCGGACGCTATATCGTTGCATCTATACTTGTTACTATCAAACTCTAGCACGGGCGTTTCAGTGTTCGGAAACCTAGGCTTCCCTGAGCTGTAAATCACTTTGTTGGATGAGCCGGCATCAATACTATGAACTGGTTCCACCGGAGATCTCATGAATCCATTATGACGGATTACCGAACGCCGTACTTTTATTGTGGAGTGCATTTCGTTGGAAACCTCGTTAAAGTTGTGACGGGTGTCAGGAGTTCCGCAGAGTGAGGCGTCTGTGGCCGTGGACAACACATATTTTGACCGCATTTTACACGTATAACCTTTCATGCCTAAGAAAAGAAAGTACATAAACAAGAAAGTACCTATAGTTAAGATCCACATTTTTAATAGCAATTTGTAACACAATGAACAAAATTATTAAAGAATAGAATGCGGAAGCCACATGTTAAGCAGTTCCCGCGGCGTTGGCACTGCGGCCTTCGGAATTCTGAAACGAACCTTGGCGCCCCGGGAGCCGTCCTGGCGCGCTTGCGCGACCCCGCAGAGCCATTCACCTCTGCTCTACAGCCTACTAACCCATTTACAGGATCTGATGAATGAAACATAATATTTATTCATAAAAGTTCCTGTAGTTTAATTCATGCATCTGGGTTGAGTTAGGTTGAACCCTTAACTATAAGTACACATTTAACACACTTTTCCAACCAAATATAGACCGGAAGATACTGACATAAAGAGTGGAGAGCTGGAGAGGGGCCTTAACAATGAGTGGATTATATATTTTAGCGACTGGAAAAAAGCTTAAAACTATTGAAAGTCGCGTTACGGATTCAAAGTAAATGGTTTATTTTATATCCAGCGATGATATATAATCTCTTATTGTAAAGCATTCTGACAGAGCCATCTATTGAACTACTTTGTAAAAAAGAGATCTTGCGGTAACGTGTTGTTACGATTATTTCTAAATAACTGTTTTTTATACAAGTCCTCAAAAAAACAAACACCACAGCATTGTTTTAAATATTTTGCTAAATCACATAGGTAAAACCCAATTAATAAATATCCATCACACTTTTTCTTTTCTTAGCCAAAGCTTCTATGCACATATGGCATTGTTCATGCAATGAAAGCAACCAAAAAACCTGTTTGGTGCCGTATTGTATTGAAAAATAAAACAATATAATAATTAATACTGTTTACTTCATCTTTAAATGCAAGTTCATTGTCCACATGTTACGTAAAACGGATCGTCTAATCATATGTTATCTGTCAGGTCTCGATGGCAAACAAAAAACATGAAAAACCAAGTAAACACCTTTTAAATACTTTATCATTTCACGAGAGCGCTATGAGTATAATAACCGTATAATAATTAATTAATGAATTTTCGAATGTTGCGAGCTAGTAAGAAATTTCTATACATGCTTAGGGCAGTAGTTTAGCCATGTCCGGTCATTTTTACCAAGTATGGCGCCCCTTCAATTAAGCAATGACGAAAAGGAAAATGATGGTCATAGCGCTGGTACCGGCGGCCCAATCGCGTGGGCGTTAATCGAAAGTGTCGGATAAATTACGAAAGTCGACCGATTTGAAACACAAAAATTCTTGTATTTTCCAATAGTCCATGAAAAAAGAAGTAGGCGGTAGCGTAATGCCATACTTCTCCGGTGTGGCTTACAGCCCGCCAAACTGACGAAAACACATTAATTAAAAAAAACAATTCAATCATTTGTACCAGGCTAATTTTTGCTCAGCAAATCATCGTCAATCTCAGTAGCCATTCACGAAAATCACCATGCCATACTTTTCCGATGTTTCCAAATGGCCGCCATACCGCCGCCGCAAAGGAGTATTTTTTTTTTGCAAAACAATTTGTACTAATATGGTATTTGGATTTTTGGAAAGTATATAATACAATGTGACCGTTATTATCTTTGCCATACTTATAGTAGGAGGAAAAAGTGGTGACATAGGTACCTACTTGAAAAACGTATTACCTAATTTATTCGACACGTTTTCAAAATACGGCTACACTATTTAAAATCATTTTTTACAGCATGGCATCATTGTATTCAGTTCGTTTGGATACAATTATACCTAAAAAAATATCACATATGGGGTGGAAGACTGTAAGACTTGAGCCAAGATATAATGATTTTTTTTAACGATTTTTACCAGGATGGCAATTAGACTTTTGGTAATTATACGATACAATGTGACCGTTATTATATTTGCCATACTTCTAGTAGGGGGAAAAGTGGTGCCATACTGGTACAAATCGTTCGAAATACGCATAAAATCTCACAATATTGTTCACATTCGCCACCTCCCACAGGCATGGCGTTATCAAACTTCTATTTATGATCATTAAACATCGGTTTCAACGTTCAGTTTTCATGGCACCCGGTAAGGGTAGCAAAAAAAGAAATACGTTCGAATATTTAATGAATAATAACTTTTATTTTCTGTTATTTTTTAAAACATAATTATGCAGCAGCTAACTATATCTATATTTATGCTGTACTTATGCTTAAAGAGGTTTATATTCTAAATAATGTCATAGACCCTTAATACTTATTTTGCATTCGAAAAAGAATATATGCCAAATAGGTAACGAATGTCAATTTAATTGTCACACCAAATAAATATTAGTCAGTGTGGAAAGGTAATTAAGACATGTGAAAAAAATTCTATGGAATTTACGTCAAATTTCAAATATACAATGTCGAACGGTCTATACAGATGTGTTACAACTACATGCAAGAGGTCATGTACTTAAGTTTTTCACCTATATATTATAAGAGATGTCAAAGGTTACCAGCAAAATCCATGGAACAAATTTTAGTAATTTATTAAACCTTTAATACATTTTTAGCGTCTTTCTTTTTGTTTATTAAAAATATAAGTTCAAAATACTAGATGTATTTGTTTGTATTTGTTGTTCTGCAAACCGTACTTTGCCATGAAAGTTGAACGTTGATACCGATGTTTAATGATCAATGATCATACAAAGAAATGGTAAAAAAAGTTATAGGATGGTACAAATCGTTTAGCAAAAAAAAGAACTTTGCGGCGGTATGGCGGCCATTTGGAACCGTCATGTACATGTTAGTATGTTAGGGAGGAACAGATGAAGTTATTAAAAATTATAAAAGAATACAGTCAAATCATACGGCAGCTAGTTAGTAGAATATGTCAAAAATGCGACTTAAAGAATGGCTCATGACGGTGTCGAAGACCGTTTTGAATTTTGAAAAAGATACTAGGTATACAGAAAATGGTGCAATGCAGTAGATGCATCATCCAAGACACTTAAAAAAAGGTCTTGCCAAAAAAAAGGATATAAGTACATCATGTTCGTATTCCGGCAAAAGACTAGGATTAGAGCATCTAAACTTTGGCGTAGACTTCGTGAAGTCTCAAGACAATAGGCGCACTCATTCCGACTGAGTTACAAACCAGGGTCCAGTGTGAATATTATCAAATAATGGTATCAAGACTTGCTGGTTCTCTACAACATACAATAGGTCGATACAAGACCAAGAGCGGGTATTCCGAAAAATTTGCACCACCAGCGTTTGCATTCATGGCCGCTTTTTCAGTCTTTTTGTTACCGCAATTGTGGCACGATTATTTTCATATTTGTAGAGCAATTTCATTTACTATAAAACAGATTTTAAGTAAGCGTTTGTTAGGTACTTTTAAATGATTTTTTGTATTTTCTTGAACCTAGGTATAATATAAATATACGAATATATCTCCTTAAGTACATTAACCTGTCGTGTGTCAGACAGATTTTAATTGCAACATTAAAATTCGAATTTTTTATCTTTTGTCAGTAAAAATTAAGTTCAAAATCTTAATAAAAACTAACACAGTTGAGTTAAATTAAAGAGTGCGAACAACTGGGAATTCTTATTCCCAGCTGTCCACACCTAATTTCTAGGGTGCGGATAACTGGGAATAGGCCTTAGAATGCTACATTATCCCTGAGTAACATACGCTATGTTTTATTTTTCTTCGCGGACGGAGTCGCGGGCAACAGCTAGTACCTATCTTAATAAAGTGAGTTTTTGTGTTAAGTGGAACATGAACGTATCTCCCATAAGTGGGGTACGTTCATACATGGGTATCGGTACGTTCTGGGGCCTGTTTTATAAAGCTACAATTTACAGGTTACAAGTTTCCATTTTACACAACCTCGACCAATGACGACCAGCCATTTGAGCAATGTTGCCAGTTTAGACCTGTAAAATTGTAACTTGTACCTCTATAAAATGTGCCCCAGACGGTGTGGGGTAGCTTCGTACAGATAAAATAAAACAGCTAATTTTAATCCAAAATGTGATTTATTAATAACAGATCAAGCAACTAACATACTGAAAGAAAAAATATTTTTTTCAACAAATCTTAAACAATTCCACAAATTAACAGTGTTTAGACAATACACGTCATTTATCTTACGCTAAAACAGATCAATGGTGGCTTTTAATTATTTGGTACGGAATATTGTAGATGTTTAATTACGAATGCAATTTAAATTAAGTCTTAATTATAAACCACTGAACATTAAACTTAGTTAAATCAAAGGGGAAATGTGTAAAATTTAGACGTTCGGGCATAAGACGCTCCTGGGGATTTTGGATTTGGAAGAACCCATACCATATCAGAAATTCCCATGCTATGTTCGTCTTTAGTGTTAAAAAATACAAATGACCACAGTCCACGATAAACCAGGATTTATCCTTTCTTTTATAATTTCGCACCATAATTTTGAAAAAAAGCTGATATGGGGCACATTCGTACAAGTCGGAACGCGACATAAGGCCAAAGAGGCACTTGGTAGGTGCATGAAGCTACCCCGTAGGGCAAAAATAAATTATCACTGCCTAGTTGACAAAACCAAGATTATGATATGACCATACTTACTTACCGTTAAATAATCAACCTGAAGAATTTTTTACTTTAATTAGCCACCAAACACCTGAGAATATCGATACAGTATTTACCTACTTGACGCGCGCAAAAACACACTAAGTCCTATCTCATCGCTCGTAATATAACGTAGTTTTGGGAAGTTGTAATAACGACTGTACGACTCTTCCCCGGTACGAATGGTGCCAATATTCTCATACTAAAATTATTTACGAGTATAAGGGACCCAATACTTACTCCAATCATAAATTTCCACAATACAATGTTCATGCCGATGCGATGTGGTGATGAACCCCTTGGAAAACTCCACCAGACAAATTATAATTATCCATCACAGATAAAGACACATAGAAGAGAAATGGTCTCAACTATTATTTAAAAATAAGAAAAACCTTACCACACAAATTATTAACATTTATCATGTCACACATAACTCAAAAGAGAAATGGTGTCATTAATATATTAGTTTCATTATAAGAATTTCAAGTTTCAAATTGTTGTTCAGTTGAAATTTGAAATTTCAAGTTCAAGTTAAGTTCTTTGATAAATGGCTACTGTCCAGTGGGACAAATCTGCTAGTGTCAAGGTTGGAAGTTACACGTGATCGGTGAAAATGCTTTTCCAGAAACAGATGCTGATTCATCAGTTGGGGAATACACAAATAAAATAAATTATGTACATTAACCACAACTACGAATACTAAAATGGCAATTTACAACTTAATATTAAAATCAATAATATACTTAGATAAATATATACAAATGAAGTATTTACAAAAGTGAGGACATCATAACTAAGGCTAGCTGAGCGAAAGATGTAATCAGGAAGAAAGTTATATAGAGAAACTGGAGTACCGGGACAATTTAAAAAAAAGTGATCTCGAGACCACACTCGACAGAGAATGATCCCGAACACGGATCGTGTCGCCATAAAAGAGGGCGAACAAATGAGACCAATTCGCATTCGAATTATTGTGGCGGTCGCAGACTAATTAATCTTATTAAATTTAAAAAAGCAAGGTTTTACAGGCAGACTTGATTGAATGCTACCATAATGTCTACCCTTAGAGAGACGAGAACAATTCCACAAATCAGTCCAGTGATCAACCAGATGGGACCTCGCAGTACGCAAGTCTTGACTAAAACATTCCGAGTGGAAGGAGCAACCAATCTCTATCGCTTGCTTCGCGAAAAAATCAACCCGTTCATGCCAAATGCCCAGGGATTCAAGCCAAAACCACATCAATGCCAAGTTTTCAAATAATATTTTATTGAAAACCCGATTGGCATCAATGTCGTTATTTTTAATGCGAAAAGAAAAAAAAATCTTAGCATGGAACAAGAGTGTATCAAAGCTAAAACTAAATAAAGGGTTGCCAACAGACAGGACAACCGGGGGACCATTACAGAACTTACGAAAGCTTTAATTAGGCAAGCCATTTCCTTATGAGACCAATACTTGGAGGAGGTCATGACATCAGAAAGAAGATTAAGGCGACACAATAAAGGGAATTGACTGCGAAGCTTTAAAGTTGGCTTCAAGCATTCTATCTGAAGAGCATTGATGGGAGAAGATTTCATAGCTCCAGAAATTACTCGCAAGCACCTCGACTGAATCCTATCTAAAGATGCCAGAGCAAGTTTGCTGCAGGGCTCCAACAAAAACGAACCATAATCAAAGTGCCTCCGGATGATCGCAATATACAAATGTTTTTGAGAATAGGGATAGGCACTCCACCAAGCACCAGATAAAGCTCTCATAAAATATATGTTTTTCTCACAATTATCCTTAATGTGATTCAAGTGAGGGATGGTAGAAATTTAACTAAATTAGACACAGGTAGCATACCCCCTCAAGAAAATTACGGATATCGATACCTGCCTTTTTCTAGTAAAAACCACCACAGAACTCTTAGAGGAATACAAAGATAGGACATGATCCAAGAGCCACGTGTTTAAGTAACCTAGAACGGAGTTAAGAGACAGAACAATTAAAAATGGAGCTGAAGGCAAAGTAAAGAGCAATATCATCTACATATTGCAAAATATTACAAAAACAATCAACTGATTTACTGACGTAAGCGGTATAAAGACTATATAAAATTTGACTTAATACAGAACCCTGAGCATGACTTCCAAATGGTTCTAAGAGGTAGCAAAAAACCTTGAAAACGAACTGAGATATAGAACGATCCATGAAAAGATTGCAAATGACATGTACCATCTTCACCGGCAAACTCAATTGTAGCATTTTTTGCCTGAGAAGCGGAAGTTGCACATTACCATAGACTAAGTTACATCTAAAAAAACACCGACAACGTGATGACCTCTGGAGAAAGCCAATCGAATATCGAAAGTAAGAATACCTGAACTGTCCAAAGTTCTCATACCTCTACGAAACCCATATTGGGATTTGGAAAGGATTCCCCGACTATCTAAAATCCACTCGAGCCTATTCTTAATTAAATGCTCTAGGATCTTTAAGGAAGAAAGGAGGATGGAAGAGCAATAGGTCTATAACTGGAGGGGTCACTGGAATCTTTACCAGGTTTTACAATAGGAATAATTATTTGGTCCTTCCAAGAATCAGGGAGACCGGAATTATAAATATGATTTAACAGGAAAAGGAAGAAAACTTTAGAAGAGTCAGAGCACCGTCTAATGAAAGAATAAGGAATTCCGTCTATTCCCGGAGAAGAATCTTAAAGATGATCCAACACAGAAGAAATTCCCGAAAAGATAAAGGATCATCCATACTGTCAGAAGAAAAAGGAGACGAAGATGGAGGATTCTTCTGGCGGAACAAAAGCAGGCGCTAATTTATCCAAAAAATCCTCCAACCAGCTAGACGGATCATTAGACAGTGGGTTCGAATCAGATAAGGATTCACAAAATCTTTTAATGTTCCTCCATACTAAGGAAGAGGGGTACGATGTAACAAATTCTTGCAAAACCGGGACCAACAAAGACCTTTTTTAGAAGATAACAAACGCTTGCAACGAGCATTTGAAACCTGGAACACCAAATATTTTTCCAGATTAGTCAAGCATCTTCAGCCTCATTGCTTTTTTAAATAGTTAAAGTACAATCAGCAACCCACGACGGAGGGGAAGCCCTGCGAAGTGAAGAGCTTTTAGTGGGAATACTAGAATTAGCTGATAGTATTAAAATTTAGACAAACTTAAAATACAACTCCAGAAAACTAAAAGAAGAAACAGGAGGAAGGAGCGCTACTTCAATAGAGACCAAAGAATATTCAGGAAAGTCAGCCTATCCAGTTTTATATTTAAGAAGAGGAGGGGAAGATCAAATCGGAACAAACACAACAGAGGAAAAGGAAATAAGAATAGGAAAATGATGCCATGAGAATGGGAGAGAACCCTCCAGGAGAGCCCTTAAGCCAAGTTAGGTGATGATAGGGTTTTGCAAAGGGGATGATCTCCTAGTAGGAGAGCCATCATTCAACAAGCACAAATTAATGTTGTCAAAGACATTTTAAAGATGAGATTGTAATCGCAGGAATGGGAACCCCACAAAGTGTGATGGAAATTTAAATCCCCCATCACAAAAAAAAAGTGCCAAAGAGAGAGCAAAAGAATTGAGTCTCAGCAATAATCGTAAGATTAGGATGAGGAATATAAAGGGAAATAAAAGTAGAATTATACAGTTTTACAGCAACAATATTTATGCCTGAAGAATGATTGGGGATAGGAACTAAAGAAAAGGGAAAATAACGTTTAATAAGAACGGCATAACCGTTCCAACCATCAACACCGTCATCCCGAAGACATGAGAAACCTGAAACCCTTAAAAGAGACCCAGGCTTTAACCATGTCTCCGAGATGGGAAGAATTGAGGATTTAAATTTGTTAATGAGATGGATGATTTCATGTTTTTTATGACGAATGCTTCTACAATTCCACTGAATGGCTGTGTAAGCCATTATTGGTCAGACGTCAATTGATCCAGCAGCAGTCTCAGCAGTACTGAGCAGTTCTGAGACATTGTTCAGTTGGCATCAGAGAACTTTAAAAGAAGATTCACTAATGTGCTGTCAAGCAGCTTAATAAGGTCATCGTTCAGAGTAAAATTCAAAAGATTCAGTCATTGAGAGCACAGCTATTTGATTAAGTGGATTTTGGAGAATGAATAATCATGTTGAGAGCGGCTTTGTCATAGCTCTTCTCCAACACTGGGGCTGGGCGACGAGGGACAAATACTGTTTTTTTTATGAGAAACCGATTGCGGAACAGAAAGTGTGGGGGAGAAATGACTAATGAGAAGGGGAGATAGGGGAGCCGGGGAATCTTGAGTCAGGGGAAAAAAGGAAGGAGAAACCGAAGAACGAGTAGTATCGGCAAACGAGCGTCGATCAGGATGAAAGCGTCGAGCAGCATCGGGTTATGGAATATTCTCCTCTGACATCACCAACTGTATACTTTTCTGCCTAGAGTGCTCAGTCAGGCCAAGAAGTATTTGTAGCAAAATGCATGCCAGAACAAAATAGGCAAGTAACCATTTCTGCAATGACGACACAATCCACACCTTTATGGGGTTGAGCGCATTTTAAACAGCGGGGCTTAGACCTACAATTCGCTTTAATATGGCCGAACCCGCAGCATTTATTGCATTGAATAGAAGGGAGCTGACATATATCCACAGGAATAGAGGTGTGAAAGCAATAAACTCTTTCGGGCAAGGATTGCCCCAAGAAGGTCAATTATAAAGTTTGAGTAGGAACCCAGAATACTTTCCCATTCAGCGAACATTTACGGGTAAGCCTACGGGCCTTGATTACTTTTGCAGAGCAGTCAATAGAGTTGACCAGCTCCTGTAGAGTCCAGTAGACGGAAATGCCACAAACAAGGCCCATCCGAGTGATACTAAACATTGGGATGGTGGAATTGGTGGAGGTAAATTGAGGGTTCTCTTTGTACAGGGCACTCTCCGAGAACTCATTAGCTGAATCTGCGTTAGTAAAATCAACAACTCGACTGCGACCGCCAGTTTTGATTCCACCCTTTATGTTGTACTTGTGAACTAACAGCGAATTTCCTCTTCGTAACGTGGACAACGAAAAAGCCAGAATCAGCAGAGCCATATTTTAATTTTGAACCAGGAGCGAACTCAGAAACCGTAAAAGTGTGTTGGATGGAGGCTGACGCCGGCATCCTAGCATACCTTTTATTAACTATTGTTATCCTGTTTATAGCGGCCACAGAAATACATCATCTGTGAATTTCAACTGTCTAGCTATCACAGTTCATGAGATACAGCCTGGTGACAGACAGATAGATGTACAGTAAAGTCTTGGTAATAGGGTCCCGAACCCTAAAAAGGACAAGAGAAAATTTTGTACGTGTAACAACCAGACACCGTTAATTGTTTTTCAAGAATTACAGTCAATATTAAAACAAATAATTTTGACATGACAACAGCTGTCTTCCAATGTAGGTGTCAGCTAGATATCTAAATTGTACTTATAAAATAAAATATTGAAGAGGTTTTATATGTTTTATTGAAAACCACAAAAGAGGTTGATATAGCGTAATTCGGACCGCATTAAGGAGTCAAATGAAGGTCATTTCTTAATACTATTATAATTCATTGTAACGTATTCTTTTAATCTAACTACGGAGATCGATTTAAGAAGCCTATTCCTCGAAATGGTTTTTAAATTTTCATATATTGTTAAAAATAGGTGTATCCGAATTGTACATACTTATCGTTATGGCATTGATTGATCTGCCGGAGCGACACACATAATTCTTTCAAATACAATTACATATTAATAAGTACCCGCCCGCATTTTTCTTAATTTCTATTTTATTTTCGATTATTTTACTGATTACATAATCGAATTCCATAATTATTACATTTATGTCATATTCTAATAAACTATTGACGTCGTACTTAGGTGATCCGACAAATTCGATTGAGTCTACGAAACTCTGGCATAGGGCACATAGTTTACAAAATGTCAAATAATAATGAGCTACAGTTTTCAACACTCCCGACTTGTTGCCCAATTTGTTGGGCACCGATAATCTAAATTAAGCACTATGATTATTTATTACTAAGATTTACAGTACTACCAGTTCCACTATTTGTAGTTCGTAGGAAACCTCAGTACAACCATATACTAAAACCTGATGAATCATAGTTATTAATAATTATAGGTACTGTTTATATAGCTCCGAAAAATCGACATCGATTATAGATATTTACATAATAAGGTCAACAAAATTACAGATAATTATGATAATTTACTTTCACCAACCGTTGAGTTGAATTTTTACGGATCCTCGTATTGAATTTGATCCGTGTTCTTGGAAAACAGTATAATATTATTATTTTTCACTTCTCATGCTCTTAAAATGTTACTTTAGCTCCTTATTAATCTCTAGGGACGTAAGTACCTTTTTTATATATACTTAGAAAACCCCTAAACAACCAATCACGGGTGTTTGTGAATGGATGGTTATCGCCATTTTCAGTGCTTGTGTATAGACACTTTTAGGGCGTGGAAATAACCTCAAAATGACAACTGTGCAAAAATATTAAAAATACGATTAATTTTCGTGAAACATGATTAATGATTACGAATATGAATCTATTTAATTATATTAAGGATGATTTCATTTTTTTTTTTGGTTTGGTTAGCATTATGCGTGCGAAATCGAGTAAGTTGATTATTCCATTATTCTTCGAGACTTGCAGTAAAAGATAAATCTATTTTCAGTCTACATTACCTAAAAATAAATCAATTATATAAATACTAAAACTAAAATGACAACTTACAACATAATATTAAAGGCATTAATAAACTTATCTAAAATATAAACAAAAAAGAAGTATTTACAAAGGACGTAACTAAGGCTAGCTGAATAAGATATCAAATCCGGAAGAAATATTTAAAGAGAAACCGGAATATTTGGACGGTTAAAAATATATGATCCAGTTCCTACCTCAAATCCGCACTTACACAGAGTATGGCCTCGTAGTTGTAGCGGAATACGGTGGTGGTTTACTCGATATCTTCATTTTGAATGCGGAAGAAACATGAGCGTGTCAAAACTAAAAACTGAATAAAGGATTACCAACAGATTGAATAGGCAAGGCAACTCTTTGTGGGACCAATATTTTGAGGAGGGCATGGATAACATAAGAAAGACAATTGAGACGGCACAATCAGGGACCGGCCCGCTATCCCATTCAAGGGTTTTCGAATGGGTTTTTATAAGGATTTATTTAGAAAAGCCGTATCGCTTGAAAGCCGATCGATTTGCTTTTTAAAGCGCTATTTATAAGGGTTACCCTCACCGAGTTTGGAATTGGTATTTCGAAAGGATTAACTATCCAAATCCGTTTCTTATAAGTCTTGTTCGATTTTGCTTTTAAAGCGCTGTATTTAGAGTGATACCAATATCCCTGTAACTTAAAAAAGCCGTTCGATTGGCTTTTTAAGCGCTATTTATAAGGGTTACCTTTATATTTGGTTATGCAATAACATAGGGATATCAATTTACTGCTGACGATCTGAGCTTTAGCTCTTTAGGTTTCGCTTATCTGAATGGTTAGTTTAACAAATAACTAAGTCATATATTTCTTCCAAAGGGGTTATTCTTTTAGTGGGTTATACTTCGAGAGGTAAGTCTTTTAAAGGCTTTCATCGGGGAATGGGTGTTCGGGTCCCTGGGCACAATAACGAATTACAGGCGAATGCCCAGCTTTGTAAAAAAAACGATCAGAAATTATCTACACAGTTTTAAGAGTGAATGCCAGCATTGTATTTACTAAAGAGCATGAATGGGAGAAGATTATGTTGCTTGAAATATAAAACGCAAACACCTCGACTGAATTTTATGTAAGCACACTAGAGCAATTATGGATGCAAGCGGCGCAAGAATGGTCCTTGTGGCAAACCTTTGGGGAGGAGCCCTAACACCAGCAGTGGACATGTTTCGGCTGAAATGGTGATGATAATTGACACTAGAGCAATTTTGCTACAGGGCTCCAGGAAAAAATTAACGATAATCGAACAGGCTCCGAGCACTAGCAGAACCTAGGTGATGCCAGTTGAGTCGTCCAAGTTTTGTTTTACGGGGATGGGGATAATCTCTTAGTAGGCACAAATTAATTAAGCTCAAATTTATGTTGGCATAATCTTATAAAATACTAGATGAATTGGAGTTACAGGAGAGAGAACCCCACAAAGTATGTGAGAAGAAATAATTAAGTAATGGTGAGGAATAAAAGAACGAGAAATAAAAGTAGAATAAAAAGTTTAACAGCAACAATAGTTACGCCTGAAGAATGATTGCGATCTTAAAAAGGCCGGAAGGAAGATACACGACCGGAGTAAAATCAGGTGCCGAGTAATTAAGTGCCCAGCCATTTAACTATATTGATTAAGTGAATAAGTGGTCATGTTCAGAGTTTACGAGCATCCTTGTCAAAGCCCCTGTCAACACAGCCGCGGAGCAAAGGCTGTTTTCTTATAAGAAACAGACTGAGGAACGAACGTATGGTAGAGACGGGAGACGGAAAGGATATACATGGAAAAGTTCTTTAGTCAGGAAAAACAAAGGCAAACCATAATGCGGGATATCGGCAAATGAGCGCCTAACAGAACGAAAACGACGAGCAGCTTTTGAGTATGGAATATTATTCTCTTCTGACATATCCTGTTTTTTATTTTTGTCTTCTGTCTAGAGCGTTTAGGTGACGATGACTTTGTGGCGAAATGCATGCCAGAACAGAATAGACCATATGGCATTTCTTCACTGAAACAACAATCCTCACCTCATGGGGTAGAGCGCACTTACAGCAACGGGCAAACAGCAGCACTTACATAAAAACATTAGCATAGAGATGCACGTTGAAGGAAGTCCACTGAAAGGGATTCATGAAAGGAGCAAACCTCTTCTTCTTACCCAGAGAGCTTTTATGATAAAGATAAATCCTTCGAGCCTTTGTAACCTTGTAACTGCACTCACTACCTCGTCCAGGAACCAGTCGACTGGAATGTTTCGCACAAGGCCCATCCGAGTAACACAAAACATTTAGTATAGTCAAATTAGATACAAGTTTAACTTAAGTCCGGAAATCATTCTAGAAACTGATAAAAACATTTCTGAGTACTTTGTATATGTTAAATATCGAGCTTTATACATCCCTTAATAAATTTACCCCCCAGAAAGGTGCAATTGGTTGATAAACGAGAGAAAAAGGGTGTGTTTTCATCCATCTCAATCTACATTTGCACGTGTTATTTAATTTTAACCAACATACGGAACATTCGAATAAAATAAAATAAATATATATAAGTAAAAACTTACTTTCTGCCATTGCGGCTTTGGGGAAAACATAGAACGCGGTGCAATTGATTTGAAAAAATATCTAACTTGCGCCGAGTTAGCGACCCCCGGAAGTAGTTATCCACGTTTAACGGTCTTTGTACTTACTACGACTGCCTGGCGTTAGCTTTTGACAAACTTCCCGCTAAAATTTTTTATAAAGTGCGAATCTTTAGAATAAGTTCAGTGTTTAAATTATCACGACTACTTAATTTGCCCCGAAGTACAATCTATAAAATAATGAAAATACTTGTTCCTAATTTGTCCAGGGGTGCGAAATGAACTGGGCGTTTATAATGCTTTAATCTAATACCTTTAAACGAGCAATTCTTGTATATATATATAATCTGAATCTCGGAAACGGCTCCAAGATTTCGATGAAATTCGAAATATAGTGGTTTACGGGGGCGAAAAATCGAGCTGTCAAGTTGTTATCTTCGGGAAATTTCGTTTTCAAACCGAGCGACACTCGGGCTTCCAGGTACTAAGCTTAATGTAAGTTTGCATCAACTGACTGAATTATCTTCGAGCCGCAATCTAAGCAAAACAAAAAGCTTAAGTTTGATACAGCGCACACCTTTTTAATTAAGATACATTATGTACCAAAGGGGTCTTTACATTTATACTTTACATGGCTAAACTTGCGCCAGATTGTTAATAACATACTCCGAAAATACAACACTTTAAAGTTTATACCTAACATTTAAAGGCCTTTCGTACATAATAGAAACGGTGCAAACCGAGGGAAACCATCTAGTTAAGTCTTACACGGCTTACTTCCATACTTTTTGCTAATTTGACTATACTAATTGGAAAAATACAGAAGTATTGAGAGTTCTCTTTTAAAAAGGGAACTCTCCAATAACTCATTCGCAGATTCGGCATTTACGTAGTCCACCACAACTACTGCGGCAGAACCATACTAAGTCAAGATACCGGGGCGACTCAGAAATCGTAAAGGTAGGTCTTAGTGTTATTGTCAAATTGACCAGAGCCCTGTGAACTCATTAGGTCTATTCGACTAATAATTACAGTATGCTCAAAAACTATTTGGCTTAGAGTAGGAAGACATTGTTTTTGCTTATTATTCTGCCCTCCTTGCAAAAAAGGGCGTATGTCTGATAGAACCGCATATGCATTAGTGACCTTATTTCTTAAGATAGGGGGTAAAATTTACATTGACATCAAATTGCGTATGCGTCCTTTTTATTTAGGAGGGCAGTATTACAATTATTAGTTCACATAATAGACTTAAGAAAATCACGCCCTGCAAGATTTAGGGTTAACCCGCACTGCGAAATCTCACCGCGCGAGTGCGTACTAGCTAAGCCTAATGCTTCTAACATAATTACAATTGCGAAAAAGCAAAAAAGGATCCTAGGTAATCTAGGTACAGTCAAGGACAATTGTTGAGCCACTATGGAACCCTGTCGCACAACGTGAATTCATTCATTTTGGAGTAATTTCTTTCATGTGGCTTGACTTGTCATTATGACAGGGTTCCATATTGGCTTAACAATTAAAGTCCTTGACTGTATGTAGCAGTTAAAAATCTTATAAGACTTAGGTTGACTTAAAAGATTGTGTGCGTAACAAAAAATCACAGGCTGATTTGAGTTAGAACTAAGACTAAAAAGTATACTTAGCAGAAAAATGGTGTATAATATAAGGTCAGAACTCTCAACTCGCAAAACAATAAGCGAATTTAGTTTCGTTAATTTTATACAGTATAGTTTATTTCACAGTGCTCGTAAACACGTTAGAAAACCCTTTTCCATGAGCAGAATACTAAAACATGGTGTTTAGTTCCGCATTACAGAGAGATAATTATGATTACTTCACGGACGGCGTCTCCACACCGTGGAATAATAAAAACCCGGGAGAAACGCAGCGCCCAGCAGCGTTACTCCACACGCGGGTTTATGGACCAGCCTGCAAAAATGAAATACCTTATTTTTATTTTTATTAAAAGTAAGTCTCCATGTAGAGGTAATAGGTTACCAGACGTCTTAAATATTTCACCCACTCCAAAAAAAATCGGAGGTACTCAGTTCCTTCAACTTTTTTATATACCTACTTATATACGAAAACATCTTCCGACTGCATACCCGCTAGTCAGTGAAAAGAGTTTTATTTTACCACTAGCTTCTGCCCGCGACTTCGTCTGCGTTAATTTCGATTATTATTTCGGTTATTCCCTCAGGAACTTTTAAATATTCACGGATATAAAGTAGCCTATGTGTTAATCCAGGGTACAAGCTATCTCCATTTCAAATTACATCCAAATGTGTCCAATCATTTCACCGTTAAGGAGTAACAACCCAACTAACAATTTAACGTCGTTCAAAAGTTTAGTAAACGTTATCTTAATACCTTTGATCGTAATAGCTAAGTCACACTAACGTTATAATAATGTTTACTAAACGCGAAAATGGCCCCAGTTATACGACCTACATTGTCGTATAATGGTCATACAGAAGTCATAAACCGACTTCGTTAACGTCATTCAAAAGTAATATGAACGTTATGGAATTACCACTTTCGTCGCGCAGTAGTCACGTCATAACTTTACAACGACTCGTTTGTTGTATTGTGGTCGTACAGGTGTTTTTGAATCACTAAAACGTTTTATTTGAGTCAAGGCACAACACCTGGGAGACTTCTTATTCATTTTTCTTGTCAGTGGCACTTTGTGATTTTGTTTCGAGATTTGAGTGCAAAATAAATAGTTACAAGGAAATAAAAGGTGAGTGTTATTTAACTTTCATATCTTGCTAACTTTATCTGTCTCTCATGCCGTTTAGTTCGACTGGGAATTGAAGTTTTATGATAACATTGTAATTTTGTGTTTAAATCATTATATTTTTATCAATAAAAATATGTTTGTATGTAAAAATGTAGGACATTGTTGCTTTTTCGAACACTCTCTTTACGACGTTGTAAAAACAAAGTCGTATTAAGGTTATTTAAAACCATACAATACGCCATGACAGCTAGCTATTAGGGTTCCTCAAAAAATTAAAAACCCTTTCAAATTGTCAATATTCACCAAAATTAATTATTTTTTAATTTATTATGGTTAAAGATTTATTTTATTTCTCAAAGAATATACATTTCACTTATTGAGAAAACAATTATTAACATGCCTTAATTATACATTACGCCCGTGAGCGCTTATATGTGTAACAAACAATAAAAAAGGTTCACAAGTAAAAGTTAATTATAGGGTATAGCAAGTACAAAAGTGGGTAGTTGTTGCACCAATAACAAAAAGCATAACGGGTGGAATGTTGTTAAGCAAAAAAAATACACGCGTGCGTCGCTCGCACAGTTATTACATCTAGCGATAAGAAGTGAGGGCCGGATTCTGACTCAAGTTAAATAATGGGGATATTATTGATGACATAGGTCTTAAGTTTGCTTTTAAAATTACCGTATGAGTCTGCCTCTTTTATAGTTTTAGGTAAGTTATTATATAACCGTGCTCCTTCGAATGTAATGTTTTTAGTACCGTAGCTCTTCGTTCGGGGGAAAGGTACATGTAAATTATCTGCGCTTCTAAGAGCCCGACGCCCTTTCTGCCTATTAGTTGTGAATCAGGAAATAACTGGTCACAGTAAACGTGCAGTGCAGATTTCAAAACATTTTAACATTCAAGTAACTTTTATCTGAAAATATGGTTAAATATTTGGATATAGATCAATTTCTAACGAGAGCAGATTTTAGACTTCTTAATAGATTGATTTGGCCATGGGAAAGCACTCATTTTATATTATCGGACAAGTGCTATGGTTGCCACAGTATCATTGACGTTCATACACTGCGGCCATTTCATTTCGTTATAGGAAATAAAAATAAAATTGGAGATTTATTGCATTTTACGGATTGTTGGTGCCACAACTGTTTAAATTTTACCGTGTACAATCATTTTCTGCAAGACGAATGTGATTATTGTTTCTACTAAAATAGCCTCCACCACCATCATACCTACAATTTCAAAAGTTCTCACTTAACTTTATTTTGACCTGACCCACTAGGAACACTTTGAACAACGTCAACTGTAAACAAAATTAAATTCATTTTCATAGTTAAGTATACACATTAATGATTTCAAAATTTACTGATTAAAAAGAGGTCGGCGATGAGGTCCTCTTTCTTATTTTTCCACGAGTGAAATTTTGCAAATTATTATCAGGACGAATTCTTCTTTATGAAAAGTCTTAATTTTACAAATTCTTAATTTTCCGAATGACTCATTTTCCTAATTTTAGATAGTACGAATTCGGAAATTTTGTAATTCTTAAGTTTCCGAATGCCTCATATTCCTAATTATAGATAGTCCGAATTCCGAATTTTTGAAATAGTACAGTCATACATATTTTAGATGACTAAAGAAAACAAATATTTTTCTATTTACTTAAATAAAATAATAAATGGACATATTGATTCTTCAGCCCTCCTCGAAAAAAATAACTTTAGAGTTAATTGTACCTCTGCCCCTTCAAAACCTACATTCTATCCCAGCTTATGCAGGACTAAATATCCCAAGAATTCGTACTTTTAACGTCATCATTAAGGAGACTAATGAAGGAAAGTCGAAGTATAATAGTTAAACAAAACTGTATGTTTCTTAAATAAAGAAATAAAAAATAAATAACATATAAATATATATTATATATAAACATATATTATAATTGATAATTGATAATTATATTTATTATAAAACATAACGCAATGAGTTTCTTAGTAAATAGGCGAGTAAGTAGACGTAGGTTTCATCATAGACATAGATGAATTGCCGCATATTATTATTAATTTCGCAAATATGTGTCGCTAAATCGCTAAATATACTTTCTTCTGTAAATACTGGATGGCACTTCCGCCTAAACAAAAAGATTGGGAAGACAAATATTTTCTCATACAGAAGCTTTTTGAAAAAAGAAGCAATACCTATATTAAGTATTAAAAAAAAAATTAAACAAATACAAGTGTATGTGAACCGCGGAAAAGATGGTCAAAATTTATAATAAAAGACGCAAAAATTATCAGCATTGTAGGAGACCTATTAATGAGAAACGTCACACATGGGGTCTGTTTTATAAAACAACAAATTACAATTTACAGGTTACAAGTTTCCATTTGATACAACCTCGACCAATGACGACCAGGGGCCTGTTTTATAAAGCTACAAATTAAAATTTACAGGTTACAAGTTTCCATTTGACACAACCTCGACCAATGACGACCAACCATTTGAGCAGTGTTGCCAGTTTAGACCTGTAAAATTGTTACTTGTAACTTTATAAAACGTGCCCCTGAAGAATGGTTTAAGTAGGTAGTAAGTAATGGTTTTGGGTGATTCCACGGGCGTTTCAACCGCCGTCAGTCCGCTGTCATAAATATTGAAAGAATGAGCTACACCAAGCAGCTAACATTCACACAGAGCTATACTGTTACCGTACTTCTTGCCACAATTTATCGAATTTTAAGTATATTATCGCATATTTCTTAAATACTTACGACAGCGGACTGACGGCGGTTGAAACGCCTGTGAAATCACCCTTTTATATAATTAGAAGAATTAAATTTATGTTTGCTGTTAATACAAATTCATAATTTGTTTTCCTTAATCAACCGAATATGTATGTCTGTACTATTATAAAAAATCGGAATTCGGTCTATCTATAATTAGGAAAATGAGGCATTCGGAAACTTAAGAATTACAAAAATTCCGAATTCGTACTATCTATAATTAGGCAAATGAGTCATTCGGAAAATTAAGAATTGGTAAAATTAAGACTTTTCATAAAGAAGAATTCGTCTCGATAATAATTTGCAAAATTTCACACGTGGAAAAATAAGAAATAGGACCTCATCGCTGACAGGATTAAAAACGAATCAATGCAGTAACAAAATAAATATTGATACTGAACCTTCTTGTTGTTCATGTGATGTACACTTTTTTTCTTCAACATTTGTGACTAATGCCACGGTGGTTGGTTTTGTACTTTTTAATGAAAGGAAATCTCGATTAACTTTCCTTTTGAAAGTTCCACTATGTTTAAGTCTTCTCCACGAATTTTTTGCTTCCATTTTTCGTAGTTTTTGTCAAAACGTTCCGTAAATTATGGCGGCCTAGACGTTTTAAAGTCAAAACCTAACTTAATTGCGACTACAAGTTTGATTAAAGTCAGGGAATGACATTGAACGGACATCATGTAAATAAACGTTATATTTTAGTCGTAAATAAACCACCAAGTCATTTAAGAGTCGCTAATTGACCGCGGAAAAACAAGATAGTAATCGTTTTATAAACGTCACTAAAAACGTCTATACAATGCTACATTATATAAATGTCACATAAAGGTTTCTCAAACACCTAATTTGTTTAGTTCAAATCGTTTAATGGACTATAACGTTAGTATGACTATTGCGTTGTCGTACAAACGTTTAAGCTAAGACTGTAATATAACGTTGTATAGTTTAGTCTTACCGACGTTGCTAAGTGTCATAATACACTGGTATTATGACATATTCGTCGCACGACTAATAGGTTAAATTAAAGACGTCTATAGGACCTAGTAGTCATCTCATTACCATTATAAGACTGCTATTTTGTTTGTTGGGAAACTAACACACACACAAACTTTCGCATTTATAATATTAGTACAATTATTTTAGATAATTTTACACACCATGGAATCGATGTCACTAATAGCGTGAAGGAGAAAGAGAGCACCAGATTGACCCAGACCCGCGAGCAGCGGCGAAACTTGCCCGATACCCACTGGCACTGCAACACTGGAACCGAGAATAGGACACAGAATATTATTTACAATCCGTAAAGGAAGTACATATATTAGGAATATAACTGTAATTGAATTTCTGAGTTTATGTGAACCTCTGATTTATTTGTGTTAGCTGTTATAAATAAATATATATGGTTAAAAATTACATGCTGGTTGCTAAAAACGACTCCTAAAGCAACGATCGACAGTAAATCTTCGTTTGTACACCGACGCAAAATGTATGCAGCATAAAACAACTCCCTGATCGATTATTACTAACCAAGGAATGACTATGATCAATTGCATCCTGAGAAACTTAGGCGGTACGAGTACGAGCTCGGGCGCCAGTGAGGATAAAGTGCGCTTAAACACTGTACTTACTTTTTAATTAGACAGAGAAAAGTAAATAAGAATGTTCTATGTTATCATCAGTGGTCGGAATAGGTAGAGCATATTTACCTAAAGTTCGCAGAAGGACATAACAGATTGGTTACAACCGGGTATTTATTATTATTGAATTCCGGATTTCTGGTATTTTCTGGTACTAGTAAATGTAGTCGCAAGAAAGTCTCCAGTTTATGTGTCTGTTCTACAAAGTTTAGGTAAATATACTTCACCTATTAATTAGATACTTAAAAGAATTAAGTTACAGGCCCCTTTTATCACAAAATAACATAAAATATCCCATACCGTGAGTAAATATTACGATTATTAAGCATTAAAATACCGGAAATCCTGATTTCGATATAAATAAATTAATATTTCATCCGGTTGTAACCACTCTATATTATGTCATTTTGCGAACATTAGGTAGATATACTCCACCTGTTCCGATCACTTATCATCACTAGACCTCGTCCTCTTGTCGCACTGAGATGTCGCTTTTTTGCAGGGATTGAATGTTTATTTTATCGACTTTCTAAATGTCGATGGTATTGTAGTTAGTAGAAGTTAGTAGTTAGTAAACGTCAGATTCATACAAAAACTGCCATTTTAACTCGAGTTAGTGTTAAATTTTTGGTGCAAGTGGCCCTTAGAGTTATATGTCCTGTCATGTCACTGCCGATCAGTCAAAGACAATCACTAAGGAAAATGTGATGAAAAGTATGAGATAAATAAAAGTCGCAGGTGTTCGTTAATTAAAACTGTTTGTCATAATCTGTTTTTCCACAATAATTACAATATATGAAATACAGTGTGTTTTAAGCAAATAAACTCGACGCCCATGTTAATCAATCAAACACTATTACAAAGATCTGCAAGGGATTGCGGCTGTCTGTCAATGTGACATGCAGTTGCAAATAGGTACATTATTTATATATCGCATTTAGTTATCGAATCTTGTAAGGCTAATGAGATCTATTTATGTTTAATCAAGGCGTTTCAATACCTACTTTATATTGAGATAGAGCAGAGATTTAAAAGGCAAAAAACAATCGCATTGTTGCAATAAGGAGTGGTTCAGTGGAAAAGTAGCAATGTATGATCTAGTTTTTTTTTGCTAACAATGGAGCAGTTTTTTTTTTGTAATCTGTAGATATCATACTATGAAATAAAAATACAATCATGATGAAATGTATGAGATTCTTTAAGTTTTCTCAATATTTATTGCAGGTACTTTATAACTTTTTGAACAACACAATTTGACAATCTTCGCTTGCCGTTTTCGACAATGCAATGCCCCAATTGAATTTTTATTTTCACGACTTGTTTTATGCTTTTAGGAATATCATCTTACGGATAAGTTATACCAATAAACTGGTTTTTACTTTGCGTAGTAAGGAAGTCTCTCCAATCTAACCTTTGACAGAGGTTTTTCTATGGGAGACAAATTTCTATAAAAATGGTAAATACACCAATGTTGAAATTCCATGTAACTACCTCAAAGTAAAGTCAAATCAAAAAGTTAACTATTGATCAAAAGACAATTTAGTAAGGTATAGTAGCCCATCAAATTTAAAGGAAAAAGTATGTTTATGACAAACACCTCATAAATTCTCTCAAAAGACGCTGTTCAAAAAGTTTTAGGTGAGATGTAATATAAAAGGCGAAAACTTGAAATCGCTCGTTCATTTTTACGATTGTTTTTTTTTAATTTTATTGAATAATATCTACAGATTACTATAACAAATGGACTGCTTAAAAATTACCACATAATAAAAAAAAAATCCATATTAATATGTGCTGCTACTTTTTTCCGGACCACTCTTTAATATACGATCAGGAATACTAGACACCTGCTTACGAAATTGTTGCGAAAATGACGGACAAACAACCGCTCAGGAATAAATTACATAATTAGTACACAGGAATAAATTTGTCTAACTACCTAGGCAAAAATGACATCATTCGCAAATTATTTACTTTAGTTGTAATTATGTTAGTAAGAGTATACAATAAGTAGTTACACAAAGGGAATAAGTCATTCAGTTAAGACATAACACGAGGGTTGCGTGGTCAAACCCGATAAGTCGATATAACTTGTTGTGTCAAAAATAACATTAATGATATCAAGACAATTCAAATTTGAATAAACAATTATTTCGATTTATCGGGTTTGACCACGCAACCCTATTAATTTGCTTTTTAACCAATTGGACAGGTGGAATACCACCCTAAGATATTGTAATAAGGTTTATTTTAGGAACTTGTTTGTTAAACGAAATAGGTTTATTGCTTTAACAACCTCTTAAAATACCTAGACATACCAATAATTTTGGTGAAAACTTAAATCACTACATTTTATAAAACAAAATCCCCGCCGCATCTTAATGTCCGTCTGTATTTATGTTCGCGATAACATCAATTACTTAGCGAATTTTCATGCAGTTTTCACCACTAAATTCTGGTTTATATACGGGTGTTACACAAAAACTTACATAAACCGAAGCGAAGCGAGGGCGGGTCGCTAGTTCTAAATAAAACAAATGGACTTTTTAAATCTTATTTGTTTCGTGTAACTCCAATTGAAATATAATAGCGATCTAAATATAGGTAGACCACTTAAATGCAGCCTCGCCCGCGCGGTACAGGGGCGCGGGGTACGATGACAGAGGGGACCGAGAGATGAGCGGGCGGCATGTGCATTCTTGCCGTAGCTCAGATGGCTGATGGCTAGCCACGCGGGTAGCGATCACATGCATTGCTACAGTTGCAGTTGCTCTGTAAGATATACACACGAGATATTTTTGCTCAAGATGAGTGGGATTACCTTCGGAGACAAACTGAATACTTAAAACAAGCAAATGGCTTTTACGTGCACGAATATTTTAGAAAACAGAATTTGACCCGAAAGCTTTTTTATTTAAATTATAGTTATCAATTAATTACCATGTAACCGATATGACATCACATATCTTAATAACTATCTAGTGCACAATTCACTTCTTGTGTATCACACTACGCGCGCCTGCCGACCGCCCCTCCCTCTGGCCCCTCCGTCGTTGTACCCCCGCGCCCCTGTACCGCGCGGGCGAGAACTCAGTAAGCGGTCTTTCTAGATATTGATTGTTCAGTAAGAAATAATTGCTCCTGGATACTAATTATGTATACGGTTACGTATAAATTAACGAACATAATGACGAGTGCGCCGGACGTATAATGAAATGACTGTACTCAGTACTTGCTTGTACGGTCAGCCTTTTAAGTATCTGCACACTTTGGTGTTTCGTCACTATAACATCATTTTGAACCGCTGCATTAATCTGTCAAAGGTGCTAACGCGGCAAGGTAGAAAAGCGTGCAAGGCCGGATCTACTAGTACTTACGTAACGTGATCCAATCCGGGTGTAGCGTCATTGTAGAAGCGAAGACCTGCACGAAGCCGATCCCTCGAAACTTCCATTTGTTCGTGGTGGCGGCTCGGCACTCGAGCGCGTGCAGCTGGTCGGTGCTGAACGAGCCCTTGCGCAGCAGAGACAGCGGGTCGGCGCCGGGGACCGCGCCGCCGGCGAACGGCTGGAGCACGCCGTTCTCCACCACGCCCACACAGGTGTACTAAAAAAGATCCCAAAGGTAATGCTTTACGCTAGGAGGCGATCGTGATTGTGAAACTGGACAAGTGTATGTTCGGTCTAACTTAGACGTAGCTGTACATTTAAGTACTTTGTCGCAGTTATTAATAAACAAAAATCAAACCACTATGACTTTTACACGGTACTGCGACGAGATACTAAAATGCACAGCTACTGCCGAGTTCAACTGAACACAGGCTCCATTCTGCCCGGTAAAACCATATTTCGTTTGACATGTTATCGAACTGCCGACGTTATGATATGACTTATAGATAGCTCTTATTTACTTTACAGTAATGGCGCCCAAGTTAAAAATGTACTAGACGTAATTTTATGCTTTCGAGATGTTAACTTTATGATATTTTTTTTATTATTATTACCCTAAGTACAAAGCAAGATAACGACTAAGTTTAATGACTTCATGTGTAGTGTATTCCATTAATCATTAAAGTCAATCTAGGTTTAAATACCAGTCTTTGAAATAAATATCCTACTTTGAAGTGCTACTAGACGACCTAATATGCATTGGAGCCCGTACCTACTGTGACCTTACACGCAAAGGACAATGCCAGATCTTGGCTTAAAAAAAAAGCACGCGGATACGAAGGATGTTGATATGACCTGTTTTGTATGAGATTTAAATTCAGTATTTTATTACTTACACATTTAGGGAACTTATACGAAAAATAGAGCCATCTATTAAGATACTTTATAAATAAGACAACTTGCGAGTAATGTATGTAATGTACAGTAAAATATGATAACTTCTTCAGAAAAACTAACACCCCAGCATTGTTTTAAATATTTTTCTACATCAAATAATACTTAATACACAATATAGGTACATTCATAAATTCAACAATCATTGAAGCATATAAATCGCAAATGCGTTCCCGGGGTTTTAGAAACTCCGCCGGCGAACGCCACAGTTTGACGCCAGCGCAGGGCGCGCCTTCGCGGATGGAACACGTTATACTTACGATCGATATGGGCATTATTCGAATAATTATTCGAATAAAAAATAATTCGTAATATTTTTATTCGCAAATAATTTATTCGTCGAATGATTTATTTGCGAATGATTTATTCGCGAATAAATTATCCGCGAATGAATCATTCCACTACTTTTCGAATAACAAATAATTTATTCGCTATTTTATTCGGATAAATTCACGAATAATATTTGTAATTTTTTGGTTATTCCATTCAAATAACTAACACAAATTAGAAATAAAGTGACTCGTTTATAAGTACACCTCTGTAACGCCTTACAGATTGACAATAAGGTTAAGGGATAAACCGGTAGTAAAATAAACAAAGGAGCAGCGTAGACATCGGATTAGTCACACGTAGTTTGTAACTGGCCTGGCCTAAAAAGAGATAGATATATGAAAGAGTGAGATAACAACGTTTTCTTATCAGTTGTTCATTCCTGAGCGAATCTAATAGTTTATATTTACCAGTTATTATTTAGTTGCAGTGCATTGCACATCACACTTGTCAATACTTTTATCTAAACCGCATAAACTTTTTAATTTAACGTAAAATATTTGTAGACCAAACAAATAATAGAAGAATGTCTTATGTATGGTGAAAATTAACTTAGTCCGTTCCGGTAGTGTGTACAAACAACATCTTTCAGTTATGTTTAGTTTTTAATTTTCTAGAAAAATGGAGCAGGTATTCCAGTACAAAATAATTATTCGTGGCAATTCATTCGACGAATAAATTATTCGCGAATAAATTATTCGCGAATAAATTATTCGTCGAATAATTTATTCGAATAAGAATAATCATTCGAGAATTTCATTCGTTATTCGCGAATAATTTGGTTATTCTTATTCGTTATTCGTCATTCGAATAAATTTTGCCCATCTCTGCTTACGATGTCGTCCTCCCGTCCGGCGTAGGAGAAGTGCACGCGCACGTCGCCGACCACGTGCTCCAGCGGGCTTTCGCCGTGGTAGTAGAAGCCCGAGTGCAGCTTGATGTCTCCGCGATCGGGCCGCGAATCCGACCAGATCTCGTAGTAGTCGCTTACTTTACGCTTCACGTCTAAACCTGGACAATACACATCCTTATGCTGTCATTAACTGTATGAAACTAGTCTTAATATAACAAAAAGCCATCAAAAAACAAGTGTTCTAATACCGTCTATGACTCAAGCATCACATCACAACTAAGGAGTTAAAACATGTCATTACTGAATTATCAACAAGTTGTTAGAGTTGTAGGTAATTCTGTAGGTCTGGCTGCCCCACTCTGGGAACGAAAGCTTGAGTTCATGTACGAGTATGTATGTATAAATTAAAATGAAATGAACAACCGAGTTCATAAATATGTGTACATTTTAGTACCATGTCACTTTACTCGCTGTGACAACTCATATATGGCAGTTTAAACATGAAGTTAAATAGACAAGGTACTAAAGTGTATACATATTTATGAACTCGACTGAAGAAAACTTTACAAATGGCCCGTTTTAATTAGGCTGTCGGTATACCAGCAGCATCAGCATTTAAAGGTCAAAGATTCAGCGTTTCAAACTCCTTGGGTAAAGTAAAGACCAATATACCCCACAATCAAAATCCGTCAAGCCGTTAAGCCTAAGGGAGATTACAAAGAAACAGGCACCTTCCATGTTGGAGATTCAGCTCATGCAAAAATTAGAAACGGGCATTTTATGAAACCTGTATAGATACTTATACGTATTTATAGCTTTTGAAAGCTACAGCTTCTACAAGCTGAGTGACAGGCGGGTAACAGGTGACAATTCATTGTATGTATACAATGTATACAAACGCCTGAAGAGCGGCAAAACCACGGGAGGAGATGCCATACCGATTGAGACAATCAAGGCCGCGGGTGAATATGGTATCCAAATTTTCCAAACCTTGTGCAACAAGATATGGCAAACAGGGCAGTGGCCGAAAGCGTGGGCTCATACTATATTCGTCCCCTTACACAGGAAAGGTTCCACCAAAACGTGCAGTAATTAACGACTAATATACCTTATATCCCACGCAAGCAAGAGTTTACTGCACGTACTGAACGAGGGCCTGAAGCACCTGGGCAAGGAAAATGCTCCTGAGTAAGCTGGACTTGTTAGAGGAAACGGCAAATCTTAACGGTTCGTCAGATCAAGAAAGCCCAGGAATTTAATAAACCCTGCTTTGTGGACTTTTCTAAAGTGGCCGAGTCGGTGAAGTGGCCAAAACTCTGAAACACATAAACGGCAATGGGTGCTCCACAACACCTGGTGCACCTCCTCCGGAGACTACCTATATGAGGATGGCACAGCCTCAATCCGAGAAGACGAAATCCTATCACCCCAGCGCCGGAGTCCGTCAGGGATGTATTGTTTCTCGGCTTCTGTTCAATGTCTATACAGAGCTCATTATGAGAATTACACTAGAAGACTGGACAGTCGGCATATCGATCGGTGATTTGAAGATATCCAACTTGTGATATGCGGACTACACCACCTTACCGGAACCGTAACATATACAAGGCCACTAAAAATCGATTTGTTCCCTGCGGGGAGTTGAGAGGAAGAAGATAGACGTTCTAGAATTATGGTACTGGAGGGTGATTATTCGGAGTTTTAACCGCTGTCATTATTGTCTTCGCATACTATTCCAGACAAAATTATTAACTTTCTTGTTCTTTTAATTGGAAGGGATAGTACCACCAGCTCTGCTATTTTTGACATCTAAAGTTGCAAGTAGTTATCATTAATTTCGTCAATATATTGAAAACAATGACGGCGGTTGAAATGCCCGATTATTTACCCTGGAGGAGAATGCTGGGTGTCACATGGAGCGAACTCCGTACCATCGAGTCGATGTTCCAGGAACTCGGCATCAAGCAGCGTTTATCTTCTATAGTAAAGTCTCGCATCCTCACGTTCTTTGGCCACGTATGCCGTAGGAGGGAGGTATCCATAGAGCAACTTGTGGTCAAAGGAAAAATTGAAGGCACCCGGCCACGAGGCAAATCCATATGAGATGGACAGACCAAAAGCTGCTGTAGACAGCTCGTTACACCAATGCATGAGGAAGGCAGCTGTCAGAGAGGAGTGGCGGCGAGTTGTGAAGCTTGCCAACAACGCCTGATATGATGACCACGACCACTATTATGTTAAGAGTGAAAACGACGAAGAAGAAGAAATGCGTAGTAGATCTAATGTACCTATAAAGTTGACGACTTTGTACCTAATGCATGTCTTCTCACCTGTCAACCGTATCGGTCAGAATGGTGGAATAACGTTTGAAGACTAGCTCGCTGATTACAAACTAAGTTAAACAATGACGAATGATTTTTTATATGACATGTGTTGGTAGGTTAAACTTACCTAAGAGTAACCACCCGATCTTAACATTCTCAGCTATGTGAGTTTCACTGAACAGCGGTATGGATGTCGGGTTCTGATGGTTGGACCTGGAGGAGAACGAGCTAGAGTCTACCACATAGTCTCTCCAATCTTTGTGGTACCAATATGTCTTGTGTGCATACTCTGCTGGTTCACTCAGATAGTTCGACGGCTCCCTGCAAGGAAATGACAAGGTTCACTTGGTATGACATTGAGACAAAACAATAAAGAATACCTGCTTGAAATTTTGTCACAGTCAAGTGCAAAGGATGAAGCTTTGTTTTCAGGGGCATACGAAATTCTGCGACTTCGCCTAGTTGCAAGTTTTGACGGTTGTTTTGTTCTCTTTTTTAAGATTATCAAGTCTATATACATATATGTACATTGTTTTTATTTCATCTTCTGTATTTAATTGACTCTAGTGCTTGTTATGTTATCCTTATCTGTTACCTGTTTACTGTTACAAGTTTGTTGTTTAGTTTAGGTTAGTTTCAAGTCAGGTGGTCAGGTAGGTGTAGCTATTGTCACATTCTAACATTAAATAATTTGACAAGTAATTAAAAAATCTAGAAAAGTATAGTACCCATCTAAAAAAACATTTTTAATTGCAGAATAAGTTGAGGCAACATAAATAAGCCTATAAGTACTGTTCATCATTTAAACCAGCTATAGGTACTCAACCTGCGGCCAGGGGCCGCATGCGGCCCACTGAGTTTTTACGAGTGGCCCACCTGGAGATCCTGGTATAGCTACATAAAATCTCAAGTTTTTCAAATTTGCGCATATTCTCCCTTATTCTAGTAGTCTTAGTTAGTATTAGTCTGTGGTCTTAAATAACCATTACTATGCCATTACTAAGCTCTAAGCAATACTTTCGGAAATAAATCTAAATGGCATTTTGTATTAACACCTAAAATACCTACCATACTTCCTTAATAACTACATTTGTTTTTGGCCCGAGGATCCATAGCTATAACGTATTGGTGGCCCGTATAACAATAAGGTTGGCTAATTTAAACGTAAACATATACTTTATCTTACGTCTCCTCTTCAATCCACTGGTACATCTGCACCCTCTTCTTCAACTTGACAGCCTGGACCTGTATGTTGTAGTCGGGCTCCGAGATCGGCTCCAGGATCTTTAAGGGGCCCACCACGTGAACCACACGACCCTCGTATTGCGCCGACTCGTCTCCATTGTGGACATCTACACTCACTGCTCCGGACATCAATTCATCCAGCCTTAAGTTATATTGTATTGAGCTATTCTGAAATATCACAAAAAAAAATTGAATTGCGAGCCAAGCTTTCTTAGCCTACTATACAGTAAGCTAAAAAAGCATTTTCCCAGTCCTCAAAATTGCAAGAGTTCATATGCAGTAGGGGATCTACGTTAACTAATCCAGATATCTCGTAGTTGCGACTCCATCATCAAATCAGTTCATTAATACAGTAGAGTTCATAAATATGTATACACTTTAGTACCTAGTCTATTTAATGTCTTATTTAAACTGCTTGCTGACTTGACTCTAACAAAAATTAGCGTTTTAAAGCTTAATATTATAGCATTATAGAACATTTAATTTCCGTTCATTTGATACCCCACACATGTATATAGGGTTCATAGAATCAGAATTATTCGCAATTTTCAAAATACAGCGGCCGCCATTTTGATGACGTCATATTTCCGGATCCAGGTACTTTACAGGTGGTGTCCCGCGGTTTTTAAGGGAAAATAATATGTTTAACAACATAATAAAATTTGGTGCTGGTATCACAAAGTGAACTACGTTTCACCTGACAGAATGAGTAATGACCAAAACGCGCGTTGGAGTACACCTTGCGGCGCTCGTACGCCAAAACTATTGACTTTATGAAAAAAAAGTTAACACATAAATTGTAGGCAATCGTCTCTTGTTTCATTTTGTAATAACTGTTTTTATCGTAAAATCAGTCGGAAAGGAGATATTGTCAAAAAATTGCTTTTAGGCGCCTTCTTGCCAATATGGCGGCGCGAGCGGCAACAATACGAGGTGGCAAAGTCGAAATTCGGAAAGAGCACATCAAAATCTATAAAATCACTAATTTTCAAAACTCCCGGAGAACATTCCAGGTAACCACTATTTTTCGAACCAAATGACCGTATTAACCGTAAACCTCCATAATAAGCGAATCTCATGAACAAATTATTTTCTTTAAAGTAACAGACAAATAATAGGACTCTAGTGGACGCTCTTCTTACTTTTCTGAACTCTTACTTAAGTCAATTATTTTTATCAATAAATACAGTCCGTAACGATTTACGGACAGACGTTGTTACAGCGTCGTTTTTCAATGTCCAGCCAGCCATTTCGTTGAGATGGTCTAATATGACTATGGTGAATTAGACGTCACAATTTTTTCTACCGAAAAGTTCTAAACTAAAGTGTTGGCACTCAGAGAGCTCAGCATCCACATGGCGCTATGCCAACGCAGCGCCAAATTCCGCGCCCCATGGACCTTGCGTAGGCGTCGCGCTTTCGTGGGTTACTCCGACACACTAATTACAAACCTTTCAAAGCTTTACCTCTTATTCCACAGTTACAACGTGATCGAAAGAAAGGGACAGGGCAGGATAAACGTAACGTCGAATTCGAATCCTCTCGTTGCCATTTTAATAAGCTTGCGTTTTTAAAACAAAAAGCCTTTCGAAATATTTAAAAACTATTTCGTCTCCGTCGCACTACTGGGTAAAAACCTCTCTTAACTAATTAACAGCCCCGGATCTTCATTTTTTTTAGGCGGGGCAAAAACTGAAAAATGCCGCCCCGCCCTTTATACCTTTATCATCATAATTTCAGCTATCAAATGTCCACTAATACATATGGACATAGTCCTTCCACATATAATGCATCCATCGCTGTTCTATCTGTGATAAGCCTATTTATTTACAGATATATAGACATGAACGTGTAGGATATATATTTTATACGCAGCACAGGATAGGATTTAAAATAAAAATATGTATGTATATTATTGCATTTGTGAATTGAAATTACAATTTTACTCTTCGAGTTTTTTGTTTAGCAAATAAATCTATGGACATGTCATAATTTAACTTGTGTGCAATTCGATTTTCCTGCAGAAGATTTTTTTATTTGTTTTAACGTATTTTTTCATAATGTCCCACCTAGTAGTAGAGCCAGCAAAAAAGCAATATACTTTTTGAATCAGTCCAAATATAGTCTAGGACCATTTTTGATGAATTACAGTGCAAGCGGCAAATCATGTAACAGTTTGGGGTGACACCGTTATCAGAGCGTTTTGACCCTGCAGAATACGGATCTGCCTGTCGCCATTCCGAAATTTGAACCGGAAGTATGCTATACCGAAAAAGGTGCAGCCCATACAAAAAAATTCGTCGTACATTTTGTAAATCGTTGATAATGTTCCGGTATCCTAGAATAGGTCCGATTGTTATGGTTTTTTAAAATGTTGTAAAGGACAATATAGCCATAGTAAACTAAATTTTTCGTCCCTCCAGCTCTATTTATTTCTCCACCATCTTGCAAATCTGTCACTTCTTTCGGTTTTTTGCTGATATTGTCGTTGAAGTTCATTCTAGTGCTAATCATGGTTCGGCAATATTGTAGAGTGCAAAATATGCTAAAACTTTTGGGTTCAACGATTTTTTCCACGGCCCCTAGGAACGAAGATATGGAATCGTCTATGGGGAGCTAGCGTTAAAAATTGCTACTTTTTTCTAGTTTTCCTTCCATATTTACGTTTTAGTACATTTTAGCGCAAACTGTACTAAGGCAATATTGTAGATCACAAAATTTACTGTTATTTTTTCCTTGAAACATTTTTTCCACGACCTCTAAGAAAAAAGATAAGGAATCATCTATGGAGTGCTAGTGTAAAATCAATTGCTTTTGCGATACTGAATATTTATTTAAAGTCTTTCAGGTGAACGTATAGGAAAATCCTCATCATACTCGACCGGTGGTGATTGAAAATACGTCATATGGGTGAAGACTTCATCAAAACCAATATATTCTCATTCTAATGACCCTCGAGCCCGTCCTGAAAGTCTGCACGGATATTGTATCTTTCAATTGTTCATCCCAGTAGCTGACTCCCATGTGCTCGTGTATGAAGAACGAATTGGCATGCACCAAGTTGTGCCACCGTTTTCGTCAATCTTTGAATTTTAACTCCGTTTTCTAAGATGTGAAGGTTTGAAAGTCACAATTTTTACGAGGTTTACGGGCTAAGCCTGAGCATTCCATATTACTATTACTAGGTGTCGTAGAAACTTTCAATTTGTAGATAATTTTGTCTCCTAAAAGATTGCAGAACTTAAGTTTGCGCTAAAATGCACTAAAACGTAAATATGGGAAGAAAACTGGAATGGGAAACAATTTTTGACGTTAGCACTCCATATATGATTCCATATCTTCTTTACTAGAGGTCGTGGAAAAAATGTTTCTAGGCAAAAATTACAGGAAATTTTGTGGTCTACAATATTGCCCAAGTACAGTTTACGCTAAAATGCACTAAAACGCAAATATGGAAGGAAAACTAGAAAAAAGTAGCAATTTTAACGCTAGCTCCCCATAGACGATTCCATTTCTTCGTCCCTAGGGATCGCGGAAAAAATCTTTGAACAGAAAAGTTTTAGCAAATTTTGTACTTTACAATATTGCAGAACCATGATTAGCAAATTTTGTACTCTACAATATTGCAGAACCATGATCAGCACTAGAATGAACTTCAACTACAGTATCGGCAAAAAACAGAAAAAAGTGACAGTTTTTGCAAGATGGCGGAGAATGAAATAGAGCTGTACGGACGAAAAATTTGGGTTACCATGGCTATATTGTCCTTTACAACTTATTAAAAAACCATAACAATCGGACCTTTTTTAGGGTACCGCAACAACGATTTACTTAAAATATAGGTACGACGAATTTTTTTGTATGGGCAGCACTTTTTCCGGTAAAGCATACTTCCAGTTCAAATTTCGGAATGGCGACAGGCAGATCCGTATTCTACAGGGGCAAAACCCTCGGATAACGTTTTCACCCCATCTGTTACATGATTTGCCGCTTACAATGGTTTAGAGACGTGTTTTTCAATTTTGGGCCTAGTCTAATAGGTTAATAGCTTCCTGGCATGATGAGCAAGGATCGGAAAAACGACCGTCATTTTGAAAACATAACCCTATTCCGTATAGCAGAGACTTCCTTGATATTAATTAAAAATATTATTAGGTATTTTATAGATTTTTTATACAATAACTTAGCGATAATTTTATTAATGAATGACACCGAAATACAAACAGTAAACCAATGTCAACGATTGCCCCGTTATGGAATAACAGGCGAAAATTTTAAAAAAACACATTATTTTGATTGGCGAAAGTGGTTTTTTCCCATAACCATTATGGTTTTATTCATTAATAATATTGTTGCTGAATACATATAAATAATGGTATAATAAATGTAAAATACCTAATAATATTTTTAATTAACATCAGAAGGAAGTCTCTCCTGTACGGAACAGGGTTATGTTTCCAAAATGACGGGCGTTTTTCCGATCCTTGATGATGAGGCAGTATGAACACCTACAAGATTTAAGGAGAGAGCCAAGCATTTATTCTGTGGTCAAAGTTAAGTAAATGAGTTGTCCATTCATCTATAAAGTGTGAATTTTGCCGCCCCCTGGGCTTGCCGCCCGGGGCATAGGCCCCGGCTAGCCCCCCCCCCCCCCTAGATCCGGGGCTGCTAATTAATCAATCAAATCTATCAAACATCACTATAGTTTCAATGTCAAATATATATCGAAAAACAAAATGTTTATGACAAGCATCAGTCAGTCTCATTGTATTTTCACCGAAAGTGCTTTTCATCAAAAAATACAAGAGTAAATAGAGATTACTAGGTAGGTACCTCAAAATAAACATGAAAACAATAATCAAGTGTGTAAACAAATAATATTATGACCATGCTCAAACTTCAAAAGTACCCGATTATGGAGTAATAATGGTAAATTGATTAGTAACGGGGAGGTGTCGCGCTAACACCATTAATGAATTTATAAATGAAAATTAATAGTAGTAAGTCGTCCTCTTCCATCTTCTGCGGTGCCCATCAGGGTTCATAACGAGCTATACTAGTGTTAACTTCTAAGCTAGCAAGTAAGATCTATGTAACATTATGATTGCAATAAATGATTGAGTAACACGCGGCGCGCAGCGTGTTCCTAGCGCGACGTGACATGCTCCTGCAGGGGGACTGCCGCATCACGCCAACGTCGGGCCACGCTTGGCCGGCTGTTAGGCGAACGCGTAACAAAAATTGTTCCAGAATCGACTAGCAAGAAAGGAACTATACAAACATACCATACAAAAAACATGTTAAATTTAAAATAAAAGCTTGTAATAAATTAATTAATTAATTGATACTTTGATACTAAGGGACAATCTCACACATTGAGAAATATTTTAAATTCAGATACGGAAACTCGCACGCATCACACAAATGTTTGCCCTATATCCAGGAACCCAACCATTGGAACACTAGCTTTGTAGGCGTTTAGTTTTTAATAAATAAATAATGGCTGTGAGAATTTTATTATTTACTTTGACATATATTTACCTCCGCCCAGAGTAGGAAATATGTAACTCCGACATATAGGGCAAGGCTTAAAATAGTAGTCAGCCAAGTCTGCCTAAATTGATGCTTCACCGAATGAAAGTTCGTCTGAAAAATAAAAAATGTTACAGTAACTGTAACGTTATGGAATAACAATACATTACTATTTGTAAACCCCACAAAGGCTATAAGCAGGGTTTCCATAGTAAGTCGGCCCTTACATAAAATGGGCTCGGGGATTTTTTTGTGAGTTCCTCTTGTAATGAAGAATATTTTAGCCGAGTATGAACATCCTACTTGTAATAGTTTTTGACTTATGATTTTTTCAAGTTTTTTCTTAATGTGTGTTTTTTCTGGATGTATTTAAGCAATTTGCTTCAAATTTTGAAATGATTTTCTTTAGATAGATTTGCATCGCCACCCAAAAAACGAATACTAGTTATCGTACAAAAAAAAGAAAAAAAATACCAATTTAAAAATAAACAAGTTTTTTAAAGTGGTTTTGAACTAGTGACACCTCTAGATTTTTGTCTAAAAATAGGCCATACATTGGCCTACTACTTGCCTGAATATCAAAATTTTCCAGGCGGTACTTCCTACAAAAGATCAGCAGAATTTGTGGCCAAGTTGTGTATTCAATCAGTGTTTTTCAATGTAGTATTCAAACTCTTCGATTATGTTTTACCGCCTGGAAAATTTTGATACTTAGGCAAGTAGTAGGCCAATGTATGGCCTATTTTAAGAAAAAAATCTAGAGGTGTCACTACTTCACAACCACATTTAAAAAAAAGTTTATTTTTAAATTGCCCTCTTTTTTCTTTTTTTTATACGATAACTACTATTCGGTTTTTGGGTGGCGATGCAAATCTATCTAAAGAACATCATTTCAAAATTTGAAGCAAATCGCTTGAATACATCCAGAAAAAACAAACAATAAAAAAAAACATTAAAAAATCATAAGTCAAAAACTATTACAATTAGGATGTTCATACTCGGCTAAAATATTCTTCATTACAAGAGGTACTCACAAACAAATCCTCGAGCCCATTTGATGCAAGGGCCGACTTACTATGGAAACTCGGCCGTAGCCTTTCATGAACTCCTGAATGAATGATCAGCAGACCTTGTAATTATTTAATATACTAGCTGTTACCCGCGACTCTTTCCGCGTTGAAGTCGATTATCGCTAATCGTGAGAAAATGTACCAAAAATGATTCGTACAGATTAGTTAGCTTGCTATTTCCATACCAAATTTTATCAAAATCGGTTCAGCGGTTTAGCCGTGAAAGTGTCACAAACAGACGGACAAAGTTACTTTCACATCTGTAATATACTAGCTTTTGCCCGCGACTTCGTCCGTGTAGAAGTCGTAGAAGGCGGCTCTATCAGGAACATTCAAATTTTCCCGCATAAAACTATCCTATGTCCGTCTCCGGACTCCAAATGTCTCTACGCCAAATGTTATCATAATTAGTTCGGTTTAAGCGTGAAAAGGTAACAAACAGACAGACAGACAGACGGACGGACATACTTTGATATTTATAATATACCTATTGGTATGGATGCATAAACATTCAATATAAATCAGGTTGCAAATTTCACTTTACATAAATGTACTTCCGCACACACTATCACAAACACACTAACTACTCCTAAATAGAAGAAGAACAACTAAGAAGACAAACTATCTAAATAGAAGGTATGTGTTGTGGTCGCATGTCTAACAGGTACCTAACTTTTGTAATAAGGTCACCCTATAAATAAATAAATATATATCAATATTACACAAATTGACCCAGTAGTAAAGCATAATAATAATAATATTTGTGTTTCAAAAAAGTGTTATTCGTTGTGCAGCCAAAAGCATAAATATCCAACTATCGCGTCCAATATATGTGTCCATGGACCTTATTGTCAGCGACATAGAGGCGCGTAGATATTTTTGAGATGTTGGGAACGTTTACACAGATGTCCCTTAAACCAACACCAAAACTAAGAGGGCTGATAGAGGAGCTCATAACATAATATAGGATTGAGAAAATATGACCTTTATGAAAATTTCATAGTTTTCAACATATTGGCACTTTTGAGACCTTGAATCAGTTTTTCGGGGGCTATGACTACAAATATTTTGGAAATCTGTTTTTTGCAAGGTGTTGCCGAAAAAATGTGCTATCGAATGCGGTTAAAATATTTTTTATAATCATAATGATGTAATTTCCCTCATAATTTCGCCATATCCGTCGATACATTTCAAGCTCGCCGCAAACAACGCCGCGGGAAAGTCAGTCATATTTAAGCAGTTAAATGTTCTTCGTTATAGTCGCTCAAGTTCCGGTGGCCAACTGTAGTTTTCATCATCAGTTCAACTTCACCAAATGTATACCAAAATTTGTTGTAAAGCCAGAATGAAACAAATACTTTCTGAAAATCGCATCAAAAACGATTCAGCCAAACGCGAGATAATCGTGGACAAACATACATACCTACATACATACTTACATACAAACATACGGGTCAAACTGCGAACCTCCTTCTTGTTGGTTGGTTAAAAATATATTAAAATAAAAAGTGTTTTGTGGCTTTTATCATTTGTGTTGCCACTATGATATGTGTCGTAAATCAATATTCGCAAGCGCCATTTTATATCAATTGACAGAATGAGCTCGCAAAGTAATGCCAGAAAATAACTAATAAAATCCAGGGTTGAACCTTATTAATACTGTCATTGAGACACTGTATCATTTCCCCCACTGCATCACTTATCAGTACACACTACTTTGATCTAAAATGAAATGCTATAAACTTGTAATTTCTAATATTATTTACTAAAACAATCACATGCTTTAAAATCAGAATCTATCAATGTCAAAATCTATAATGCTTATTTTATTTATTATGATTGATGATTACGAACATCTACTCTTAAAATTTATTATCTACGGCTACTGCCCGCGACTTCATCTGCGTAGTACCAGTTATTCGGCCATCAAATGATGCGGGGTTTGTAATCCAGGGTTTAAGTTATCTCCATTTCAAATTTCATCCAAATCTGTATCATAGTCAAAATATACAGTGGTGATCACATAATTAGGGACACTTGTTTTTTTCCCATACAATTGCCTACAAATATGGCTTTTCAATGTTGACAACCAATCCAAAAGTTCTTAACCAATTATATTTTTAGTTACACTTATCGTTATCTAATAAAGTAAAGTTTAAATGTATGTACAATTTATCTCTGTTGAGATCGGATCTTTCATTTTATAAGGATTTGAAAAAATAAATATTCGGCGCTCATACAAAGTTGTAGAATTTTGTATGGACGCGTCAGCAGTTAGTTTTTAAATCCTTATAAAATATAAGGTCCGTTTTTAATATTAGTTTACTGTACATCAGTTTAAACCTTAGTTAATTATGTAAAGTAAAATGTATTTAGCAATAAAATGAGTCGAGAACTTTTTGATTGGTGGTCAAAATTGAAAAGTCATATTTGTAGGCAATAGTATGGGAAAAAAACAAGTGTCCCTAATTATGTGGCCACCACTGTATAACAAAAAAGAGAGATGTAGGTTTAAGGTTAGGTTAGTTAAATTTACACAGACAGTACAGGGACTCTGTCCGTTGACTCTGGTGAAAATAAGTTTTTGGGTATTCTGTGATCATCAAAACATTTTAGACTTTGAATTTTATAGATTTTGCATGTTAGATTTTAAATTATAGCATATGAGAATTATAAGAAGTTGAGAACATATGAATGATAATAGCATGTGATTTTAGAGCAAACAATTTTAGTCCAAACAATATACCTAGGCCCCTTTGGAAACAAATGGTTAATATAAACATTTCGCTTATGCTTACTAGTATTAACATGGTAGAACAAGCAGTAGGTACTATCAACATGATGATAGACCAAGATCATGGAGACAAAAATAGAATAGGGTAGAAGACAAATTTAAATACGCAATGCAAATAAGTTATTGTTTTTGACATAATGTACATGATACTTAATTATTGACATTACATACATTACAATATTTGTACTTACTTTAATTCTTAATGCTGATTGTAATTGTATTTTTTTTTACTTTGTATATACTTAAAACACTTAAATCTCGCTTTTGCATGAACGCTGGC
Source organism: Acleris literana (assembly GCA_946894065.1). Classification (NCBI taxonomy): domain Eukaryota; kingdom Metazoa; phylum Arthropoda; class Insecta; order Lepidoptera; family Tortricidae; genus Acleris; species Acleris literana. The sequence goes on along the minus strand of OX335668.1, from coordinate 13,930,178 downwards.
CTAGTCACCGCACCAGCTGTCACCTAAGCCACCACGCGCATAGCAACAGCGGTGACATAATTTTTATTACATTATTATGCGCAGAAGTCTTTGGAAAAGTATCATCACTATCTATATATATATAAAAGGCAATTAACTATAAAATTTCCGTATTAATTACAGTGTATGAAAAGAATTTTAATTACATTTTGATCAATAATCCTTATTATACTTTAAAGCATTACATTATATAACATCATTAACCCATTCACTGTCAGCCACTGCTATGAGTGCTATGCTTTAGCCCATAGCATATTTTTTCTGTGATGTAGTCAAATTTAGCTACAAACAGTGTATCCCACTATCAGGTTGTTGGCCCTGATTGTGTTCACTTAATCTTAAAATTACATGTGTCATACAACAAAGCCGGCAAGTTTTCCATTGCTAATGCAATTAAGAAATAAATTACTATCAGCATGTGCATTAACTATACCTGCAATTCATCTGCTTATCACCGTTTTGGGGAACAGTAGCTTTAACCTAACAATTGAATAACTTTTCTAAATCTTATTCAAGTGATAAGTGACATGAATTTTAATTAATGTTAAATCTATGGTAGGTACCCATTAAGTGGCTTGTTGAAAGGAATATTCACATTTTTGCATGTACAATTAAACCTGAGCTAGCCTCGCTTCAGTTACTGTAAATTTTCTGTAACACTTGTACATAGACCAGAATTTGCGTATAGGTACATATAAAAGAAGGGACTAACTGGCTGATCGGTCAATCAACAAACCGATGGACCTAGGGACTTGAAATTTGTTGGGAATATTCCTTAGATATCCTAGAGATGCAATAACAAGGGATTTTTGGAAATACACCTACATACATAAAAACCTTCCATGATAAGTTATCTAACGGATGGTGAAAACCACACAGACAGAGACGTGGAAAACAATCTTGTTTTATACTAAATAAAGATAAAGATGATAGAGATTAAAGAAATAAAAAGACATATACCTACACTTAAACACTGCATATTTCGCTAAACAGCAACAGTAACAGTCAGTTCAATTGCCGGTGTGAGCAAGGAGTTATAGGTCAACATAGAAAACAGCAAGAGCAACAGGTAACAAAGTGAGAAACATACAAATAAATGGTAAACACCAATGTTAGCAAAAATAATTAAATATCGAAAAAAAGTAACGTACTGTGACGCAACCAATTAAACGAAAGGATGCCAAAATAAACAAGTTACCAGAAATTCGACTTACAGGCATATTTGTATGTTTAGTAAGCAGGGAGTGCTAGTGAAACTGAATGCAATTTTTCATATGCTATCTTTTGAATAGCTTTCAGTGACTCGTTCCTCTCTAATACCGCGAAAATAACTGGTTTTTTGAAACCTACGAACGAACAATTCGTTACACTACACAGCAGAGAGCAGAGAGCTATACTACAATACTTTAAGGGTAATATTATGAATGAAATAAGGGTTTAAGGCCAAGGCTTTAAGCACAGATTATAGGGTATGTCTAAAAGGAACTATGAAAAGGAAAGATCCGTGGCCCGTTTCACGAAGCCACAAGTTACAAATTAAAAGCGGAACTCTCTTTCTAGCAAACGGAGTTAGAAAGAGACTTCTGCTGTAAATTGTAACTTTTTGCTACGTGAAACGGACCTCGATCTCATCGCTGGACCCTATTTCATTACCTACGCTACGATGGCAAAGAAATGTGTCCCATTATGCCAAAATGGTCTTTAGTCTCAAAGACATAACGCTATTTAGTTATTTCTACCATATAGACATAACCTTTAGTCTTTAGCCTTTATTTAACATAGTATATCCGCTTCATTGTCTATTTATGGGAAGCCCGGCCGGATGGGTGTAAGGCGCTGTGAACATTGCATCGTGATTGGAGCACCCAATCCGTGATTCGGATCACAGACATGCTGTCACTGTCATGCCGTCAGTTGTCACTGTCAGACTGAACCACAGCACTGCACAGCACTGTCTCTGTCTGTAAAGTATAGTGTGTTTTGTAAACTTTTCGGAAATTGGACCATAATAAAAGGTCCGTCCGTGAAAGTGATAGAATTGTAGAAATGCAGAGCCTCTTGCCACTATTCTAAGTAGTCCGACATATTATTCAAGATTGCCGGTAATTTAGATTTTAATTTAAGTAAAATATCGTAATTAGACTGCGACTTTGGTCTGTTTGTTCGTCATCGTTTTTAGGGAAGATTCGTGTACAGGACCATTCTCTTTTACTCGACTGTTTTTAACCGTCCAAATATTCCATATTCTATAAATTATTTTAATGTACCTAAGGTTGTAATTTGTCATTTTTGTTGTTATAATTGTTTTAAATGATTTACTTATTTTTAGATCGTCCAGCTGTTGTATCAGCAACTTTTGTTGGAAAATCATTTCAGTAGCTACCTGCCTTGACAGTGGCAGTTTTGTTGTAATGGCCGGTAGCCATATATAACCAAAAAATATGCCACTCAGCATAAGTAGCTTGAAGCTTAAACCTATTTGTTTATCTCCTATTTTCTGTCAGTCTCTTCAGAGATGTTTTAATAACATACCATTTTTGGACCTCTATCAAAATGCAATTGGTAAGCAATATATTCTATAGAGATAGTAATAAAATATGAAATCCTTAATTTACTGGAAAATATAAGATGTGACATTGTCCCATTTAAGTACTTGCAAAAACTTTTTTCAGGGCACCCTGTTGCCGAATATATGCAAGCAAAATTCAAAAAGAAATATCCATCTTTAGAAATGATGAGTCAAGACCGGTTACAATGCTCATTGCAAATATTAAAAAAGTTCAGTATAGATGTCTCAGAAGCATGTACCAATCCCCATGTGTTCTGCATTAACCCAATTTCATTGGATAACTATGGGGAAATACTTAGAGAATGTGGATTTGTTAACATTGTTCCGAACCATCTTATAAGGTGAGGGAAATTTTATTGAATTTATTTACATTTAACAAGGTTAGAGGCTTTCATCCTAATCTGATTGTGGCAGCCTCAGTAGGCAATTTAGGCAATAGTTAATAATCACCATAGCTCGGACAGGTCATAGCAAAAACAGATCTGGAAATAGAACAAGATTCAATAAAGTCGTAATATCTAAGATTTATTATCTAAAGAGGATATTATCGTAATTTAAGATTTTCAATTTACTTAATAATGAAATAAAATGAAAATAGTGAATAATGATTTACACAAATAATTAAATTTAAACATTAGATTGTTCCAGAAAATGCAGTAGTCTATTGTTGCATAATGTTCAATACAACTATCAGCATTAAAAAAAAATGTTAACCTTCACAAACACATAGTAAATTTTGGGTTACTGTTATAAATGTAATTGAAAAATATAATTAAATAATACTGTACATAATACGTTTCTATTAATCTTTTGTTCTATTGCCGTGTTGTGATTGTTTTGCTATGACCTATTGGAGCTATGATAATAACTCAAAATATTAAACATATTTAGATTGAGTTGGACAAGTAAACCTTCCGTCTCGGTTCGAGTCACACAGAAGTAAATATGAAATGGGTTATTAATTTGAGGAGCAATCAACTTACTTTAATTGAATCAACAGAACCTCTAACTATACCACTTCCACCCTCTGCCGTCAGAGTTTATTTTCTTTTAAAAAAATGTGTACAATCAATCAATCATTGTGGTCTCTGCCTACCCCTCTGGGGCAATGTACAGTCAATGTCAGATTTAATAAATTATTGCAAATAGTTAAAGAGGCCATAGAATCTTGAATGTTCCTTGATTCTAAAAAAATATGCTCCATAGATAGCATTAGTTCTCACCGTTTGAGCGGGCTTACCTAAAGTGGTGATGTAGGCATATCCACTGACACAAAATAATCTTGATATTTTTTTGGCAAAATAATGTTAATATTATTCATAGAAGAAGAGAATAATTTATTTATTAATTCAAATACATTTTACATGGCATTACCGTATAACCAAATAACCAATACTCTGAGAAACTTAACTAATACTAACAAAAAGTAGAGAAAGTAAAGTAAAAAAATAATAACAAAAAGTAATTCGGTCATACGAGACGGTCAATAATCCAATATCTTGCAAAATCTTAGACATTCATGGCACACAGTTGCCCCTTGCCACATAACCATATCACGTAATCAAATGCACGCAACCAAGCACATACAAAAGTTGCACAGAAAATTTGATTGTTCAGTAATAATTATGTATTATGATAGTATAATTAGGGGAAGCAGATTTCGAAAATTATATCAAATTTGGAATTCAAGATTGTGGCCATGATGTAATTTTGAAAAACTAATTATGGGTATAAATTATTTTCTGAGTTATTACAGATGCCCATTTTAAAAATGATATTAAATTTAGAATTAAGATGGCGGCTATGATGTATTCTAAGTTTTCTAAGAAATTTGATATAATTTTTAAATTAGGCATCCATTAAAACGCAGAAAATGATACACATGATGATTTTTTCGAAAATACGTCATTGCCGCCGTCTTGAATTGGAAATTTTATATAATTTTCCAAAACTACGTTCTCGAAAACTTACCCTTAAAGTTACGTTATACCCACGACGATTTTTTAATAAACATCATGACCGCCATCTTTAATTCCTAATTTAATATCACTATCGAAATCTTTGTACACCAGCAATAATATATTATCCAACATTGGGCGCAGGAATCTGACACGCTTTTACCTCTAGTAATAGACGTGAAGGCGTGAGTGTATGTATGTATAGTACTAAGGTAGTACCTATAATTTAGTCACTATGGTACCTCTCAATTATAGATTTATTTGCATTTGCCGTAGATGTTGATAATTTTGATTGGTCTTATGATGGATTCAAAAGACAATAGTAAGTACTGTAGCGCTCCATAAAAAATAGGGGTACGGAACACTACACGGGATGGTTGCGATAAAACCATCAGCACGTTAATTTGGACCTGTAAAAAATTAAATAAAACCGAACGAATTTCAACAAGGTTATATAATTAGGGAACACACAATGATTAGATTAAAACAAATTACTTACAATGCAACTATAAAAACTAGATTACTAGGCTGACACAGAACTTTGCTTAGGTAACCAAAACGAATTATCATAAAACGGTCGGCGGATTGTCACGTTAATAAAGCTTTTTTAATTTAAAACACATCGTCTAATAAAGGTAAAAGTCCACCTTAGAACACGGTCAAGCCAAAACTTGTATACAATATATAGGTAAAACTAAATCGAACTATAATAGAATGAATCGGTTTAGGTTCAAGAAGCGCTTCATGATTAAAACTGATGAGTTCGGAGTATAATGAAATATGGATAACAAATTGAGGTGTTGATCGGTAAAAAAAAAGGTCCAGATACCTAATTAAATTTATGGCCAAAATACAACCAAATGTAACCTTAGATAGGTTAGGGGGGAGTTCGCGGACTCAATTTGAATTTTGATATAAATAAAAATCAACGAAATGTGGGACTATCCTGTAAACTTCCGTCGTCGCTGACTTGCCGCCGTACGAAGATATAGCCGTAACGCTGCGTTCGTCGCAACTGATGCAGCGGGAAAAGTCTGCGAGCACTACCGCAAACGACGAGCCGTCGCCAGTGAACCCGTTGACGAACCACACGGTGATCTGCAGAGCCACCCGTCCAGATCTTCCGCTGGGGCGAAGAGTCGCGTGATATGGGGTAAGCGGAGGTGCTGCAAAGGACACCTTTACTCACAAAATTGAACGAAAAGGACGGAAGAAAGGCTTCCTAAAGATGGGGGGCAGAGAAAGCTGAACGGCAACAAAAACCAACTCACCCGCTATCCGGACATACAGAAGACAACAGCACTATCTCGATCGGTCAATAATCGAGACCACGGCGTAGTAGGAAAGGCGTTCGCGTAACATCATTACCGGACGCGGCACTCGAAACAGGCTTAAAATTCCATGCAATAATAAAAACTAGGCAGTGCAGAGACTATCAAATTTTCCGAAGTATCAAGGCGAGAGTACGAGATTGAATGACAGTACCATTACGAGGAACGGATTTAACAAAAACGAATTCAAAATTCAAAACTGTCAGTAGAAATTACAAACTCTAACCGGTCAATGAACAAGTCCGCAATACCAAAAAGGCTGAGAAACGAAAAAGGCGAAATAAATTAGCAATAATTAACGCGAACCAACGCGATTTGTAGCGGTAATGCTACAATTATCCCCTCACTAGAACAAAAAAATTGACAACCCTAAAATAATATCGAAGTGACATCCCTAAAATTTCCAAAAGTGACAACCCTAAAATAATATCGAAGTGACAACCCTAAAATTTCCAAATGTGACAACCCTAAAATAATACACTAAACCTAAACAACACCAACCAACACACACACACTAGATATCATCCTAAACATCGAACACGAAACACCAAAAACACACTTTAAAATATCAAGGTTAAACACAAACAGCATTTGTGAAAGTCGACCTTGATAAGGTTAACCCAAAATGAAAAACAAAACTACAGACGCGCCGAAAATCACACCTGAAAACCAAAGATCGCTCACTTAGTATAGTTGAACCGAAACGAACTTGATACTAGACTGACTAAACTAGGACCGACTCTGACTAACTGCAATTACCTACCCTAAAACATCTAGCCTAACGCATTAAAACTATTTTATTTATAATACAGCCTGCAGGAAAAATGCACCACTATAACTAACTTACACCTAGTACAGTCAGCCAAAAAAAAACTGCAGAAAATGTGTTTAACAGACCATTATTACAAACCAAAGCAAAGACAAGAAATAACCTACCTCAAATACAAACTAGAAACCCTAACAAATATCCGTGACGAAAATTGAATCAAACTATCCTAACACTAAAAACTAGGGATTATATAAATCAACCATCACAATATATACAAAGAAGCCTATCAGAACTATCAATCAAAAAAATAAAGTCATAACGAATAATCATACTGGGTATACCAAATGACAGAAAAAGTAACACGATCGGGATAAGTACTCTAACCGAAAATTCCAAGACACTAGCTCTTAAACTAAGGCATACCAGTGCACAAAGTTTACTGACCAACCATTCCGCTATGATACCTAAAATCACTGATTAAACAGTTACCGGAAACTATATAATCGTTGACCCAGTAACATAGCCCAACAAAACAATTCCGTCTTGGAAATTCGCGCGAGAAAAACAACAAGTATCAAGACCTGTTATTGCACTATAGTTGATACGATGGCAAACAAATACCTAACGTGAACAAAGTAATAAGTGATAAACCAACTTCGAACTTTGAATAACAATATGTATAGTCAGACCGAAAAAAGTGAACACGGAAAGGAAAATTCCCTCAACAAAAGTCGACGCAGAGGAAATTGGGGATAAAAAACTGACCTCCAAATCTACCTGAAAGCAGAAATACGCTGAATGCAACAAACAAGGTGGAACGAAAATTACTCTCAATCCGAGAGTTGGAAGGAAGAAGAAGAAAGAAGTAAACTCTAGACCACCGCGAGGGCGGCCTAATGCCCTCGCGGCATCTACCACAAAACCTCCACGGAGGGGGCGTAAGGCCCTCCGTGGAGAAAACCGGGAGAAAGCACCTCACAACCTCCGCGGAGGGGAAACAGGGAAAAAGTGCAAACAGAACCTCCGCGGAGGGGCATCAGGGGAAATTAGAAAAAATATCATACGTTGACTATTATAAATAAAATTGCAAAACCAAAGACCGAAACAAAAAAACCAAAAGGGGGGAAAACGTTGAACACAATGGAACCTTTAGAATTTTGGGAAATTATAGAAAGAAAGAACGGGGACACCTAAAAAAACGACAAACAAAACGCGCAAAAAAAAAAATTGTCCAAAAATTAAAATTTTACAAATTACCGTATCGCCTAAACAAACAAATCTATTAATTACCACCGCAAAGTCAAAAAGGGGGGTGAGGAACACCACGACCCAAACTCCCGTAAAGAAAAATTTTCGACACAAGGCGCGTTCGTTCCGACTGTGCGCCATCTTGGGCACACAGTCTGAACATATTTAAAACCGCAAAAAAATACGCCCGAGTCGAAAACTTAACGCGTTTCATGGTGGCTAGTTCATCCAGACCATGTTCCATCTTAGACCCACGGTCTGAATATATTCAAAACATAAGCAACGCCATACGCGAACACGAGACGAAAATTAGTGTCCCTACACGCGAAAACGGCATGTCACAGAGCACATGGTATAAAAACATGCTGGGGACAAAAACTAAAAACCAATCATGCTAAAACACCAGATACCCTAGTAACAAGGAGAAGTACCTAGGGGCGAAAAGGTTACATGCAAAATAAAAACAAAACCACTCACCTTAACGGACCCTAACTACGAAACACATGATAGGAAAATAAAATTCGGGGGTGAAAAATTTATTCGGTGGGATTGAAAGACTGTTTGTTTTGGATGATATACAAGTAATTATTTTAGAAAATAAACATTATCACAATAAATTAAGATGTCAAGTGGAAAGTAGGCGTCAGCTCCAGATACGCGACTCGAAGCCAGGGAAAGTAAAGCGCGGCGAAGTCATCGTACCACTGGAACCGTAGATATTATGAGCTCCGCTACAACATAAAAGAAAAAGGATTAGTAGCAAAGAGGAACGATTTATTGGTCGATTACGACCAATCTTTCCACCGACGACAAAAAATAAAAATAAAAAAAGTATTTGACACATTAAAAAAAATATAATAAAAATCACTTATCTTCGGGCGCCATTTTGTAGCGCTCCATAAAAAATAGGGGTACGGAACACTACACGGGATGGTTGCGATAAAACCATCAGCACGTTAATTTGGACCTGTAAAAAATTAAATAAAACCGAACGAATTTCAACAAGGTTATATAATTAGGGAACACACAATGATTAGATTAAAACAAATTACTTACAATGCAACTATAAAAACTAGATTACTAGGCTGACACAGAACTTTGCTTAGGTAACCAAAACGAATTATCATAAAACGGTCGGCGGATTGTCACGTTAATAAAGCTTTTTTAATTTAAAAGACATCGTCTAATAAAGGTAAAAGTCCACCTTAGAACACGGTCAGGCCAAAACTTGTATACAATTTATAGGTAAAACTAAATCGAACTATAATAGAATGAATCGGTTTAGGTTCAAGAAGCGCTTCATGATTAAAACTGATGAGTTCGGAATATAATGAAATATGGATAACAAATTGAGGTGTTGATCGGTAAAAAAAAAGGTCCAGATACCTAATTAAATTTATGGCCAAAATACAACCAAATGTAACCTTAGATAGGTTAGGGGGGAGTTCGCGGACTCAATTTGAATTTTGATATAAATAAAAATCAACGAAATGTGGGACTATCCTGTAAACTTCCGTCGTCGCTGACTTGCCGCCGTACGAAGATATAGCCGTAACGCTGCGTTCGTCGCAACTGATGCAGCGGGAAAAGTCTGCGGGCACTACCGCAAACGACGAGCCGTCGCCAGTGAACCCGTTGACGAACCACACGGTGATCTGCAGAGCCACCCGTCCAGATCTTCCGCTGGGGCGAAGAGTCGCGTGATATGGGGTAAGCGGAGGTGCTGCAAAGGACACCTTTACTCACAAAATTGAACGAAAAGGACGGAAGAAAGGCTTCCTAAAGATGGGGGGCAGAGAAAGCTGAACGGCAACAAAAACCAACTCACCCGCTATCCGGACATACAGAAGACAACAGCACTATCTCGATCGGTCAATAATCGAGACCACGGCGTAGTAGGAAAGGCGTTCGCGTAACATCATTACCGGACGCGGCACTCGAAACAGGCTTAAAATTCCATGCAATAATAAAAACTAGGCAGTGCAGAGACTATCAAATTTTCCGAAGTATCAAGGCGAGAGTACGAGATTGAATGACAGTACCATTACGAGGAACGGATTTAACAAAAACGAATTCAAAATTCAAAACTGTCAGTAGAAATTACAAACTCTAACCGGTCAATGAACAAGTCCGCAATACCAAAAAGGCTGAGAAACGAAAAAGGCGAAATAAATTAGCAATAATTAACGCGAACCAACGCGATTTGTAGCGGTAATGCTACAGTACCTACTTTATAAGTTCTTACCTGGATACTTATATGAACTTTCCAAAAAAGGTAAGTCCTTCTAAAAAAACAGAATAATAAATCGAAATCTGCGTGCTTAACATAATACACCAGAAAATGAAAAACAAGACGAATGTTTCAAGAAGAGGAATAGCTACATTTAGTACCTACCGATTATTTTGATTATTTAAAAAAATCTTAAAATATTATATCCATGCCGTACTTCTTCAGGATATGTTCCATTGAATCACACCAGGAATTGTTGAAAAAATAACGCGCTATTTTTCAAAATAGTTGTAAAATCACTTCAAACTGAAAAATATAAAATGTACCTACCCTCAGGAGAATACATTTTTAGTAGATTTCAGACCAAAAAAGCAATATTTTAGTCCCATGGCTTGCTTCTTTGAAGAAGGACTTATTACATGCTTAATTAATTTATACATAATTATGAACACTTATGCCACAGCGGTCAATGAAAAATGAAACATTTTACGAATAACGCACGTTGAAATTCTAAGGGCTCTTAAAATAATTTAGAACAACAGTCAGTTAAATTATTGTTAGTTTGACACAAAACATATGAACATTACCTAGGTACTCATTAATACCAAATAGTCACAATGTAATTTTCGATAATAGTCACGTGATGTTAAGTTTGCATGAATGTATAAAATATAATCAGCTTAAAAAAACATATTTGTCATATGTAAAATTTACAACGTAACATTTGGTCTGTAGTCTTTGTGGTGCAGTCGCCAGCAATAATAATTATATTATCCAACATTGGGCGCAAAAATATCAGACACATCTTTATTACTAGAGGCACTAATACAGTTATGTTAAAGCTATAGGAAGCGGTCGGCAACACGCGGCCCCAGGGCCGCGTGCGCCCCGCAGACGTCTTGCTTGCGGCCCGAGAATGTTTTATAAATAAGTTACAAATTTCAAAATACTAGGGTCAATATCACAAGTGCGGCCCCCCGGCCTTTAGTTATTTTGCCACCTTGTGGCCCGTGCCTGCCAAAAGGTTGCCGACCGCTGCTATAGATAGACATGTTTTACCTAAGTTATGTCAATCCATTTCTAATTTTAGATACCGCACACTAGTTAAATCTCGAACAATAGCCCAGCTTAAAAGAGAAGGGCTTATGAGAGATGATATACAGCTAGAAGAGAAGTTGCAAGAGTGCTTCAAGAAATGGCCACCATTCCACAAGACAAGACACAGCTTCCCTGATTCAAGCACCTCTATTTGTATGTGACTATCAACTTTGTGATAGGTAGTTATAGAAGGGGTCGATGAATGGCATGAACAAAACGAATGTATTTTAACGTTAGTTTGAATATCGAAGAAAAATGTCTATATAATACTTTCATTCACCCATTTGGTCAATATATTGCAGCACTAGTTCTCGTGAAACATTCTATACTTACCTACTTAATAATTAATAATTACTCTTCTGATACCTAACATAAGTACCAGCCGACCTAAATGCTCATCTATCCGTCCAGTATTAAATATATGCCTCCACTAAATTCCTCCGGTTATTTTAAGATGCAGTCCCTCTTTTCCACTTCTTGGCACAATGTCGTCGGCACATCTAGATTTAGGTATACCAGCCCCCTATTTCACCATACTAATAATTAAAGGCGACGAGCGACGATTCGGTATACATTGCAGACTGCAGAGCTAATCACATTTACATTGCTAGCATTCATATAAGCTGCGCAACGTTTACTGAAATGTCAACTGTCCCTGTAATTGTCAGGATCGTCAAATAGGGGACAAGTCCTCGGCTGCCTGGGCTTAGCCTCCACCTTGTCCTAATGCCGATGCTATTAACAAGCCGGTATTGTTAATAGCGATCGGCAAACTTTATTTGTGAATTATGTACGAATGACAAGTATGCAGGAAGTTGTGAGTGCGAGCGTGGTAGCCATTGCCAGCGTTGAGAACTGTACCTTGATTTTCTAAGTTGCAATTTGTATACTTTTCAGTGACTGTTCGCCTCAGTGTTTTAGAGAGTTACCTCACTTGGAAACTAAAAATTAGTCCTGATGAGTTTAAGAAATATTGTCAGAACTATTTGCCACTGAAACATAAACCAATGCATGACATTGAGGAAGCTATAAACATAGCAGAAAAGGAAATCAAGTTTGATGTTCGTGGAATCAGAAGAAATGGCTTTATAATATCAGCAGATCCAACAAACACAAAGCTGATATTAGAACATGTTGATACTCTGGCTGGCATCGACATCAGAGACGCGATTAGGATCGAGCCTGCTATTTTGAAGAATAATTATAATTCTCTCTTGCAAATCAGAGATATTTTAGAAGTATGGATTTTAAATAGATTTAGTTAAGTATTATATACTAAAGAACTTATTTAAATATTATACCTAATCAGCCCTCGTGCACCTGTCTTTATTTAATCTTTATAATAAAACTTAAATCTCAAAAGAAGGTTTTTTTTTCAGGAATACAGTATACCGCAAGATGCTCAAAAACGTTGTTTAAAAGTATTCTGCATGTGCCCTAAATCCGTGCGCGAGCGCTTAAATGAGTTAAAAAACTTGAAGGAATACAATATCTTATCAACAAATCCTAGGGTAAGAGCATTTTTAACTAGGGAAATTTGGTTTTAAACCGTATAATGTCTTGTAATAAAATACATAAGTGCTTGATTTATTTAAGGTTCTATCAATGGTTATACATAAACGCAAAATGATGAACCGCCTTAGTAAAATACAGGCAGCTAGGAAGCAGTGCTACAGTCTCAACCACTTGGTCTCCTCCAGCAAAGTATTTAATGAGTAAGTACAAAACGAGCAATATTACTGAATCACAATGAAAATCATTAAAGAAATGTATTTACTTATTGATATTTTTCTGTTTTAGTTACATAAGCAGTTTCGGTAACAAAGTATGTGGGCGAGATATAGCAGTGCTAATAACGTCCTCCCTCGAAGTCCTAAACAACTCTACAACAGCCGTTCCCGAGGATCCATTCAAATTCGTTCTGTCACAACTCAGGCGTCACAAATTTTGGCTACATGCAGCACTCAATGTAGTAGACGAAAACATATATTTTCTTAAACAAAGATTCCAAAATGAAGTTATCCTGAAAAATTGTCAGATCTTACTGTACCCAGTGTAAGTGTCTGCGTACTTACCTCGCAGTGAATTTTATTGTGCATCTTTAGTTTTCAATGGTGCGCGCAATTATTTGAGAAGTTTTAAAAATTACCTAACCCTAAAAATAAGATAATAAATGTAGTATGGTTTATTTTAGACGAAGGAGTTAATAGTGTTTTTTATATTTATGATCACGAAAACACTGGAATTTATCGATATGATATTATTAAACCACTAACATCTTCACAACTTGCAGAACATGATGGAAAAGTTGATATTGTTTTAAAATGATAAACAGCTGGGTATAAAATATTATTCATCGTTGTTTATCAAGGAAGAGGCTTTTTGTCGACCAGTCTTAGTACCTACCTTAACGCATTTCCGTGAAAATTATATTTTTTTTTTAAATAACACCCCAATACGTTCATTTATTATTTATTTATTATTCTTGGTCGGCGGGCCTGCTTAAGGGTTATCGTCGGTGAAACTGCAAAACCGCGTAAGTAACATTTTTAATGAGGAGCAAAATGCACCTTTTTTCTAAGAAGTTAAGGTTTATTTGGCTCTATAATAAATTTGTTGGTTACGCGGTTTTGCATTATAGCCGACGTTATACTTGTTTATATTATGTTAAACTAGAGGGTGCCCGAGGCTTCGTACTCGTTGAATTAGGTTACCGCTGCCCCCTATTTTTATCACAAACTTCAGAGGCTCAGCCTAGTTTGGGGTCCACTGGATATTGCTAATTGTTTTTCTTTTTGTTTCTCAATTAAAAAAAAACATTTTCATTTTTATCCCTAAGGGGATGAATTTCCATAAATCCCTTCTTAGACCCCTTGGATATCCAAGAAATAATCTGTCTAAATTACAGGGTGTAACGCGGTTTCGGCTGTGCGTTGATAGATCAGTCAGTCAATTTCTTCTTTTATATATATTTGAATCAATTTTTCAGACTAGATTTAGAACAATACATCGAAGTCCTCTTGTACATGAGAGATGGCCGGCAATGTAAAGGAAAACTGAAACTCGATGCCGTTTACGGAAGCCTAAAGTGTGAACATTTTACCGATGACCAAGTACTGAGCTTGGTGCTTTACGAGATTGAAAAGAAGTACCACTTTAGCGGAGACGGCATTTGGACCCGACAAGACGGTGTTAAAATAGAGCCCCACTCTGGTAACTGACCACTTCATCAGCAGTCGGTTAGTAATCTACCCTTGGTATGAACTGTTAGTGTAAGTTTTATCATACGAGTATGTAGATATAAATAATAAAATGAGAAATAAAACACTCCTTTAAGCACATCAGTAATATTATTTAACATTCTTGTAAATCGGCTGCTTACATCTACGATCGCAATCTCTCAAATTTTGTGCTTTAAAATCAATATTGCTTTTGGAATACTTTAAGAAGGTAAATACACAACTAAATATTTATAGTTATGAAATTAAAAAATACACATGCAGTAGGTAAAAACATATTAAGTTAGAGCTATGGTTACAATACTCGCCGTAAAGCTAACTAAAAATAATGTTCTAAATAATTGATCTATAAGTATTTTATATAAAAGTACAAACTATATCTAAGTATTTAATTTGAGTTCTCGCTACATCCGCATACAGCTAATTAACTAAGTATATCGAGAGATCAGATGGGTTCCTGCCTTTTCATCTGTTTTGGTAAAGTTATATTGGTAAGAAAGTACCAATATTATTAATATAATGTACTACTTATTAATATTCAAGATATTTATTTTACTCCCAGTGAATTAGGATTTTTACAACAAATATTTAAATATAAAAGTAAAATAACAAATACAAAAATGAACATTATTGAAAAAAACGGGTGCCGCCGGCAGCGGGGCTAGACGCAAGCTCATGGTGGTTAGGGCTGCAGAGAGAGGAACCTCCCCAAGTCTCGAACGGTATTGTTATTATTATTATTATTATAGATATTTATTTAATTTTCTGTACATTAGGTTTTTTATAACAAATATTCAAATATAAAAGTAAAATAACAATACTAATACAAAAAAAATAGACATTATAAAAAACCTAACCTACGAGTGCCGCCGGCAGCGGGGCAGGGCTCAAGCTACCGGTGGTTAGGGCTGCAGAGAGAGGAACCTCCTCACAATACGTGCCGTGTCGAGGAGTACTGCCTTCTGTATATGGCCCTTGATCCAGCCATCTAGCGAGAGTCTCTTGAGATGTTGGTCGGGACTCTTCGCTATAAGACCGTTTGCCGAAACAACTATAGGGACAATGATCGTCGAGTCAACATCCCACATGGCGGTCACCTCGTGAGCCAAGTCAAGGTACTTGCTGAGCTTGTCCTTCTCGGCCTTCACGAGGTTCTCGTCATGCGGGATGGTGATGTCGACGAGCACTGCCCGGCGTTGAGATCGATCTGTCAATAGTCCTGTCCGTGATGACAGATCGATCCCAATAGAGCGTAGCACGACCATTTTCGAGAACTGGCGCCGGTGCGTACTTATTATTATTATTATTATTATTATTGAGTATTTATTTATGAGTATATTGTTTTTTTTTCTCCTAACACCAGGAGCTGTTGAATTGAATCAAGCTATTTCCCTGAAGATTGTAAGTGATAGAACATTTTCGCTGACTTCGTTTTGCCGTCTGTACGTCAAATTATAACTATCTAAAGATCATAATATTTAATCACTTTTGAATAGGAAAATGATTTGATATGACAACAATGCATTTAAAAATATGTGGCGTTAAATTGCCTATTAAAGAGACGTGTCAGATATTTTTGACCCCAATGTTGACTAAGATATTAATGCTGGTCACTGTGCCGCAACTCATTTTCATCGCACTTCGTCAAAACATAAAAGGGTCTTTGGGCTTAAGTACTGCTTTTTGGTTCGATTTTATCCGATCGAGCTTTCTCTAATTAGTTTTACTCGACCTCGAAGGTCTTTTCAATACTTGGCATTGGCAGGTTTTATAGAAATTCGTTTGCATGTATAAACTAAAAATATACAGGTTAGAGGGAGGAACCAGCCCGCCGCAACCTCTTATGTTCTAACACTATCGTCGTTATCATTATATATCCTTATATTTATTTATAATGTAACTACTTAGTTATTGTAATTAATTAAATTGTAACTTAGTACTGTTGGCACACTTTATTCACGCTTTTGTCTAATATGTACATCGTAATAATAAGCTTATACAGGACGTCGCAGAACTTAACATAAGTATTATAGGGTAAGAAAGCGCCTTCTATACCGGTCCAGAACATAGTTTTAACTTGCCAATATGATAATTAGTTAAGGGGTCATTAAGGTTTTTTAATAATATTTATGTCCCGTTTTGGGACACCCTGTATAATGCCTATGTGATATCATTAACCTAATTATTTGGTTCTCTTAGCTGTAGATTCATCATCCCTTAACCTAAAACTGGCATGATAATATTACACAACATCTCATAATAATATAACTCACTCCAATGAGAGCGAACGCATACCAATACTCTTAACCTGCCATTACATAGCTTAGCAAAAAATAGTTTGGGAAAAAGAGGAAATAGGAGTAGATATATTGGCAACATTGTGTAATTTTAATATCTGAAGCTTTAATGTGCTAGTTACCATGTAAATCCACCTGTAACCACGCCGAACCCTTTTTTACCAGCCGATGGGCTTAACACCCCATAAATAATTAATAGAATTATATTGCCATTTTCTCAAAACCAGTCGTAAT
This sequence comes from Acleris literana, assembly GCA_946894065.1. NCBI lineage: Eukaryota > Metazoa > Arthropoda > Insecta > Lepidoptera > Tortricidae > Acleris > Acleris literana. The sequence goes on along the minus strand of OX335668.1, from coordinate 13,913,166 downwards.
AAGAAGTCTATAATGTTTAAATCTAACTAAATACTTTATCATTATAACACACGTATTAAGTATTCTAAAGCAATAAGGCACAAGGAATGCACGAGAATACTTTATTTAAAAAAAATATCTAATTATTTATTACCTAATCTAAATCAGAGAAACTACTGAAACGAGCGCTTCCAATAAACTTCATATTAATGTTGTCATTTCTCCAATTTCAATAGATATTCAACACAGAAAAAACAAACATTTGATTACTACTTCATACTAAACGCCAATCATTTTTACTCTTCTTGTGAACATGCTCATTACTTTACTATAAGCGAAGGTTTTTGACACGCACTATCCATGTGTGGTGACCTCTAAACAGTTCAGTAGGCACACATGGCATTCGTATCTTAACAAAAGTTGCGGACTTATGTCTTTTCCCAATATCCAAACGGCGGATAGATTTGATACTTCGGGTTAAGATTAGACACATTTTGTAAGTACCAATCTCAAAGTTTAACCTGAGGTAACGTTATCTATCCGCGGCTTCAATATTGGTAAAGGACCCTAATGAACACGCAATCCAGTAACAAGTAAATAATTTACCCTAATCCTAAGCTTATTTAAATTATAACGCAAATATTCTTGGTACTAGGAATAAAAATACTATTTAAAATTTATTTTAAACAAAAAAATCTCTCGAGTGCAGGTCGGCCTGGACCTACGTATTATTTGTGTGTATAATGCTAATGTTACTAATATTATTAATGAGAAATTTTGGAAGTTTGGATGTTTGTTACTCAATCACGATTCAACCAGTGAACGGATCGGTATGAAACTTGGCACACATTTGGTTTACGTCCTGGAATAGGATATATAATACTTTTTTATCCCGGAATATAAAAGTTCCCGAGGGAATAACGATAATTGAAATCTACGCGGACGAAGTCGCGGGCAGAAGCTAGTAACCTATAAATATGCTTGGTAGCGTTTTATATTAAAATTCCAGAAGCCACACAACAGAGGACATCCCTACCATTCTGCCATAAAGGCCTTACATTGAGGGACTACTCCGCATAAACGGGTGGTTCGAATACTTTGGAAAACATATATGTTACGTGTAATATAAACTCGTTAATAAAATAGTTATGTCAGATAAAAATAATTTCATGATTTATGGTTTAAAACTTTGAAAAACAATTATTTACACGCGTCTGGGATGCACAAACCGACAAACGAGCAAGGTTCTCGATAGGTAGGTATGTCGTTAGCCTTGCACGGTCACATTGCACAGGCTGGTGACTGTTCCTAAGAATCTAGCGCTCCTGGGTTTTCCATGTATTAAAAGACAATCAAATCTCTTCTCTAAATAGTATAAAACAAAGTCGCCTTCTGCGTCTGTCTTTTTTTTCCGTTTAGTCCTTACCCTACCACTACCCTAAAACACACGTTTGCACGTACACGTTTTAGTGGTCTAAAAATAGTGTAATCCCACCTTTATTCATCACCCTTTGCATATGTCCCTCGAAGCGCCACAAGATATTTGTCACGGCATTCGTAAATATTTCGCGGCGCTAGGAGAGAACATGTTGTCATTCTTTTTTACGAAATAATACTCCTTTTCGAAATTATTCTTGAATCATGGATATTTTTGAAAAGGAGTATTTCAATTCAAAAAAGGGGGAAGGGCGGTGTAGGGTTGTCCGGAGGTGGGCTCCATTTTGACGACGACGGGTTGGGAGAGGTCGGCGTGACGCTCGGGCTCGTAATGCTTGTCGTGAGGGGGCGCAGGGAGTGCGCATTTGTCGTAGTCATCGGGCGCATACCGGGGGGGCTCCTCGTGGAGGGCGCAGGGAGGGTACTTGTCCTCGTGCTCATGCGACTCGAGTTGCGGCGAGTGCGCCGCCATCATGGGGTAATCGCGGACACCGAGCGCAGGCGGGCTGCCCTCGCCGTACTCGTACCGCGGCGCGTACATCTGCCCATCGTGCCCGTTCAGCACCGTGGTGTACGAGTAAGCCGGCTGTGCGTTGAACCCGGGGTACGCACCCGCGCTCGGCGACAGCAAGTGATGCGACGGCAGTTCGTACGAGTGCTGATACGACCACGAGTCGGCCGGCGCCGGCAGCCCGTTCTGCGGGAACGCCGGCAGGTTCCCCCCAATGCCCGAGAACCCGCCGCCCAGCGTTGTCGAGCTCGGGGAGCTGGACCCTATGTATCCTGTCTTGCGGGGAGGCTCGCGCTTTCGCCATTTCGCTCTTCTGTTTTGAAACCAAACCTGAAAAATTTAAGTAACCATACGTTAACCTTTACACTTTCACGACACTGGCTCTTATAATCTGCCAAATTGGAGCAGTCGACGTTGCAGGTGATCAAATTCACCGCCGCTTTAAAGTCAAGTTTAAAGTAACTTTTTAATTGACAAACTAGTTAAAGCGACAAAGTACAAAAACGTTATCATATATTTATGATATTGACTAGGAGTCACTAGACATACATAGGTAGCAAACGCAAAATATGTTTGTTTTGTACCTGTACTCTTGATTCAGATAGGTTCAGCTTGAGCGCGAGCTCCTCCCGCGCGAACACGTCCGGATACGGCGCGCGTTCAAACGCCCGTTCCAGTTCCTCTAGTTGGTATGCAGTGAAAGTAGTCCTGCGAACAATGAAACAGTAACATTTCAAGACAACGTATGTTGTTAAACTTTCTCTCTCTCTCTCTCTCTCTATCTCTCTCTCTCTCTCTCTCTCTCGGCTACTATTTGGTCTGTTCGAAGTGTTAGTTTCAGGAACGTTGCAGCATTCTCCAGCTCTTAAAATACAAATAAGTAAGTACCTACCCGATTTAAAAGCCTTGCGATCTTACCTACCTTCTTATTCATAAACGCACAATAGCTAAGAATGCTTAGTTCTGTCATTGTGACATTTGCATCAGACAAAAAGTGACAAAGCATACTTTAACTAAAATAGGTTTATGGTACGTTAATGAATAAGGGGGTGTGTTTGTGTCTCTACAATACTTGGCCTTCAGGGATTTAAATGCTAAGTAAAAACATACACGACGCTTCGCTACAATACGGTCTAAACCAATCTCAAATCCTGCCCCAGGTCGCACGCGATACGTCACGGCCAATTAATTAACCTGCATAAGTAGCGCTCAATTATATATTCACAAATAAATGATTGTTATCACCCGCGCGTCCATCTGACGCGTGCAATATGGCTACGGGTGCGCGTGAGTTGATTGAGCGTGAAACGAAATGTACCCCACAGCGACGACTCTAATTGCCTGCCAATAACGCCGACCTTACCAACGCTATGCCATTAATTGCTTTGCCGCCCGTATTGTATCTCTTCGTTGTTAACATGCGATGGAATTCGCACTGTAATAGGGGGGATGCCGCTTTGTATTTAGGGTGCCATACCAAATACTGAAAAAACCGAGCATATCGAACCATGCTCAGTGTAGGGTTCCGTCGCCGTTACTACAAAGACAGAGACAAAAAACATCACCATTATATTATAGCTAATTCCCCATTTAAAGTTGTTTCGTGCTATCTTAGATGATTTTAGTATAAACATTTCATCCCCGCTTTACATGTATGAGAGGCAAGCAGCAGCAGAACTTTATTGCGTTTCTAATTTTTTATAAAAGTAAGACGTATCTAGTTGCGGAACCTTCGGTGCTCTTGTCCGACTTGCAATTGTTTTTTTTTACTTTTAGAATTTATCTGAGCCCATAATACCTACGTGTTCATTATTTATCTCCGCCCCAACACAAAAAAGATGTTTCACGTTGATAATTTATATCTGGCAATCGCCTAGTATCCAAACGGGTGAACTGGGTTCAATGCAATTTCTTTATTTATTTGAATACTCCCTCCGACCTCCTGTGTGGTGTTCGTGTTCTCAACGTAAAATTGGAAGCATTTTTAATGTTTTTGAAATATTATTACTAGTGTTGAACTATGTTTGCTAATTATGAAGGCGCCAAGAACTCTTTGTTAGGCAAACGTTTGTCAGGCGCAAGTCGGTGTGGGACGGATGCGTGCCGGTACCCTATTAGGCGCCCCTGGAGCAGCGGAGATGCCGGCGCGATAGAGCAATTGGCTCCCGCAGTCATACGGGTAATTAATTTTCTACGAATGCACCGCTATTGCACTAAACACCGACCAACGCTTTGACATACATTGAAGCCTCTACATTGTTGCTTGAAATGTATTTCGTGCAGTGTGGATCAGTGAATTACGAACGAAGACTGAATCATGTGGCGTGTGTCTCTAACGAAGTGACGATTTTCGGTTCGCGTCATGTATGCTATGGGGGTTGCGTATGTGTTTATTGTACACTTAAAATGACATCTTGGTCGTTTAGCACCATTGTAACTGCCAGTTAAAGCACATTTTCTGAATTGTTGCAGCAATGGTTGTTTTTTTTTTTGGCAACCGTTTTACTCGGGCCGCTTGCGCTTTCTATTTTTTGCCATATCGTTGGTCATCTTTATTTAATTTGCCATAACGTTTGTGATCCTAATAATCGTTATGATAACTTAAACGTCTTTAATTCTACCAATCGTTGCCCTAATGATTACTTGAACTAATGCAAGCGGTGCAATAACGCTGGGTTTACTGTCAAAACCCTGATAAACTGCCAGCGGGTCCTGGCGTAAATTGTCGCAATTCAACCCAACCCTCCTCACTCCGCTAGTCTTCAAACCTAGCCTTCACTTGCCTATCAGTTTCTGTTTGTTTGAAATGGCTTAATAACAATCCACATATCGTCGGACTAGATGTATCACCGCAAAAAGCATTTTTTTTTAAAGACATTTACAATTTATCACCAGGAAACTGAAACTGATTTGTAACTTTCTGCATAAATTTTTCAAAAAAACAGAATTCTAACAAATAAAAATGAATAAGTATCTAGGTAACTACAGTATTCCCAGCTTCTTAATAGCTTTCGACTGGCTATCGCTATCACGCTTGCACTCGCAACCGACAGTATATTCGTCACTCGTGTCTCATAGAAAAACGACGATTGCCGATAGCTATTAAGAAAATGGTTACACTGTAACTACAGTGACATTTATGTTCGTGATTTATTTATTAGGTAAATCAGGTTTATCACAAACACAATCTGGAGCGAATATAGCAACGAATATTTTGGCAAAATTTTTACGACAAGCCATAAATTTATGGGTAGTGAACATTATGGCTATCATCCAATATGTATGACAAAGGTGTTACTTAGTTATACAAATGACTTTAGAGCAAACCAAACTCTGTAGCCTAAGCAGAAAGCCCAAACAGTGTAAAGAAGCAACCTCAGGACGCTGTTAATGAAAAAAATCGAACGCATTGAAATATTTCCTCCGAATATTAAGTCCCTTGGTTCAGAAGTTTAGGCTCTATGTTGTCTGTCAGTCAGTCAGTCAGTCAGTCACAGAAGTCTTGTGGAGTTAACTGATGAACGTCCTTTATAAAAAAAGCTTGGAATGTCGTATAGGTACATATTTTACGTCGTACATATCCGTAGGTTCGCTTCCGTAAAGATAGTGGACACGTATTTAGATACTTTCCTACCTGAGCCACCAAAGGAATCCACTTACCATCTGTTATCGTAATTGTAAAATCATTGAATTAGCTATGCAAATAATAGTATTGGGGTGCAAAGCGATGAGTTGAACAATTTAAACAGAGGGTGCGCGCGCGCGCCACCTGTGCGGCGCAGGGCTCGTGCCGTGCATGTGACGTCACGCCCAATCGCGTGCCATAACTATGCCTACAAATATTTGAATTGAATGTACTTTGAATAAATACTGAACAAGAGATAACCTATTAGGTATGTACAAATAAAGTGATCTTGGGTAACAAGAAGATTATCTGAAAGAGCATAAATTTGAAGTAGTGGTCGGGTTACGATGAGTTATTTTTTGTAAAACATATGCCAAATGTCTCTTAATATACTCGTATCTAACCTCAAAGAAGCGATTTAATTTTTTTTACATTTACTATTTTTTTATTTAATTTTCTTTATTAAAAGGTTTATTTTATTTGTTTTGAGATGTTTGAATTTTTTTAGCCTCTGATTAGTTATGAGGTTTTGTTTATTCATACCGCTCTTTTATTTGCAGCAAAAATAATACAGCACACGAAGAGGAAGACATTTAATTTCCCCTTTCATTTTCATAAAATACAGTACAGACCGATAAGTTTCAAAAGATCTGAATCTCAAAGTCAAAAAAGACAAAAACAGAACAAATTTAACTATAAATTTAATATTTTTAAAAACTCCTTTTTACCGGGGTTCCGCCGCATGTTGCGTAATTTAAATGTAGAACTATGCCAAATTACAACTTTGTAGTACCAAGAGTCTCTGAGTAAAACCGCAGACAGACGGACAGACGGACAGATGGACATGACGAAACTAAGGGTTTCTTGTTGACTACGGAACCCTAAAAGTGCCAGTGTCTGGACAAGTTCGGAAATAAATCGAGCGATAATGCATTTTCGTACACAAACTTATTCGGGCTGTATTTCCCATCCTGGCATCCCCATAGCTTTTTCCCAGTGCCATTATGAACCTGATTATTTTAAGGATTACTTAAGTTAATGACTTCATAACCTAGTAAAAAATCAATCAATTAATCAATCAAAGCTTTAGGGTATTTCCCGATGACCTAAAAATTCAGCATAGATAGAGGCAGGTCTTACAGCACAGGTAAAGGAAAAAATTCGAAAGCAACAAACGGATCGGAAATTGTAAAATAACTATTTTACAATTTCGATCTCCATACGAAACAACAAGCTAGTATTATGTATATTATTTAATAGGAATGTAAGAATACTTAGTAGGTTGATGTCTACTACCTACCAAGAAGTACTGATATCCCAACAAAAAACACCAAAAAGATGCCTTTATTAGCAATCATTTGGATTGACTGTCAATATAGTGCCAAACTTTGCACCTTTTTAGATATCACATCTTTTGGTGGCACGTAAGAACTTCTTATCTGTTTTTTTTTAATCTATGTTTTGGTGGGATAGTGAGAACGGATTAAGTATGATACGCGCAATTTCAAATACGAGTAGTTATCTATCTTTATCTGTATCTGTCTTTAACGGTATTAAACTTTTCCTGACAGGGTTCAACGAAATCAAATCAGCAGGTAAGGAGTAAAAACTTGTCAAACAGGCTCATCCTCGCATTTTAAATATTGTAAAGAGAATTAAAAGTAATTATTAGTTACTTATTCACTAATAAATGAAAGGACACCGCACGGAAAGTACCTATGGAAAAAAAATAGGTGTATTTTGATAAAAATAATACATGTTACTTGTCTGGTCAATATACAAAAATATTTTGTGCGCAATTAAATCCTATGACTAGTATTTGAGAAAAGAAAAATTTGTGAAAAATTATTTGGATATTGATTCCATAGAAAAATGTACGGAGGAAAAAAAGTGGGCTGTTTCGAACGAAATTTTTTTTTGAACTTGAATAATTTATGTTAACAATAAAACCAGTTATGAAATATTTAAAATCCACAACTTTTCACCGATTAGTCAAAAAAAAACATGAAAAAGCAAGTATTTTTCGATAAAATTCATTTCTAATCTAAATATTGAAGATTAGGGGGCTGTGACACCAAATTTATATTTATAAAAAATATGCACAAATATCACGATTATAAAAAAATAATATTAAAATGCAGACCAATTTTTCTTATTTTTATGAAACGCTACAACTTAAAAACTAAACACTTTTTTATATTAGTTTTTGTGATGAAGTTGATTAATTAAATGGTCCCTAAAACATTTTTTTTTTCTTTCATACATTTTTCTATGGGTCCAATATCAATATGATTATTACTAAATTTTTGTTTTCTCAAAAACTAGTCATATTATTTTATTGCCCCCCAAGTATTTTTATATATTGACCAAGACACGTAACATATATTTTTTTATTAAAATTCACCGAAGTTTTTTTATCCATACTTTCCGTGCGGTGTCCTTTCTGTAAAGTAAAATATTCTTGACAAAGGAGCATGGCCGGGCGCCTTCGTAGCCCGTAGCAAGACGCTCGTAGCGTAAGAAGTTCGTAGCTCGACGAAACCGCTACGCGCAGGGCGGCGCGCGTGCCCTAACTAGCTACATTATGAAAAATACTCTTATCGTTACAGCTGTAACTCAATCAAGAATATGTAGGATGTAAAGTTTTATAGAAAGTGTTTTACTTTCGGTAGCACTTTCAGCATATAGGCCAGATATTTTATTTTATATTTTCAATCGCTTAAGCAACTGGGAATAAAAAAATCGCAATGCTTTAACCATACATATTTAAAAAAACAAACTTGATTATGTAACTATATCTAATGGTAGTAATCATTGAACGCAAAAGAAAGTGGTTTGCGATAGGACATTATGCATGAAAAGGAACATGACAAGGTTAGGTTTGGAGACTCACCTAGTTTTCTTCTTTTTGATGCCGTTGTTGTCGTTCTTCTTCTTGTCTCCCTTCTTGGAGGAGGTGTTGGGCGCTGGCGGCGGGTGCACAGGGTGCGTGGGGTGGGCGTGCGGCGCGTGCGGCGCGTGCTGCGCGTGTGCGGCGTGCGCGTGCGTGTGCGCGTGCGCGTGGTGCGCGTGCTCGGCCACCGGCAGCAGCAGCTGCTCGTCCTTGCGCTTGGGCTCGGCGAAGGGCAGCTCGTCGCGGTACAGCTCGGGGGGCTGCGCATGCCGCTCCTTGCCGAACTCGCCGAAGATGTGATCGTCGAAGCCGGGCGGCTCCATGGCGCCGGCGCCGGGCTCGAAGGCGCACTCGTAGCGGGCTCCTTCCGCGCACACGTACATGTACCCCTCGGCCGGCGGCGGGCGCGCGCCCGCTACCTCCGCTGCCGCCTCGGGCTCCGTCGCGGCTGCTGCCGCTACCTTCCTTAGCGTCTCGGGGCTCCCGAGACCGGTTCCTGCACGATTTATCTATCGGCTCCTATATTAGACAATTTGACTTCATTTAGCCTGGCCCTCGGGATCGACGAACGCGCGCGCCGTTCGTTTCGTCGTGTCCGTCCCGGTTAAGTGACTTTAATCAACTTTAACGAACTAACTGGATTTGCTCTACGGTTGGTCAATTTATATTATCATAATACAACGGAGCGCGCGGGTTTTGAGCCAATAGGGAGAGCATCGACGGCTCACTAGGAACTGGTGGAAGCGCTGTATTGAAGCTTAGTGTAACAGGAGAAGGATGCGTATGCACCGCGCGAGTGGGGCGCTTACGGCCGTGGCGCCGCGATGCGCACGGGCCAATGGCTGCGCGCCGCGACTCCTCCCCGCGCGGCGGGCGCCCCTCGCGCGGAGCTGCGGGCTCGGCGCGCCCGCCGCGCGCCCGCCGAGCCTGCATGCGGGGTTCCCACAAACACAACATTTGTTTGCCTTCATACTATTGTGGGGCGCGAACACCCACATCATTATTATAAAAGTGCATAGCACTTTATTGTAAATCCGTATCAGTACAACTCATATGTCTCTCTCATGATTTATAGCCGTGGGAACATCATTGAAGTTTGCTACAATACGAAAATTTAAAAAAATTACAATGTAATGTACCTATTCAAAGCTGACATCTTTTTGCATCTTATATTTTAAATTTTAACATCTTGAACAAATGGCCCGGTATCAGCGGCAAGCACTTACCTAATTATATATTTTTCTAAATTCCATAAAGTTTCATAGCCATCGTAACGCTCAATAACCTTCCGTCATAAATTCTTATGAAGTACCAAATATACATAATTAATGATATAAGAGTATGTACCTTTTTAACTAACAATACTTTTGCACCGAGGTACGAGAAAGAAAAAAATATTGGAACAATTCAAATGTAAATCCAAATGTTCTTCAATAAATAGGTATTTTTTGAATGTATATTCGGTTTACTAAATGGAAAAGAATGTGAGGGAGAGCGAGGCGCAGCAGCGCTCGCGCCGCCGCGCCGGCGCACTGGGCGGCGCGGTGCATCCGCCGCCTAATTATTAATTAACCGTTATTACTGGGGATTATTAATAAAACATTCGCCCTGACTATTGGCACTTAGATTAACGCAGAGGGAGTAATGGCGCGTTTCAGCAATTTCGGTTGTTATTTAATTGAAGTCAATTTAGATGATCAGAGTCTATTTAGGTTGGTGCTGGCGCTCGCCAGCGGGATCTCGGCTTCATTGGGCTTATTGGTGACTTTCAGACAACACGAATTGCACTCGCTGATGCACTTGGTCGCATACGCACGAGTTGACGGCGGAATCGGGTCACGCTGATGACCCGCGGCCTCGGGGCGGGCTGGTCTACCTGTGCGTGTTACATCAGTGGAGTGGTTATGATTGTCATGGAGTTGTAGTGCACGGGCAAGTGGTGGCAGCATATGTGACGCGAATGTTCGGTGCATCCTGTGAGTGCGTGTCGGCAACGGCTCCCGGACACGGGTGAGAAAGATGTGTGAGCGCCGGGGCCGGAAGCTCGGCGCTCGGACTCCGCCGGCTTCCTGTGAGCTCCGCGCTAATCCTGAACTGGGCCCAAAAAGAAGGATGAAATAATTAGGTAGGCCATAATAGAGCGTTAGCATTTTTGTAACTGGCTTAGTCTTAGAGAAGACACACGGGACACAGGTAAGTAAAGTAGTGGTAGTATTTTTAATATTTCTTTTGATAACGTTATAATGCGGTAAAATAAAAGTATTTAGAATAGGATTATTTTCATCTTATTTTTTGCTACTGGCCTGTAGAATTATGAATAGGTTGTATTCGTTTATTTTGAACATTTAATAGGTACGGTATTATTAATTATACATTTCTAGGCTAAAGTCTGCAAGCGAATTTTGGTTAATTTTTGTAGCGCGCCTTGTGTTTGGGTCAAATCTTGCAACTCTATTATGAAAACTTTCCAAACTTTCCAATATCATAATGAGCTAAATTTTCGAATACATATAGGTAGTGTAAACCCAATGACAATGCGATACTCATATTATGGCCCCGTGTAGCTGAGACACTAGCCAAGGTGCAATCGCTACTAACGTTATTCTATTCTATCACTCAAAATGTATGGGATGTCAATTGACCACGTGGTTTATCGCAACGCACAAGAATGTCATCCCATACATTATGAGTGATAGAAAAGAAAAATGTTAGTAGCGATTGCATCTTGGCTGCAAAAAACAGAAAAGTCGGTTGTCACATAAATGACTCTTGTCTTAGAAACTTATCATGAACTTTTATTTAACTTCACGTGGTGTGTTTGAGTTAAATCTTGCAACTCAATTTTGTACTAGTTCCCGTTAATGGAATACACTGAAATTTGGAATAAATACAAGTATCAACTTATGTATACCCGATGACAATTCCTAAATTATGGCATCTAAGATCTGATCTGATACTGGAGAGGGAAGGTGGCAGCAGGATCTCCGCTACTTACTTACTTACTACTTAACGTAGACTGATGGGTCCCAACTTGATGAAGTTGGGACTTGTGGTTTGTTTTGTGTTATTTAAATTCACGTCAATATCACATGGGTATATGTTGGCTATTTGTTGAGTTCAGGTGATGGTATACATCGGTACTTACTACTCATTCACGCAGGAAATTTATAATGACGACAAATCTAAAAAAACTAGTTGGTACCTACTCAATTATAACATACACTAACAACTGTATCTAATAAACTAAGCAAATACGCGCCCGCGTGAAATTAGCTAGCCTTGTCTACAAAATAGAATAACGGGAGATGATAATTTCCGCTTGTATAACATAAAAAAACCCGGTCAAATGCCAGTTGGACCATGCGTACCTATCACCCGACTAATCGGCCGCTTTTTATTAATTGTCATTTTGATTTAGGGTTTACACTTTCTTAACTTCACGCTTGTCCATTACTGTCTTTACAATAGAACTAAATCAGAGAAAAGTTAATACAAACGTTGTATGGGCTTGCTTATTTTTACTTTTTTTTTTATTATTAGTTAAGAAATCCGTCGTTTTACTGTTTAACAGATACGGCTCTTTAAAGGTAAGGCAACCGGACGGACGAACAGCGTTGGCTTAGTAAAAAACCGCCTTCAAAAACGCAAAAAATAACTTCTTTTAAAATTGTAGGTACCTAATAGGTTATTTTTTGTGTTTTTGAAGGCGGTTTTTTGTTTTTTAAACGTTTATTTTATTTTATACTTTTTAGTGATCTGATCATAATACGCTGTTACGTAGTCCCACTTCTTGGTTGATATAATAATAATAATAATATAGCCTCTTTATTCCTCAATAAAAATGAATACAGTATTATTTTACAATATCATTAAATTAAATTTACTATTCGTACATGATTTTATTACATATTTTATCATTTCATTTCTTTTTTATTGGGTTAAAATTAATTTTTCATGCATTACTATTTCGCATTATTTTAAAATTATTCATAAGTATACAATCATATTTATTTACATTTATTGAGGACCTCTCTACGAGTAAACAAAATTTTAATAAAAACTTCTTTGTTTGATATGAAACTTTAAGTTATTTCAAGCGCGCCGCAAGCAACGCCGCAGGAAAGTCATAGTCATATTTCAACAAGTAAATATTCTTCGTTGTAGTCGCTCAACTATCTTAATCGAGATATCTTATCCTTGCCACCCTTGAAATCAGTACCGTTGAGGAGTTCCGGTGGCCATCCGTGGTCTTCATCATCAGTTCCACTTCACCAAATGATACTTTCTGACTTTTTAAAGTCGGTCTACAATTAACGGAGTAAAGTGTGAACATACAAAAAAAAACATACACTGGAACGTATAACCTCCTCCTTTTTTGAAGTCGGTTAAAAAAAGGATTGTAATCTGCCGGGTCGGCGATGTCAAATCCAACGTGTCTACGTCATCCTCGCCGATGCCACCTGCTGCCAAGTTGATAAGAAACAGTGACTTCATGCCTGCTTTTTTTAGATTGCGAACCGCCCTCGCCTCGTCTTGGTTTAGGTATATCCTCGTAAGGCCCGATGTCCTAAATTTAGGACATCTGCCAAAGTGACTTTTGACTTTAGTTGACTGACATAAGATTATTTTTCGAACTAACGAAATTTGACGTGGGCGTTACGAGGATATAAGTTTTCCTGTATTACACATTTCACGTACACAAATCTGAATGTATCATACCTACTTCCGTAAGAAGGTGTCTTATTGATAATGAAAACCGCATCAAAATCCGTTGCGTAGTAGAAGCAGTAGGTAATCGGCCAAACAGACAGACCGACGCGGCTAGCGCCTTAAAACTTGTTACCAAGAATAGTACATATTGATGCAAGTGCGTGTTTTCTGTTGGGGGTCACAGTTCTAACCTAACCTAACCTACTTGTCTGGGAGCAAGTGGTATCTGAAGGGGTTGCAGTTCTAACCTAACCTAACCTACTTTTCTTTTAGCAGCTCATTTCCGACGGGGTCGCACTTTTAACTGAACATACTTTTCTGGTAGCGATTATGAAATGTGTTTTTAATTTAACAGTATATAGAAAAATGTTAAAAAACAATCCAAAAATCATTCCTTATTGAATCTCTACACTGCTGCACTGTATAAGGTATCTATGTGCAAAGTTTCAAGTCTCTAGGTCCAGCGGTTTGGACTGTGTGTTGATATATCAACAACCAGTTTAGAATTTAATATACACAAAATAGAAAAATTAAGATTTCATAAAAAAAAAATTAACATTATTCTACATATTGTTAAAAACACATTTCAAAAGTTTATATAAAGATTGATTGATTGACCCTGGATACCGAGGTTTTACAATTTTTACGCCTTACGGCTCTCCACTAAGTAGATAGACGTTTGTATCAATGATATTGTAAATGAAAAATGCAAGGTCTCAATATTATATAACATTTAGTGCGAAACGAAATTCTATGAAATTTCTGTTTGCGAAATAAGGGAACACCACTTTTTATCCCTAAAAATGTGATAGTTCCCGAGGAGAAAGCGTTAAACGAGTTCTACGCGCATGAAGTTGCGCGCGGGTCTCAAGCTAACCAGATTTTAATGGGAACTCCTGGTTCAATTGAGCAGAAATTTAGCACACGTATCTATGTAAGTCGGTTCACGGTCATATTTATAGTGTTTAAATGGTGATCACAGAACTCCCGCTGTACGTATTGTAGACCATTGGAGTTCTAACTCTTTTGAATGGCCTCGATAAAGCAAAAAGTTTTATTTCAGGATTGTTTGACTAAAAAGCTATTTAAACTTGCTATCTTCCTGGTTCAATATTTGTTATGTTTTTCGAGCGTATGTATGTATGTATGTATATCTATTTCTGGGCACTCTCTGCAGCCTAAACGGCTTGACGGATTTTAACATACGAGGTGTCATTCGATTCGTCTTAATTGCCGAAGTGACATAGGGTATATAATATTTCAATATGGCGTCCACGGAAAATAATATAGAGGGCGTTTTTTTTTATTGTTATGACAATATGGGGATCAAATGAAAGCTATTAAATAGCCCATTCCAAATATATATATATAAATTATAACACTTTTATGCTACTATTTTGACAGGAAAGTAAAAAAAAAGTAAATGTTAGGTAATAAACTCCTTTCGCTAGAAAGAGAGTTTCGCTTCAAATTACAAGCGAAATCACTTGTAGCTTCCCGACATTAAAAGTTTAAGCTCCAGAGCTCATATAAATATTGCTTAGTAATAATTAATGAAACCACTATTTTATTCATAAGAACTAAACAGAGATAAATAAATTAAATTATTAAAATATACAAAAAACCCGACTGCAATAAAAAAAACCGCTGAAAAGCGAAAATCAAGCTATATAATCTATAGAAAATTGTAAAATGTACATATTGATATTTATAACAATTTCAATTTAACTTGAATATTGTTAAAGGTATTGCAGGCGGGCACAAGCAAAGAATTTCAAAACCTATTTCTTGAAAAAAAATAACATTTGGACTAGCTTGTCCCCGCCTGTAACACCTTTACCAATATTCAAGTTAAATTTAAATTGTTATAAATATCAATAAATACATGCTCTTACTATAGATTATATAGCTTGTTTTTCGCTTTTCAGTTGTTTTTTTTATTGCAGTCGGGTTTTTTGTTTATTTTTATATTCTTACTCTGAGCCCAACGGGTAAAATGGAGTCCTAATGGCTGTTTCTCTGTAAGTCTCGGGTCTCAAGCTCGTAAACGGAATAAGTTATTAAACTGAATTTTGAATATTTAATGTAAAAGGATCTCAAAACTGAATGAAGTTTAAGAATTTATGTTCATAAATATTTGAATTACCGTACATATACAGGGTTTTCGAAAACTTGGCGTAAATATTATGGGATAAAAAATATCAACGCATTCAAAATAAATCCATACTTTCTAAGCCCCAAAGTATTTCTCGTTTTTCACTCCACATCTTTTCGTACTGTAAAATAATTGCTGTAGACCAAGGTAGCATGTTAGCTCAAAAGTTGGCGCAGTTAATCAAAATTTGGAAAATATGCAACAAGTACTACTTAACATGGGCAAAAAATAAAGCTACAGCTAATTTTCGGGCATGTGACCTAGTTCCGGTTACATTACGCACACAGACCAAAATACTTAGAGTTTGAAACTAGACAGTTAGTACCGCGTATTCGTCTGCACGTTACGTGAAATAACGATCACTGTTGGCGCCAATGGTGCCATACGAACAGTAATGACCGACCAGTGATGGTATACCACTCTTATGCAATAATGGCAAGATCGCGTGATAGATCTCAGCTTGTCCTGAGCCCCACTAATTACAAGTTAAGATAAGCATATCTTCGTGTAACTACGAGGGGTGCTTAATAATTTCTCAGTATGATATGACTGACATCATCTCCATTTTATTTAATACATTTTGAAGATCGCTCAACAAATTTATCGATACCTAATAAAAATATGTTTTCTCTTTGCTTTCAAAATGCTCATTAACTGCTGCCTTCACTTAAGAGTAAAATTCCATTAGCCAATTTTTCTCTTGTTTTTTCTTTTCGCTTGTCTTGGCTGCTTTAAATGCATCCCCGTAACCTCCCGCAATATTCACTGACTTATCTTTGGAGCCAATCATCAAGATCACTTTGCAATCCCAAATAGAGGCTATGATCTTTTCAGCCGAAAGCATGACCTTGAATTTTTTGGTAAAAGCTGTGCCTCTTACATGCCACTGCATTGACTCTATTGCTTTCTGGGATATAGTGATGAAACCAGGTTCCATCCCCTGTGAATATTCTGTTGAGTACATCATCAGGATTTTTGCTAAACAATTCCAGGTGGTCGTCGTTGAAATTTTAAATTGAATTTTAAAATGTCAAGCAATGCAAGAGTAGTCTTTAGTGCTCTCCTTCCTTTGTTCAAATAAACTTGACCACTTTTGGATTGTGGACAAGGAAGTAGCAAATTCACCGTAAACAGTGTCCATTTCTTGTTTCAGACACTTTAAATCTATGGCCAGTATTAAAAAGTTTTACTAATAAAAGAGGTTTAAACATTGCGATAACGAGAATATACTGTACGCCCCTCATATCCGTGGGCTTTTCACTAAGTTGGAAATAAGGCCCCTGCTAATGTTTCACAGCTGCAGCACCTGTGCACCTGCAGCGACTCCGCTTCCAAAGTAAACAAAAGCAGTTAATCTGTTTCGGGGCTACGTACGTTTCGAAATTGCCCAAAGAATATTGATTCCAAACATTTTCTGTTTTACTGTGTTTTGTCTTTACAAAGACACGTCCCTCTTTCCCTATCCGCGCAAAAGTCAAAGTAGGTACCTATTCACATATATAATTCGCCTAGTATTCTCTTCCAAATAGCAATGGCATAGTATAAATAGAAAAGTACGTAATCTCCGGCCCTTTAGGAGTTCCGAGTTCCTGGTCTGTTCAGTGACGGTCAGGCGGACAGAGGGACAACGAAGTCATCTTATAAGGGTTCTGTTTTTTCAGTGTAATGGCCGAACTTTATATACAAACCGCGGACAGATTACGTACTTACCTCGGCTTACTTGGAATTAAAATTTGACACATTTTGTATTGGCAAATCTCAAAATAATCATTACGGTTAGATAATGGATTTTGAGATACGTTATTAGTTATTAAATATTTTGTCAGTTAGAGTTCTCGCTCCCCTTATGTAAAATAAATGGATAGAGCAAAATTGTATCCGTCAGGTAGGTACTGTTCTGGGGTTGGATAAATTAATAAATCAGTGTAATAGGCATGAATTTAAGTTCGTCACACGTGCTTTCATTAAAGATATTTTCCAGATTTTTATTACTTGTAGTTTTGACTGTAGTGGGGGGGGAGGACATGTAACTCAAGTGTAAATTACGCTTTTCGAGTTCAATTTATCTTAAACGGTTCCCCGAAACTAAAAACTTTGTTGACATCATTTAAATGTATAACTGTGTCTTAGTTAAACCGCGGGCAGACGGACAGACGGACAGACGGATATGGCGAAACTAAGAGTTCCTAGTTTGACTTCGGAACCCTAACAACAAATACTAAATAACGGTCAAGATGAGTTGGGATTTTTTTGGTAGACATAAAATTGAGTATGAAATACACACACATTGAAATGCGTAGCTATACATTGTAAAATATCAAAATAATTAAGTGATATTTGTGATCCTTAGTCATTTTTATGTCTACAAGCATAATACCTACTGGGCGCATTTTTTTAAATGTTTAGCTTTAACTTCAGCCTGGAACTGCTATATGAAATAGTGCGACAAGTGAAAGCATGAAGGTACATAAGTGGTCGGTTACTTGCGGCGTTGACTATACAATCATGTGACCGTGTAGGCGTCGCCCATAAAATCTCTCTAGCGACGCAGCGACGCAGAATCTGCCGCGCGCTCAATTGGACTCAATTGCTTTAATTGATTTCAATTGAAATGACCTCGCCGCCGACTCCGCCGCCACTAGCCTGACACGACGATATTTATCTTTTTTTGGAACTTACATAAAGATGTAGCGATGTCGGTATGCATCAACTCTTAGTGCTAAGCTGAGGTGGCAATGTCACTATTATTCGTTTTTCTTGATGATTGAACTGAAAATGATTAAAAATGTCTATTGCAAATGTGTTTTATGCAAAATGTTGATTATTGTTAATTTTCGCAATATAATAAAAATATGTTAGTGTTCGAATTCATTACGAAAGAAGTGAGTCACGACAAAATAATGCATTACATGCATTTTAACGTAGAGAAGCTTTAGGCACTCATCTCGTTAGGAGTAAGTAGTAAATACGATCAAATTGCTTTGCGAATACTTCTCGATCTGACTACATCGGTTTGTGCCTAGATCGCAATACGACCAGAGGGCCCTGCCAAGATGCATTGCGCTAACTAACGTTTCTATTCGATTCGTTTTTAAACCAATTGCGTCACTGGTAGATGACGTGATACGAAAAGTCACGTGATCTACCAGTGACGCGATTGGCTTAAAACCGAAACGAATAGAAACACTAGTTAGCGCAATGCATCTTGGCAGGGCCCTCAGATCGCTTTGCAACTACATCTCAAAAAGTCCGAGTTGCAAAATGACAACTTGGTTTGCGTTACTAGATAGTTTAAGTTCATTAGGCAACTTCAAATGCCGAAGGGCAAACTGCCCAGGATTAGGAGCCCACCATGCGGTGCTCCATCTACATTGCTAAGACTAACAAAAGACGAAAATAACAATGTGGTGTTTAGCGACTACAAACCGTAATAACCATAAGAATATTTTTTGGACTCTCTCTACAGGCAACACGTAAGTTGCCTCGTAGGGGTTCCAAATAGCAGAGGCCGCTTCAAGTATACTTCGGAGCAGAGTCATGTATGTACAGAAGCCTTATGGCTCTGGGGTTACGAACATACCTAGCATTTCTTAAAACTAAACCCAAACTTTTGTGACAGTTTAGAGTCAACGCGTGCATATGCTCATGGAAGTGGGTGGATGTCTATATAGGATGACGCCGAGATCCCGAATGAAGTTGACGCTAACTATTGATTCGGAACCTAGAAAGTAGGTAGTTATGACGCAGGTGCAGTAGATCGCGAGCTCTACTAAAACTTATGACCGCACATTTTGACACATTAAAAGCAAGCCTATTATTGCAGCTCCACTTATATATTCTATCGATGTCGTTCTGAAGTGAAGCACAATCAGAGATCCCCTGCACAACATAAATCAAGTTTAAGTCATCGGCATAGAGTAGCACCTGGCCGACTGACTCAAGAACCGAAGTCAGGTCATTGGTTAAGATGCGAAAAAGGAGCGGACCCAGTATGGCTGACACCCGAACGAGGTGCACTACGCTAACTAGCGTTCCTATTCGTTTCGTTTTTAAACCAATCGCGTCACTGCTAGATGACGTGATACGAAAAGTCACGTGATCTATCAGTGACGCGATTGGTTAAAAACGAAACGAATAGAAACGTTAGTTAGCGTAGTGCACCTTGGCAGCGCCCTCTGAGCAGTAATTGTATTAATCGTTCAGTTGCTAAGCTCATAATGCTTTGCAAGTAAAATGATTTTTTTCTTTTCACTACATATCCTTTAACCATAGACTAAATATCGGATTGAATATTGGGTTATACGGTGCCAGTAGTAGAACTGAATGACCATGTTCATAATTGTATCAATGGTACGTCCTTAAATCGTTCTATATTTTGTTTCATTAATTCATAGAAACTTGTTTTGTACATCAACGGACAATAAGAAATGCTACGTTCTGTCAACCATTCATTTCTTGTTTACGAGAACATATAATAATCGACTCATATTTATTTATTTAGGAATATAAGACTAACCTAAGTATTTAAACTAGATTTATAACAATAAGTCCTAAATTTTCCTTCTGCCCTAAAAAACGGGGTGCCTCTCTGAGATCAATTATAAACATGAGCAAAAATTGACATCAAAGATAAACTAGGTAACAAATACATATTTAACAGTCATACAAAATGGTATGCCTCGTGTGGTTGCCGAGTTAGAATAGTGCCACTCCATGTCTTCCCGTGGATGTCGTAAGAGACGACTAAGGGAATAAAGGCTTGTAGTACTGTTAGGCGATGGGCTTGCAACCTGTCACTAATACGCTGGTAAACATCTTAGCGTAATTGTGCAAATTGTGGTTATAGAATTATCAACAAGTTTTTAGAGATGTTTGTAATTCTGTAGCTCTGCCTACCCCACTCTGGGAACGAAGGCGTGAGATTATGTATGTATGTATGTATGTACAAAATGGTAGAAATATACTACAAGAAAACTAGACACCTAGTTTACCAAAAATCTAAGGAAGTTGTACCTTCTTGGTCAGTGTCCAAGTTACAACGTAAGTGCGGTGTAAATAGAAGGTACAAAAATACCCTTTTCACTTCTCATGCTCTTAAAATATTACTTTAGTCTCTGCACATCGGGACTAAAGCTCCTTATTAATCTCTAGGGATTAAAGTAATTTTGTTTTAATTTACTTTGGAAACCCCTAAACAGCCAATCACAGTGATTGTGAATGGAGGATTATTGCATTTATTGCCATTTTCAGTGATTGTGTATGGACCATTTTTAGGCCATGGAAATAACCTCAAAATGACAACTGTGCAAAAATATTTAAAAAAAACGATTTAATTTCGTGAAACATGAATAATAATTACGAATATGAATCTATTTAATTATATTAAGGATGAATTCATTTTATTATGCATGGTGCAATTAGTATTCAAATAGTTTTCAAGTTTGAACCTGTTGGCTAAATATGCAAGCATTTAAAGCGGCACTGTACAAAAAAATAACAAAAGAAAAGAAAAAACCGCGGAACGAATTAGTAAGAAACTTTCTTATAATCAATATTGCAGTTTTGTATAGAACGTCGTCAGTGCCGGATTGAGCAAGCACGGGGTCCGTAGCAACTTTTATAAAGAGACCCCGGTTCGCTTTAGGTTACAGATTGTGGCGGGCTCTTTTCTGCAACTGGGCGACTTAGATATGCGCCTATATTGTGTGGGGGTTTGTTTTAGGTTATTCTGCTGGAGAATATCAACTGGATTATTCATCCTATCGTCAACCCTGCTGGATATGAGTACACGCATACTGATGTAAGTACCAAAACAGGAGAGTAGCGGCCTTTACACGTAAAGATCGGACCGCGGGAAATGCCCCGCGCCATTCCAATCTTCGCTCCGAACCGTACATTTTTACTATTTTCTATTACAGATGCATTTACACGTACGGTTCGGCAAGAAGATTGGAATGGCGCGTGGCGTTTCCCGCGGTCCGAACTCTAAGAATACAGGCCGCTTTTTTAACCGACTTCAAAAAAGGAGGAGGTTATACGTTCCACTGTATGTTTTTTTTTTTTTTTATGTATGTTCACCGATTACTCCGTCAATTGTCGACCGATTTCAAAAATTTTTTTTTGGTTTGATAGAGTAAACTTTCGAGGTGGTCCCATTGTCACCAAATCTGTATATATCACATATAGCGATTTTAGTATTTTTAGTAACAAGTCCAGCATTTGCATTCAGAAAGTATCATTTGGTGTGGTGGAACTGATGATGAAGACCACAGATAGCCACCGGAACTCCTCAATGGTACCGATTTCAAGGGTGGCGATAAGATATCTCGATTAAGATAGTTGAGCGACTACCTACAACGAATAATATTTACTTGTTGAAATATGACTATGACTTTCCCGCGGCGTTGCTTGCGGCGCGCTTGATATAAGTTAAAGTTTCATTTTAACTAAGAAGTGGGACTACGTAACAGCGTATTATGATCACTAAAAAGTATAAAATAAAATAAATGTTTTAAAAAACAAAAAACCGCCTTCAAAAACGCAAAAAATAACTTCTTTAAAATTGTAGGCACCTAATAGGTTAGTCCAACTGAAGTCGGCGACCACAACATTTTCAACAAAAAGCCGACATCAGTTGGACTAACCTATTAGGTGCCTACAATTTTAAAGAAGTTATTTTTTGCGTTTTTGAAGGCGGTTTTTTGTTTTTTAAAACATTTATTTTTTAAAGGTTAGATGTGGGTGCGCGGGGACACCCAATGAGCGGGGCCCTTAGCGTTTGCTACTCTTCCTACGTGGCTAATCCGGCACTGTACGTCGTGTTTTTTCCTCGCATTCAAAGTGAAAAGTAGAGGGTTTAACGCGAGAATAAACAACCATAATGACCAGTGATCGGAAATAGGTGAGCTAATTTGCCTAAACTTGATGCATGTTCATTCAATAATGTATTCCCATCTCTCTCACGCATGAATGAATATGCGTCAAGTTTAGGCAAATTAGCTCAACCTATTCCGATCACTGATAATGACACTCGAACTATAGCCACTCTCGCTCGCTCGCTCGCTCGCGTGGCTAAATATCTCTTGTCATTATGGCTTGTTTTAGACCCTTGTTGAACAATCTACTATTTTTTAAGCAAACATCTTAAACGCACTTTGGCTTAAGTTAGGTTAAAACGACGTTACTATTCAGTAGCTATGTTAGTATAAATATAACTTTTACGTGCATTATTTAGCTTTATCATAAATCAACATTAGATGAAAGAAAGGAACAGTTACTTTTTAACTGACTTCAAAAAAAGGAGGAGGTTCTCAATTCGTCTGTTTTTTTTTAATTATTATTTTTAATGTTTGTTACCTCAGAACTTTCGACTGGGTGAACCGATTTTCATGATTCTTTTTTTATTTGAAAGCTGGTGCTTCCCGATTGGTCCCATTTTTATCAAAATGAAGATCTGATGACGGAATCCATGAGGAATCGACGGAACTCTTCAAAATTTATAGCGATTTTGGTATTTTTCATTGTAACTCGAGTATTTGGTCTTGGAAAGCACTATTTGGTGAAGTGAAACTGATGATGAAGACCACAGATGGCCACCGGAACTCCTAAACGGTATATATTCCGAGGGTGGCGACAAGATATTTCGATTAAGATAGTTGAGCGACTATGACGAAGCATATTTAGGTTTAAATATATGACTATGACTTTCCCACGGCGTTGCTTGCGGCGAGATTGAAATGTTCTATTGTTTCTTAATAATTTAGAAGTGGGAGAATAACAGCATAATTATGATCACTAAAAAGTATAAAATGAAAACAGTTTAAAAAAACAAAAACCCGCCTCCAAAAAGCAAAAAATAACTTCTTTAAAATGGTAGGTAAATAGGTCAGTCCAATTGAAGTTGGCATCCAATAATATTTTAAATTAACCGACTTCAAAAAAAGGAGGAGGTTCTCATTTCTTCTGTATTTTTTTATTTTTATTATTTTCAATGTTTGTTACCTCAGAACTTTCGACTGGGTGAACCGATTTTGATGATTCTTTTTTTATTTGGAAGCTGGTGCTTGCCGATTGGTCCCATTTTTATCAAAATGAAGATCTGATGGTGGAATCCATGAGGAATCGACGGAACTCTTCAAAATTTATAGGTACACCTATAGCGATTTTGGTATTTTTCATTGTAACTCGAGTATTTGGTCTTGGAAAGCACTATTTGGTGAAGTGGAACTGATGATGAAGACCACAGATGGCCACCGGAACTCCTAAACGGTATATATTTCGAGGGTGGCGACAAGATATTTCGATTAAGATAGTTGAGCGACTATGACGAAGCATATTTAGGTTTAAATATATGACTATGACTTTCCCACGGCGTTGCTTGCGAGAATAACAGCATAATTATGATCACTAAAAAGTATAAAATGAATAAAAGTTTAAAAAAACAAAAACCCGCCTCCAAAAAGCAAAAAATAACTTCTTTAAAATGGTAGGTAAATAGGTCAGTCCAACTGAAGTTGGCGTCCAACAATATTTTAACCAAAAGCAGACTTCAGTTGGACTGACCTATTTACCTACCATTTTAAAGAAGTTATTTTTTGCTTTTTGGAGGCGGGTTTTTGTTTTTTTAAACTTTTATTCATTTTATACTTTTTAGTGATCATAATTATGCTGAACTATGTGCTGAATGCTGTCGCAACAATTTATCTCTGTCTTGTTCTTTTTGTATCTATGTAGTGTGATTTTGTATTGTTGCGAATTAATGACTCTTTATCTTTATGTGCGGGGACAACGGGTTCCCCTACATGGCATTAAATTACAAGGTTTTATTTAACTTGCACTATTCGTATGTATGCAAGTTGTCCGCTTTAAATATTGATGAAGGATACGAGGCGTCTAGATGTGACACCTCGTAACTAGCATTCTTTGTACTGCAGGACATATTTACGAGTTAACAACGGAAATACTATTTGAAACTTTCTGCATCGAAATCTAATTATACGAAAATATGGTAGTTACGTGGCGTTGTCACATCTAGACCGATGATATGTGGTTCGGCGGAAACGGAAATTGCATACCCGACTCGGTTCTCGGTACGCTAACTCTCCTCGTCAGGCAATCCCCTGCTTTCCGGTGTACTGTAGTAATATGTATACCTATATGTGTATAGGTTGTTTTTCGGAGGAACTGCGGTGAACGAAAGGGAACGAAACTAATGTCACTTATGAATCTTATGATTAAATGAGTGTGGTACGGCGGTTAAATACATAGAAAATAACAAAGACCTAGGAAATAGTACATTTAAATAAACAAATAGTAAAAAAAAAAGTTCAAAGACTAAAACCCGACTACTGAAAAGTATGAAACAAGAAAATATTCTCATCTGAAATTGTTATGTACAAACTATTCAATAATTTGTCGTCTAATCAATAACTTACACGTTTTATATTTTGATGTATTTAATACATATTCATAGTGATGTTTAGAGCAAAGCCGCCCGTGGTCATATGGTCAGTCCAACTGAAGTCGGCTTTTGTTTAGAAATATTGTGAGCTGCCGACTTCAGTTGGACTGACCTATTACCTACCACTTTAAAAGAAGTATTTTTTGGGTGTTTGAAGGCGATTTTTGGTTTTTTAAAACATATTTTATTTTATACATTTTAGTGATCATAATAAGCTGTTATGTAGTCCCTCTTCTTAGTTGATATGAAACTTTAAGACATTTCAAGCTCGCCGCAAGAACCGCCGCGGGAAAGTCATAGTCATATTAAAATAATTTAATGTTCATCGTTATAGTCGCTCAATCATCTAAATCGAGATATATTATCGCCGCCCTTGAAATACTTAGGTACCGTTGCGGAGTTCCGGTGGCCAGCTGTGGTCTTCATCATTAGTTCCACTTCACCAAATGATACTTTCTGAATGCAAATGCTGGATTCGTTACTAAAAATACTAAAATCGTTATATGTATAGAAGAATTGCCCAGAGCGTGGAATTGCATATGTAGTGGTAATATGTGTTTAAAGGCATTCTATATTTAAATTTCCTCAACTTCTCATACCATCAGCATAAAGCCGGAGCCCCACTGCCGCGCACGCTATGCACGGACACGCTATACACGTCGCCCACGTGGGTCCATTGGTCTGGATACGTGTGTCAACATTTTCACAGCAACCAATGCACGCACACGTAAAACGTGTGGACCACGTGGCTACGTTGGTCAGCTGCGTGTGTCTACATTCCCCACTGCGGGCCACGCACATCCACGCGCGCGCGTGGGGTGCGACGCCCTTGAAGCCACCTTTCCACTGCAACACACGGGCAGCGTGGGTAGCGGTGGGGCTTTGCCTGCCACGTGCGCTAGCGTATGCGTGGCAGGCACTTCGGAACACACCACGCGTGTATCAGTGACGTCATTTCGTGCGCAGCGTGCTCGTGGACTACTGTGGAAGTATCTACCTACATTTTCATACAAAGCGTCATGTACCCATTTGTGTAGCTTGACCGTGCGCAGCAGTGGGGCTCCGGCCTAAAAAGAGTATTGTTATATATTAAATAACTAAGTACAAAAATGATGTAAGCGTCAAATTCTAAATACTTTTTACAATGCACTAATATACTGTCATAAATACTTTGAACTCGAACTAATGAAAAAATTTAATTCAGCTTACATCGCTGAAAAAGCTACAGGTGTTTCTCTCTCGAATATTTATAAAATTATGAATGAGAGTAAGAGTGACAAATTCAAAGCAACGAAAAAAATTCCCCTCTCCGAGTAAGAAAAAGTTACGTACCTACTCGTCCGCCGGCAGTAGATGATTTTGATCGAGAAGTCATCGGGAGAACTATATTTATATAATTTTTATCTGTCCCATACCTAAGCAATTTCGAACCTTAAAGATGAAAATTTAAATAAATGATAGTGACTAAAAGCAAAAAAAAAAGACACAGAAGTATAGGTAAAAAACTTAAGTAAAGCTCCTCTTGCATGTAGTTGTAACACATCTGTATAGACCGTTCGACATTCTATATTTGAAATTTGACGTAAATTCCATATTAATTTTGTGCACAACTACATGCAAGAGGAGCTTTACTTAAGTTTTTCACCTATAATCTCATTAAATTTATAAAAAAACTAAAATGGTTTTCCTTTTCATGCTCCGAACGGTACAACCACTACACATGCACTTCCACGCTCTCGCTAATTCATCTATATGCCTATAATATTTGAGGAGTTCCCTCAATTCCTCACGGATCCTCTTATCCGATTCGAATTTGGTGGCAATGGGACTACCTCGGAAGTGAACTCTATCAAACCAAAATAGATTTTTTGTCGACAATTGAGGAAGAACATAGAAAAGACAAAAGATCAACGTATTTTTTCCGCTTTTTTACAGTTTACACCCTGGCAACATTGACCTCGTTGTGACAATTTCTTTTACATTAAAAGGACCGTGTTGTACTTAGTATGAAGTATCAAACTGCTAACCTCTGTAAGTAGAGCTGAATGTTCAGTTTTTCATTTAAATTAAAAAATGTAAATATATGAGTAGTTTAATTATAAAACTAATAAACTTGTTTTATTTAATAATAGTCCTGAAATAATTGTTATGGTTTACAAATTAGAGTGTTCATATTCATTTTTATTTTTTTATTTTCACTTGACCTCGCGCTTATCTGTTTAGCTTTTTTAAAGGCTGTCACAGGCCTGTACAGATAGTTTCAAATTCAAATAATACGGTACATATGTTTAAAGGCTGTCACAGGTCTGTACAGTCGACTACAAAGAGATGTATCCGTTTTTCCACCTTATTGCATTGTAATAAGGTCCAAATCTAGATCCATGTTTTTGTAGTCGACTGTACAGCTAGTTCCAAATTCAAATAATCAACTGGACACTTATTGATTCCAAATTCAAAGTCATTTTATCTTTACTGGACACTTTCGTAGTCGTTCAGAAGCTTCAACCTACTGGCTCCTAATTACAGGTGTTATGGCAAGATTAAATAGCATTTTTGAGCAAATATACTAAGTACCGCAAACGCATGTAAAATACACTCAACGTGTTCATAACTCAAAGTCATGAACACGTTAAGAGTCATATTCAGACATACAATAAGTTAAACGCAAAATAACATTGCATACATTCATTCGTAGTAGCGGAAACAGCTTCCAATGCATGAAGATAGTTATATTACCTACATAAAAAAAATGTCTTGTTTGTTATTACTCTGAATGTTTAATTAGGAATGTACACGATGACCAAATACATTTTGGCACGTGTCTTATCCGGTCCACAATTGGTCTTAATTAGGAAACAGCAGCGCGGCACACGACACGCCGGCCAGATCGCTCGTTCAGTACACATACCTCCGGAACCACAGTTGAATTAGGAAATTCTCGCTATCTATCCTCACATAAGAATCTTACTTTCATTTTAAATCTTTATTGAAATAAGTTGATACATAAAACTCTACAGATACTTTCTAAACTAAACAAACACACCTATTTGACTTTGTTGTAAGAAGATAATAATGAAGTAGATTTACCTATTTACTTTTCTATTTATTATTTTTTTTCTTTTTGCCCCTGAAAAAGCTCTTAAAATCGATACTAGGTAGTGGATCTAGTTCTTGGGTTAGGGTTTCCAAGGAATTATTGTTTCTGCGGGGTGATTGTTTCGGGGGCCCCGGGCCCAGCGTGAAGCTGGACCGCAAGCCCGTGGCGCGCTCCGCGAGCTGCTGCCGGTCCGGCTCCGGCTTCTCCTCGGCTATAGATATATACCTCGCACGCTCCTCAAATCTCAATTGTTTCTTCGCGTTAGCTGTAGTCATTGTCTCCATGTCTCTAGAAGATCTACCATCATCATTACGCTGACTGGGTGGATCATACAGAGTACTCCGCAGTTCCTTCTCTTCCTCCATCGTATTGACGCCCCGATCAAAGTGAAAATCTGAGGACCCCTGGCCTTCTGAACTAGATGACTCTTGAAAACTAGATTGACGATTTTGTAATAGAAATGGAATCGGCACCGGTTTATATGGTTTAGGCTGTGGCGCATTTGCTAGCGTCATATAGCTACGTTTTGGATGCTGGCTCGGTGAGGTATTACTTAATGAATTAATCATTCTCAAAAATGCAATTTCCAGACTTTCTCCCGTTTGTACTGCTTCATCTTTATAGTGGCCGCCTTGTATTTTGCTTAACTCCAGCTCTGTAAATGAATACAGTTTTCGCGCCGATGCTTCTTTCTTTGTCTTTTGCGGATCATCTACATTTTCTTTTTGTATTGGATCACTGGACTTCTTTTTTTGACTTTTAAAGCACCTCAAGCAACAGGAGAACAGGCGTTGACAAAACCCTTTGTGTTTTTTCGATCCACGCGTGGAAGTAGGTGCGATAATGTTATCTTCAAACGAACTATGGTCATACACATACGCGGAGGGCACCTCATTGTCTGTCGGTGCACGCATTATTGTATCCAAAAACAACCTGAAAAATGACGTACTCACTATTAAATAACAATAGCAAATAATATATTTAGTTTTAATAGGTCTGCCAACAGGTAAATTACTATAAAGTACTATATAACTTACAAAGTATACATATTTAACATTTTTAAATTGATTGAGTATCTACCCAATTACTGGCAAACTCGACATGCAAATTATAATGTACTTATCTAACGTTAGGCTCAAAAGTATGTGTCACATCTTATTACTGACGAACGGTGGTCACGGACGGACAAATAGTTTATTTTATTCGTGATAAGGACGTCCGCGACTTCGTACGCGTAGTTTCTTACCATTTCTTCCATTACCCCACAACCTCCTCCACCACCTCCTTCCCACCTTAGTGCACCTCAAGGATACACAAGGAAAATTCATATCCCAAGGTTCAGGAGTTTAGGTTATACGTTGTCAATCAGTCAGACAGTCAGTCACAGAAGAGTACCGTTGTACATACGTATAGATATAGCACCTATTGTAATATCAGTGCTCATGTCAACTTTTTGTCAGTTAACAGCGGCTCTATTCAAGACGGTAAAAACAATATCGTATTTGATCTGTTATCGAATTGTCAACGTTTTGATAGCTCTTATTTCCTTGACAGTAATGGCGGCTGACGTCATAACAATACCAATACAGGAAAACTACGATATCGTTTTTACCGCCTAGAATAGAGGCACTGTAAGTGTGTTTTTAACCGAGACTTCATATTCATTCTTAAAATGACAGATGGATACCCACTTTTGTACCTCGTCGCTATACCATTTAGTAATTCCGCATGGCGTTTCGAATTAAAGCGTAACAGCAACTTACAAAAGATATCACTTTTTATGACGTTGACCTATATTTAGGTAACTACATGGACAGCGTTTCGACTGCGTGATATGCTTCTTACGCATATTTGTTTGTTGCCGCTCGCTGTTCGCTGCATCCGCCGCCGCCACCACCATCAAGTCAAACCGTCACCCTACGCATACGTACACGTTCTCGGCCCCATCAGTGTAGACGAAGAACGCGTCTGCCACTTTGGGCACGCATCTGTTGAGCCAGTAGTGCACGATGCAGATCATGGTCAGGATAACCATCAGAAAGGTCATGGCGGCCAGGCACACGCTGTGCTGGAACCCCATGGTGACGCCGCACTGCAGGCGGTCCTCATCGTACAAATCTAATCAACATAGGGACTGGGTTTTAAAAAGTTCTGTAAATTCCCCTAATATCTCTACTACTTATTATCAATTAAATGTGAACGTTTTTAAGGACGTTTAGATGATGGACGTTTGTCTTTAAATTACGCATGAACAACTGAATAGACGTACCTAAAAGGAAATTAGCTCCATATTCTGGATTATTTAGGATTCTTTTTGTCCAGTCGCGGACAAGGTAGGTTGGTATGGTACCTACAGTCACAACTAAACACGGGATTGCTAAGCCACTTTACTTGCCATTGTTCGTATTTTGGCTCTGTTTTACTCGTATATCCAGTATGCTATGGCTTAACATTATTTATTTCTTTAAACTAAATTACACTTAACACAAGAAAGTACAAATAGCGGACTTAATGCCAAATGGCATTCTCTACCAGTCTACCAGTAGGCGAATCAGAAAAAAACTAAGGAGCGAAGACAAATAGCGTTAAAGAAAAACAGTGTCAATTCATTAACAATATAGTATATATAAAATATTCCCGTGTTGTGACTGCACATAAGTACTAAGGACCTAGAGTACCTACTAAAGATGGTGTAGGTAGGTAGGTCATTAAATTTAATTGTGGAATACCTACCACCTACCACAATTACTGTTTAAGAAACAATCCATTCATTTTTGTAATCTGAAGGTCAAATAAATATCAAAGACTTAAACATGAGTCCAGCAATTGAATGTGGGTTAATTGCTCAAGGGTTCCTGTGATTACTAAAATAATGGTTTAAAAATAAAAATGTAAGTAGCCTCTTTTGATTACGACAGCCTTAAATAGTGTATTATGAAATAAACCCCATTGCAAAGAAAACGGAAACTTTCGATTTTTTCAAGTAATTTAAATACGAGTATACTAAAACTAAATAAGATTTAATGCTACAAAATAATCAAAGTACCCATTGTTTACGAAGAAAAAAATATTTTAAATAAATAATATTAGTTTAATGCTGTAGCATAAAATATAATTTAGCTAAAGTATGTTTAAACAACGTGAAAAAATTTAAGGTGCCCGTATTTTTTGCAAGGGAGTTTATATGAATGTTGTGTGCAGGGACCGTGCGCGCCGCAGTTCGGGATGCCATCGCAGGAGCTGGCGGAGTCGATGCAGACGCGCGCTCCGGCCACCTGGCACTCGATGGTCTCTTCGGGGCAGCGCGGCTCCGACGGGCGCAACGCGTTCGCCGTCGTCATCACAACCGTGATACGAGGTATCTAGCCCCAACAATATTCATAACTTTATGTCAATAAATATAAAACATAAAACACATTTATTCAGTAAGAAGGCCGCACGGGTCAAAAATCTACCAGCGCTATCCCAAGAGGAGACCACCGCTGAGAAGAAACGCCGCAAGAAACTCAGCAGTCAGTCATTTTTAAAACATTTCTTATTACAATGATAACTACTACTTAGTCTAGCCGTATATAAAGCTATAAATATTAAATAAAATATAATATCAAATATCATGCGTAGTTCAGCAGGAAAACATGCCAAAAATATTACGAGAGAGAAAGAGGGAGAAAAAAGGAAAATACAATCACCTACTTATGTGTATATAATACCCCAAGACAAGATATAACTCACTCATTTTTCAACCCCCATTAAATACCCTTTATCAAATATTTAGTTTTTTTTTTACTAAAAACCGATGCGGGCAAGCAATTTATACAACAATGCCCAATTTCAAGTTGATAGCTTGTATAGTTTCTGAGAAAAACTGCTGCAGCATGCAGTGACATACAGACAGATAGACAGACACCGAAGTCTCACCATAAGGGTTCCTTATTTACCATTATGGTACGGAGCCCTAAAAAGGACCAAAAATAGAGCCTTGAGGCACACCTAATTTCACTGTAGCTCCAATAGATTGCGATTTGCTTACAACAACTTTGCTGTTCGCGTTCTATCACTGAGATAAGAAGATATAATACTTGAAGCATTATTGGACAATGCATAATGTTCTAAATTTAAAATAAGGGTCGTATGATCCACGCAATCAAAAGCTTAAGAGAGATCACATAATATTCCTAAGCTTTTGCTGGCGCGTGTACTCTCGGTACCTAAGCCCCCGTTGAGTAGGCTGTACCCACCTTTCGACTCAATCAACAGATCAGTTTTCACTTTCAGATACCATGATAGGTATTGTACTACTTATTGTATTATATTATGTTTTTTTGCCCATTTGTATAACTAGATCGTGTTCAAAATTAACTTGCAAGGTTTGACCCATATAGGTAAACCTACCAAATTCTATACTATTTAAACCAGCAATATTTATATATATGTATATATTTGCAATCATGTTCTCGAAAACGGCTCTAACGATTTCGATGAAATTTGAAATACGGGCTTTACCGGGGCGAAAAATCGATCTAGTTGTCATCTTCGGGAAAAATATTTTTTAAACCCGAGCGACGCTCGGTATTCCGGGTACTACGTTACTTTATTTTAACTAGACAAACTAAATTAAAGCTTGTAAAAATGTTGAACACTACTACTAACCACCAAACTGATCGTAGAATGATACAATTTAAGCAATGTTGTTTTAAATGACAAGGTTCATGCGTCTTCAACTTTTTCATTGGTTAAGCGTAATATACCTATTTATTAAGGGGCTCTATTCAAGACGGTAAAAACAATATCGTATTTGATCTGTTATCGAATTGTCAAAGTTTTGATAGCTCTTATTTTCTTGACAGTAATGGCAGCTGACGTCATAACAATACCATAACAGGCAAACTACGATATCGTTTTTAGCGGCTAGAATAGAGGCGCAGTTCCATATACTACGCACACCGTAGCACGTACAGTAGCGGCATCGAGTGATGGCACTTTTGATAGCTGACAATTAGTGTTGTGAAACACTCTATTTTACTATCGTAATAAATTCAGTCACGTGCGAGAAGTATATTTTTAAAAAGTTCATTCAAGAAATAACGCTCAAAAATAAAAGGCCATAAGTTGTAGATCAAACTCTCTAAATAAACGTGGCTAGAAGTCGACGACATTGTCAGAAATTTGAAATATTGAGTAAAAATATACAAAATGTGAAAATATTGATAAATGAGTGAAAAAAATATCATAAAACCACGTTAACTCAGAGTTAGGGCGCGAGTTTGCCAGCGGCGATGACGTGAAATTGCAGTGACTTCATTGTCATACTTTGTTGTACCAGTCAGCGATCCTTCATTATCATCACGCGGATTGTTTTTTTGAGATGTTGTTTGTTAGTTATGATTAAAACGATGAACGCTAGAGTGCGAGCAAATAAAGACAACCTCAAGATGAAGCTAGTTACAGCACTACATCACTATTCCGGTACCTGCAACAATGAAGTTTAACATCTGTTCCTTTACACTTGCTGTCAATATTTAGGGAACTTCATGAGCGAGCAAACGTCAAAAGTGCCATCACTCGATGCCGCTACTGTAGTACAGTCACCAGCAATAATATTATGATCCAAAATTGGACTCAAAAATATCTGACACGCTCTTGTGCCTCGAGTAATAACGACGTGTCAGATATTTTTGAGTCCAATGTTGGATCATATATTATTGCTGGTGACTGTACAGTCGAGTGTACACTTTAGTACCTTGTCTATTGAATGTCGTGTTTAAACTGCCATATTCATCAGCGATTAAAGTGACAAGGTGCTAAAAAGTTATGAACTCGACTGTACATCGAAGTGTCATTGGTGCAATGCAATATAAACAAATAACAGCGTTGAAATGCCGCCAACCCGCCGCCGTCCAAGGATTTCGGACCGCTGTCAGTTTCCCAAAACATCCTTTCCCAAAACACTCGTTCCAAAATAACAGTTTCTTTAAATGACCGTAGGCCAAAAGACCCGCTTCTTACCTTATCAGTAGGTATGTTAAAACACCCGGTTCTCATAGCATCTGTATGCCAAAGGATCCTTCTCTCATGACACCCGTTTGCCAAAAAGACACGTTTCTCATCGGATCAGAGGGCCCTGCCAAGATGCATTGCGCTAAATAGCGTTTCTATTCGTTTCGTTTTTAAACCAATCGCGTCACTGCTAGATCACGTGACTTTTCGTATCACGTCATCTACCACTGACGCGATTGGTTTAAAAACAAATCGAATAGAAACGCTAGTTAGCGCAATGCATCTTGGCAGGGCCCTCAGTATATCAAAAAACACGCTGCCATATCATCTGTATGCCAAAAGATTCGTCTCTCATGACGACCGTATACCCGAAACCGTTTCTGACCCGTTTCTTACGACATCCGTAAGGAAATCCTGATTTATCTTTTTGCCGTTCAAAGACTTACGCAGTCACAGACCATTCACAGCAAAAGGAACCACGCTAGCGGGATCGGAGTTATTGGTAGTATCTAAAACTGTATACCTACTACTCGTAAGTATAAGCTAATTCGGCAATCCATTGACGAAAGAATTAAGTCTCTATTTTTTTTCTAAAGTTACTCGTTCGTGTTTGGGTCACAGAAATGGGAACGGGTGTTTTGAAAAACGGAAATCAGAGAAACTATCTTTCGGGAGAAGCACATTTTGGGAAACGGATATCAAGCCAAACGTATCTTTTAGGAGAAGCACATTTTGGGAAACAGATTATTAAAAAAACGGTAGTGACGGGAACAGAGGGCTCAGACAAGATGCACTACGCTAACTAACGTTTCTATTCGATTCTTTTTTAAAAATCACGTGGTCTACCAGTGACGCGATTGGTTTAAAAACGAATCGAATAGAAACGTTAGTTAGCGTAGTGCATCTTGTCTGAGCCCTCAGGTGTTTTAGGAAACGGACAGAACAGTCCGAAACCCGCCCAAGACGTTGTCAAACACCATTGCGCTACCCAACAACCTTGTTTCATGTACGCACAGTGAAGTTGGCGATGGCGAGCAGTATCCTGGAGGAGTTGAACAAGATGACGTGCCGGTTCCGCCCGGCGTTGTCGAACTGTTTGCAAATGTTGTACACCTTCTCGCCGGCGTACTGCCTGATGAATCGCAGGGCCATGTGCGAGCTCATCTGAATACACAACGAGAATCAGCGTTAACAAAGCGTTAATAAAATCAAACTCAAATGGCAATTATCAGGAAAGTAAATGAGCGCAAGTCAGGCTATGAGCCTAGGGTTGCCAACTTTTTTTACATGAAATAAAGTATATTTAGGTCTGAGAAAACAAATTAAACAGTATTTTAGAAAAATTAACAGTATTTTATTTATTTAATGTCTTAAATCATAATGAGCCCCAGGACATTTTCATCTCAAAAAAGTGGCCGGCCCTGAAGATTAAAAGAGAATACCGAATGTTTCACAAAAACACAGCAAAGCGAACAAAGTTTGCGGCCTGGGGCTCTATCCTACTCGGTCCAACCATATTGCTTTTGACATGTTATCAACGTAATGATACGATAGCTCTTTTTTACTTGACAGTAGTGGCGGACGAGTTAAAACAGTACGAGAACATGTAAATTACGGAGTAAAATAGAGCTTTTGTTTGCTGTAAAAGACGCGACAGCGACAAAATAGGTACTGAGGTGTCTCAGAAATGTAAATATAGAATTTATAATAAAAATAATGCAAACAATTTCAGTTTATTTGTTCATAATAAGTAAATCCTGCATTTATAAATGTTATAACTTATAGGAGATCGAATTAGCGCCCACTACCACTGGTTACTATTATTTGACGCCATAGTTAAGTATACTCTGGGGTCGACTGGTCGCTGTCAATTTAGAAACCGCCTGTAAGAACTAAGCTAATTAGGACAAACTTTGTAGTTTCTTAAGCTTCTTGAAAATGTTATGTATGCAACAGTAGATAATTAGCTCTTATGGTACTCGTGCCTGTAATTAGAGAGCTCGCGCTCTAACCTGGGCACTCGTACCTTAAGAAGTTTCAATATGTAACAGTTATATAAAAAAAACTATAACCACACCTTATTAGTGTCTCGAGCTCTATGGTCTCAAGGCATCACCATACCGCGCATGTACAGTCATCACATCAGCAATAATATATTATAGCGCAAAAATATCTGACACGTTTTTATTACCGGAGCGTGTCAGATATTTTTGCGTCCAATGTTGGATAATATATAATTGCTTGTGACTGTACATATAAATAAATGTCATTTCGAGATGACACACGTACAACGTAATACTATTTTTAACCCCTGACGCAATAAAAAGGGTGTTATAAGTTTGACCGCTATGTGTGTGTGTCTGTCTATGGCACCGTAGCTCTTAAACGGGTGAACCGATTTGAAGCGGTTTTTTTTATTTACACTCTCTCTCTTTTATTTACATGGGAGCGATTATCTTTTGTTCGTTTCTTGGGCAAGAAAATCGCCGATAGTTCATCGCTTACTCGCCGGCGGTGGGACCAGTGCCTAACGGTCGGGTGTCTTTATCTATCTAATAGTTTATCTTTTACTGTGGTTCATGAAATTAGGCTCTCGGTTTGTATGTATGGGTGTGTGAATTTCTGTTTTCCACTACTACTTCTGCGGGCCTATTATGGTCGTGTTTATCGATGTGGATAAACGTGGATAAATCGTCCGTCACTTTCTGACTATTTGGTAAGTACGAGAGTGACGGATGCTCAACCTGATAAAGGCGACCATAATACGGACCCTGAACGCCTGAATTATAAACTAGAACACAAGACACTGCGTCAATTAAGCTGTGTCATAATTGGTTGGAGTAAATGCGTCTAATTCTTTTTTTTATAGTGATGTTAACGCCGTTCAATTCAAGCAGCGTGAGCGTATTCTAAGCTGCGTTGTGATAAAACCTTAATTAATAAATTACAGCACAACCGCATGCAGAACAAATCCCCTGTTAAGTACAAGCGTCATGAAATTGTCAGGATCCTGAGTGATTCAGTCTCGCAATGGATCGTCGTAAAACAATGAACAAGTTAAGTGGATAAGTGCCTCGTCGTCCGGTATCTCGAGCAGTCGCGCGAAGTGCAGCGAGTCGGCGATGGGCGGCGTGGTGCGCGTGGTGGAGCTGCGCCGGCTCGTCGTGGCGCGCGGGTGCGGCTTCGCGTTCATTATCGGGATCGGCTCCACGGTGCGCCCGCGCCGCACGCTGACACAACAAAACGCATGTGCTGTCGAACATAGCCTTTACAGACTTTGCATAGCCTATGCGACTAGATGCTCTACGTGGTTACAATCATATAGAAATTATACGATGGTGATACTTAAACATAATTGCCCGACTACCCAAAAATGAGAATGGTGTTTTTCGGGAGTGTCAATTTTTTCATGGCTAAAATAATGATACCCCATCATTGGATTGGTAATCACCAAGGGAGTGCCATAGGAGTGCCATAACACATTCTGAGCCCTAGTACTGCCCTAGCTGAAATTAATTGCAGTGTGTTTGTTAGCCTTGCATGTTTGAACACAAAACCCTATGCATGCCAACTGATGACATGCATACTGAATACAATTTAAAAAAACTGTACTTAGTGGAGATACCCTCCAAAGATGAATGGCTTGAAGGCCAGTTAGACTACAAAGAGGGTTGCCACATTTGGTACACGGACGGTTCCAAAAAAGGGAACGATGTGGGGTGCGGCATCTATGGTGAGAGACCAAGACTCAGAGTCAGCGTCAACATGGGTACGGAGGCCTCAATCTTCCAAGCGGAAGTCTTCGCCATTAACAAATGCGCGGAAATCAACCTTGATAAGAACCATGGACACCAGCACATCTACATCAACTCGGACAGCCAAGCTGCCCTTTTGGCACTAGACGCATTGGAGATAAACTCTAAAGTAGTCCAAAACTGTAAAGAAAACCTAAATGCCCTAGGAAACTCCAACAAAGTAATACTTAGATGGGTACCAGGGCACTCCAACATTGATGGGAATGAAATAGCAGATGAACTGGCTAGGAACGGTGCTGACAACCCCCTGGTTGGCCCGGAACCGTTTTGTGGCATCACAAAACGAAAAACCTATTCTCTGCTAAGCGACCTATATAAATCTAGGGCGATCGAGCTGTGGAAGTCCACAAAAGGACAAAAACACTCGAAATCACTAATTACAGGGTTCAAAAGCAAGTTCTCCAAGGAGATTCTAAAAATTAAAGGAGAAAAGACTTGCGCAGTGACTAAGATCCTAACTGGCCACTGCAAATTGAACAAACACTTGTTTCTAATGGGTATGAAACAAGAAGCGGCAAGCAAGTTCTGTCAAGAAACAGAGGAGACAGCTATGCACATCCTCTGTTCTTGCGGACCACTAATGCGTAATAGAAGTATCTACCTTGGGCGACATATCATGGACCCACAAGAGATACAACTCCTCACTGCCCAAACCATCTGGAAATTCCTAGATGCAACGGGCCCTTGCAATGAACTTTAAACTAAGGGCTGCCACAAAATATCAGCAATGGTCGAAGTGGCTCACAAGGCCCATCTCAACCCCCCCAATAATAATAATAATAATAGCCGTGCACAAAAGTTAGATATCTTAAGCTTTAAGTAGGTACCGTAGACTACCGGAGAGAATAATTATTTTTCGTTACGGTTACTTTAGCAACACATGTTTTATTTTCAATTAATGACAAAAATATAGGTACCTAATAATTAGTACCATCAGGTTTGGATTATCCATAGGTAAGCATCTTACGGAATCTAAATAAGAACTAGGTACTTTATTAACATTTAAAAAAGATAGCCAAAATTTTAAGTTATTATTTCAATAATCTTAAAACCAGAAGGACGCATTTTTTAC
This sequence comes from Acleris literana, assembly GCA_946894065.1. Taxonomy (NCBI): domain Eukaryota; kingdom Metazoa; phylum Arthropoda; class Insecta; order Lepidoptera; family Tortricidae; genus Acleris; species Acleris literana. The sequence goes on along the minus strand of OX335668.1, from coordinate 13,874,415 downwards.
ATATGTTTCTATACGTTGGAGCCGAGAGTTATTTTAGCTTTCCTTCGAATGTTGCCACCAATAATAATCCAAGTATAAATTATCCTTACCTACTTTGCGTTTCTCTCTAACTAGTATCGAAGAAAGAGACATAGTAAAACGTGCGAGAATCTTGCTAGGCATAGTATACGAAAACCAAAAATGCAGGCATCGACGCGGAAAACAAAAACAAGACACGTCCTTGACCGACAGATCATGTGAGCTTACTGGGCCATGGAAAGTTTAGCTTGATTTCTATTCGGATGAGAGCTTGCGGAGCTAGGAGAGGCTGGCGGTTGGTATACTCCTAGCGAATGAGGTGTTCCTGGCGAGTGAGGCGCTTTTGGAGATCGGAGCGCTTCTGGCGCACTAGGTGCTCCTGACGATCGGTGCGCTCCTGGCGGGCGAGGTGTTCCTAACGATCGGTGCGCTCCTGGCGAGCGAGGTGCTTCTGGCGCTTCTGGCACTTCTGGCAATCGGTGTGTTCCTGAAGAGGGAGGTCTCTTTGGGGAGCCAGGAGAAGCCGACGAGTGAGGTGCTCCCGGTGAGAGCCGATTCAGAGCCCCGGCCAACATCGGCGCCACCTGCACAATGTTCTCCCAAGATTCGTGATCCACCAAAGTCCCCTTTATATTTGGTTTTCTAGAAATATAGTTATAGATATTTCAAATTATAACTACCTTAATAACATCAAAATAGCATCATTTATCTGCAATACGTACAACACCCTAGTCGACGCAACTGTGTCGAGATATTCGGTAGTATTTGTTACTGATGTAGAGGCCGCGGTGTCTCTTGGCTTGCCTAAAAATTAACGAGTTATTAATTTGCATCGTGTTAAATATTATACTTACAAGTGGTTTGGTATTTTATTTTTAATTAATTGAATAATAAAAATGCGACCATAACTACTCTTACTACATGTGAGTGTCATCGCTATACGGTTAGGTACTTAATTAAGTCTTAATTGAGTTACGAAAGTTGACATCTAAACCATTTCAAAATCGCCCAGTAAGTATTATAAATAACTTCTAATCGCTGCTACAATTACTCACCGGACGTGTGCACAGTTTTACGCTGTGATATATTTATAGAACTGTAAGTTGTCTTTTTCTTCAGTTTAACAGATGTCTTGCTATTTTCCTCATTAAAACTACTACCTAATTTTCCATGACTCGTCACTCGTTTATAATTCTCCGTGCTTTTGATTTTTTCCCACATCGGATTAATATACTTGGTTGGATGTACCTGTGAACTAAATAATACTTATGCGTCAATACGTAATTGTCGAGTAAGTGTAAGTAATCGTATTTCGATTGCCCGTGTACAAACCTTAAGCTGGTAGTAATTTCTATAGTTCCGCTCGTCGGGCTCATGCTGGATTCCTTAGTTAAATTACGAAATATGTGTGTTACTGGTACGTATGTGTACGTAGACCACGGAAGCAAATATGCTACAAATAATCAATTATGATAACTATGCGGTTGGTGGATATTCACCTACTTGAAAATGTCATACTTACTTAAATCTTTCTTAGGTAGGTAACGGTTTGTATCTTTATTTACTTACAATAAGTTGTACCTAACTGGAGATATCTAAATTTTATTCTCATGCTCAGTGTAAGGCCGGGATTACACCTGTAAGTTATTACGTAAGTTTTGAAACAAAGCTATATGCAAGAGAGAGATGCAGTTATTTGCCACTCACTCTTACCCACAGTTGCGTTTCAAAACTTACGTAATAACTTACAGGTGTAATCCCGGCCTAAGGTTCCAACGCCGTTACTACAAACAAAAAACTATCTTGAAAAACAACTAGAAAGTATTTTCATATGAAAGAATTTTCTATTTAAAGTTATTGGGTGGTGTCCTAGATGGTTTTAGTAGTTACCTATAGTCTGTGCCAGTTGAAATGGCCAAAGATGTAAACACAACCAAACGAACCAATTTACCATTATTACTCGCAAATCACGTGCTTCTAAAGATCAAGTAAGGTCTTAACTATGATTTATGCACGTGATCATTACTTTCACATTAAGTTTAATATTAATTAATGTGAAAGAAGCGAAAGAGATTTGTCAGGATCGTAGCAGGTGGAAAGAAGTGGTCTCCGCCTACCCCTCTGGGAAACAGGCGCTGTTTAATGTATGTATGTAATTATACGTTATTTTATAAAAAATACGCTTGATGAAAATTTGAGGTTAAGTGTCAAACAGTACTAATTTATTTACATCTTTGGCAATTTAAATTGACACGGACTATACCTATAAACATTTTAGTCGCCTGTATTTCAAGAACCAATCAGTCTACTTAATCTTAATATTTTTCCTTTGAAATTCGTCATTTGTGCTTTCATTAAAGATTTTTAGTAAGTATTTGTAGTTTTCGGTTCACACGTAACTCTAATAGTAAAAATTGCTCTTTTATAGTTCAATATATCCTAAACGGTCACCCACAAAATTGATAATGACATACTCAGTGGTTTTTGAATAGCTATCCTACAATACCTATATCACTTCATGCTACAATAATATATGTTTTATTAGACCATCTACACGTATCACTTGATGTAGTAAAGTAAAAAAAACAACCTCGCTTTACATGTAGGTAAAATAGGGTAGGTATGTACCTACGGGATGCAGGTACCTACCCTATTTTTTTTATATACGGATGTGGCGAAACTATAAGGGCTCCTAGTTTTATTTCGAAACCCTAAAAACAGGACCAGAGCATATCGGACCATACTCAGTGTAGGGTTCATCACAAAGTAACACTTTTAGAGTTCAATATTTTACAAACGCAACGGTAAAATAATAACAATTTTTTAACAGCTATTACTGGAACTGTACCTCATTACTTATATGTTGTTTTTTTGTTTAAATACCCTTTACTTGAAAAATTATGGGAGGTGCCCTGATTTTTTTGATACTTGTACTTCAAGAATGTTTTAAAGGGCAACCGTTTAAAGTAAAGATAATGCCTGCTTCTCATATAAATAAACATACTAACCACTAAAATTGTGATGCATGTCCGAAATATTCTTTAACAAGGGTTGATAGCTTAATTGAGACCCTTCCTTCCGGTAACCCTTGCTCTTATTCAGTGATTTCATGATATCTTCTATCAATCCAATGGAATCTTCGCTTATTGTCTCTTTGCGTCGAGTGTCATCAGAGATTTTGGATGTTGCTTGTGGAAGTACGCGCTCGTAAGTAGTGTGCCTGTTTTAATTAGGTGCCTAGTCAGAATAATGTAATTACCTCTGAAACTGATTGCCAAAATATGTCATTTCATTAAGTAATGGACCCGTACGAATATGAATTAGTGCAAGAGTTAAAAGTTTGGTTGGATAAAACCTCAATAAAATGTAACCAAGTGTTTTCATGGCTAATACGTGTGTAATTTCAGGAATTTGACATTTTACCTCATGTATTTTTCTTCTTCTTCCAGTGCCTCTTCAATCGTGAAGGTTAGCCGTCAGCATCTTGTAGCCGTCTGTATCCGCACGCAACCGGAACAGCTGTTCGACGGACGCAATGCCGGTCCACTTTCGGATGCTCCACAGCAACGAACTTTCGCCCAACACGAGTCTTTCCCTCCCCTTTGCTCATCATTATCAACTGCAGCAGCGTGTATCTGTCGTTCATGAGCACATGACCGAGATACTCTATCTTTCGCCTTCTAATAGATGGCATATTTTAACCCTTTTTACCTAATGTAGAATGTTTTTTTCTCCTTATTTATTTTACGAAGTCTATTATTTATGGCGATGGGCTTGCAACCTGTCACTAATACGCTGGTAAACATCTTAGCCTAATTGTGCAAATTGTGGTTATAGAATTATCAACAAGTTTTTAGAGATGTTTGTAATTCTGTAGCTCTGCCTACCCCACTCTGGGAACGAAGGCGTGAGATTATGTATGTATGTATTATTTAAGACATTTTATTTTAGAATATCTACTGCAGTTTTACCTTAAACATTGTTTGTTACGTGCTTTTACTGACTTTTTTAAACTGTACAACTTCAATTCTTGACATTACACATGTACTCGTATACTCGTAGGTGAAAAACTTTAGTGAATGACCTCTTGCATGTAGTTGTGTACAAGTACAAAACTAATTATGGAATTTACGTCGCATTATAAATATAGAATGTCGAACGGTCTACATAGATGTGTTCCAAGCGTTCCAACTACATGCAAGGGGTAATTTACTTAAGTTTTTCACCCATAGGAGTATAGCCAAGCCATAAAAACAAGTAAGTAGCTACTTTTGTAATGTTTACTGGGGTAATTGTTGAAAGTAAAATAATGCTTTTTCTCAACACTGGTGCTATTCTACTCAGTAAAACCGGCTTTTTATAAGTTAGCGTATCGTTATGATAGCTCTTATTGGAATATGGTTTTTTGAAGTAGAATAGAGGCCCTGCTAGTTTGGGGTCACAAAATATCACTTAAATATGGACAGGGCAACAATATTTTTGCCGGTCTGTTTGGTGATTGATCGATAACGTTGTTGTCAAACCTTGAGACCAAAAGAAAATCAATAAATTGATTTTAGTATTAGAACACCAAAAATGATTAAAGAAAATCGACCATTCAAACCTCACCATTTTGGTTCATAGAATATTATTATTATAATTATAGGTGTATTTTTGCTAAAAGATACACAGACTAAAAATAATGTCACTGCTTTGACACGACATTAGTGAATATCATGTTAATATTATAATAAAGTAACTAAAATTTACCTACTTACATTTTAATAGATTTTGTTTTATTTCCTCGTAGTAGTTGAGAAAAGCACTATGTCTGCCTCGGTAGAAAGGACAATTGATTCACTCGTTCTGTATTGACACGTCCATAATTTGCGTCCTTTCTACCCTCTACAACAAGGTTCTATAGAAACTCACGCTGTGCCGAACCCAGGTTCTCTGCTAAATAGTTGAACAGGTTTCATTTGTAACTTTTTCTTTTTCCACGAGGTCCTGTTCTTGTTCGTCCAAGATCTTGTTGTGAAGATAGGTGTTGTGAGTCTGAAATATGTTTTATTTACTGATAGAGTCACAAACAAACCCATGCCAATATTGTTGAAATAGAAACATTCTATCGTTGCGCATTAAGCGAAATATCCAAATATTGACTACGCTTCTTGCATTAATGGGCCAAGCTACGAGTAATAAGAATGTTTCGAAGAATTAATTCCCAGCAAGCTGGAAATCGTTTTATTACCTTCATTTGGTCCTGTAATCCGAGTTTGCCCAATCCCAGGAGGTGTGCATAACTTTTGGGAGCCCAATAACAAGATTGGCCCTCGCGAGGGATTTGGTCATACTTTTAGGTGGAGTAGTGGCAGGACCTAACAACACTGTATGCTTAATATCAGCCTTCGATTTTCTTTTGCTTCTGATTTATTCACGAAAATGTAAAAAAATCAAGGTATTTTTTAAACTCTTATTTTAGCTAAACCAAGCATGCGAGTGAAACCAAATAAATTCAGAATTGAGGTGGATAGAATGGGGTTAATAATGCACATTTTTTACGGACCTTCATGTCCTTACTACCTACCTACCAAATCAAGGTATTAAAACAATATCCAGCTTGCTGGGAGTTAATTCCTCAAAACGCTTTTTTTTGGATCTATTTAGCTTGGCCTATAAATAGGATATTAGATATATTTTATGACCACTCAAGTACAGTGCTCGCATTCCTCTCGGATCCCTCGGTTCGCATTTGTTGTCCCGAGGGATCCTCAGATATCGATTTTCAAGACGATCGAAGCAGTAACAAAAAGTTCAAAATGGCGGCCACTTTTTTTAAATCTGAGTACGGGTTCGCATTTGTAGTCCCCACGGATCCTCAGATATCGATTTTCAACTCAATCGAACCAGTAACAAAAAAGTTCAAAATGGCGGCCACTTTTTTGTAAATCTGATTACGGGTTCGCATTTGTTGTCCCGAGGGATCCTCAGATATCGATTTTCAAGACAATCGAAGCAGTAACAAAAACGTTCAAAATGGCGGCCACTTTTTTGTAAATTTGATTACGGGTTCGCATTTGTTGTCCCGAGGGATCCTCAGATATCGATTTTCAAGACAATCGAAGCAGTAACAAAAAAGTTCATAATGGCGGCCACTTTTTCTTAAATCTGAGTACGGGTTCGCATTTGTAGTCCCCACGGATCCTCAGATATCGATTTTCAAGACAATCGAATCAGTAACAAAAAAAGTTCAAAATGGCGGCCACTTTTTTAAAATCTGATTACTGGTTCGCATTTGTAGTCCCAAGGGGCCCTCAGGTATGGTGCCACGGCTCAAATCCAATCCTATTCCAGTGTCTTTTTGTATTTAAAAATTGTTTAAAAATTTAATACTACCGCTCTGCCGTATGCGTGAGAGAAAGGGAAGCCAGACAGGCTGTCTTGTAACGCGCGTTACGTAACGATGGTTTACCCTCCGTAAAGAAGTTATCACTTCAAAAATGTCGCCTCTGCTTTCAAATGCTCTGACCCATATGGTAACGATTATGTGTACCTACACAGAGCCTGTGACACAGCCAACTTCGAAAATAGCTACCATAAGAAGCTATTCTATTCTACTGGGTAAAACCATATCGCCTTTGGCATGTTATCGTATTATTTTTAACTCGGCTGCCATTAACAATATTATATAGGTAATATTTATTGAGTCGCAAAATTTTACAATGAATTCCATTTCCTTTCTTTCCGTTCCATTAAGAGATGTTCTCGTCAATTTTTTTTTCATTTGTTTCCTTTATTTTATCTTCCCATAGAATCTTCGAAACTATCTTCATCTTTTCCTTTTTGTGTTCCAGGGGTACCAATAGTAGATTGTACAACAAGTGCATAAAACGAGCCATTTTACCCGAGACGTGCATATAGCCGAGAGGTGGATAGTCACTTCGAGGGTAAAATGGGTTTTATGCTCGAGTTATACACTCTGCTTTTCACTTCGATTACGAGAAAATAAAACAGAGATAATGTAAAAAAACTTATATGAATGAGAATGTATTGACTTGTTTTCCGCTTCTCCAGACTTTGAAATTTTCATACGTTTAAAGTAAATTTTCTTTGATTTAGGCGGCAATGTCTGTTTAATAAGTTCTTTTGCATTTTTTTCTATTAGTGTGTTAGGTGTGAACATTATTTCCCCTTCACACTAAATTCCATAAAACCACAACACAAGTTTTGCAAAGAAAACGACTACCAAATGAATAGTCCCAAACTGTGGTCCAAAACTATCTATAGACAAAAACCTCTTTCCCGCCAGCGTATTTCGTTTTTAATTTTCTGCATGAGGTTTTTAACTTAGGTCGAACGTAATACTGCCAAGTCATACGTTGATTTTGTAATGTTTTTATTATTAATAATGCTTGTTTTTAATACTTTTAAATTTCTTTTTTGTTAGATGCAATATAGAAGGCAAATAAATTAAAGTAAATGTATTCAAATAACAAGTTTATTTAATGCAGTCACCTCGTCTGTCTGGCTGTAGGGCTTAAAATTGTCTTAGTCTAGATGACGACAACACTTTATGCACTAGTGCATAAAATGCGATTTTATACAGCCTATACCCAGCATAAAGAAGGACTTTACGAGCATGAGAAGTGAAAAATATAATGCTTAATTATTCCATTTCTCTATGCCCCTTACGATGTGACCTGAGGGCCCTGCAAAGATGCACTACGCTAACTAACGTTTCTATTCGATTCGTTTTTAAACCAATCGCGTCACTGGGAGATGACGTGATACGAAAAGTCACGTGGTCTACCAGTGACGCGATTGGTTTAAAAACGAAACGAATAGAAACGTTAGTTAGCGTAGTGCATTTTTGCAGGGCCCTCTGTCCATTTCCATTTAAGTTTCCTTATTATTGTTGTTACGTCGTCTAGTTTTGTATTTTCCCTGATTAGTGTGTTTCGTATTTTTTATCGGTTTTCCGTATACTGAGCATGCAAATTTCCATTCTGTCTGGCAGGTATCAACATTTTTAGCCTGCGCCTTTGTGAGAGCCCAAGTCTGGCAGCTGTAGGTATGTGAAAACAGGCGATGCGCAGGTGTTATACCTACTTGTCTTTCTCTTAATCAACGTGCTCATTTCCTTGTTTTTCATAACTTCCTTTAATCTCCTCTTCTTCTTCTTCTTTCTGAATGACGTTTAATCTCCAATAACTTGTCCATGTGTTCTCTATTTCTTTTCACATATATCAGCGGGTGAGATCAATTGACCCAAATAGGTGTATTCCTGCTCATCTTGTACCTATGGGCTCACCGTTTATAATAATAATTGGGTGTTGTGTTGCGTTTGTCACTACTTTACTTTAGAGGAATTCATTGTCAAGCCTAGCTCACGGCTCTCTTTGTCTAGGTGTTCAAGCACATTTTGGAGTTGATTTATGGTAGCGAATAGTATAATACCGTCCGCAAATCGTAAATGGGTCAATTTTTCTACTTTTATATTTCGACTATATAATGTTCCCAGTTTAAGTTGCGAATAATAATTTTGCAACAATTTTAAACCAAATCTGCTGCCCTTATTGTCAAGTAAGTAAGAGCTATCAAAACGTTTACAATACGATAACACGTAAAAAGCAATAATAGGTTTTACCGTGTAGAATCTCAGCCACTAGTTCGCGGTTGACTTATGTTCCCTTTGCAGCATGCTAAGCCGCCTGAGCTCTTTTTTTTTTTAATTTTTATGGCCTGGATTCTAAGTCCTTTAAGCCATTTCTTGGTTTTATATAGTCTTATTTGAAGATTATTTGGAGTTTATTTTTCTTCATTTTAAAATATAGCACTAAATTGTTTTCACTGTATTTTTAATATATTTAAAAATTGGTACGAAACTTATTATTATATTACTTACTATTAGTCTTTGGAACGCAAATGCAGGGCAACTGAAGATAATGTGTTCAATGTCACCAATGCTGCTATTTTGGCAATGAGGGCATGTGCCGTCCGAAATGATGGAAAATCTTGCCAGATGTGCAGGTGCACAATTGTGCCCGAGCCTCAATCTGTTCCGCCTGAGCTCATGTTCGCGCTGCCACAAGAGTTGTTAAAGGAGTCAACCTACCTGCGTAGCTGTGCCAATACCTGTGGTCGGGAGTGTATGTCCCCAGGTTGAATTCGAGCTCATATTTAGGTTCCACTTCGTCTCGGAGTCCATATTTGTGTCCTCTCATCACAGAAAATTGCATGAGCGGAATAAGACTGGTATCGTATCTTAAATCTGGCCTAAGTAAATAAAATCATACTTTATTTAAGTGTGTATTGCTGCAAGTACAGTGCAACCATTTTCTTAATAGAGATCCTGTCGTTTTTCAGTAGCTATTTATACGAAACCCTATTGGTACGAAACCCTAAAATATGCAGTTGCTAATAGTACCATAACTCTTTCACGTCGAAGTTGGGTGGTATGTCCTACTCAAAGGGGACTACCCTAGTGAAAAAGGGTATAAGTTGACTTAACTCGTACCAAAAAAGGTACGTAAGGTTTTGTACCAATTTCACTAAACGATTTTAATAGTATTCAATGTTATTCGACTGTTAGTCCATACATTTTGACAGCTATTAACACTCTTGTCGTCTGTTAAGTGCTTTGTGAAAATCGACAGTAATCTCTTTTGGTAAATCAGTTTCTACAAACCTGGGTGTCACGTCATACATAAAATCAAAATTGTCTTCAGCAGTCAATAGCTCCATATTTATTTTATTTCCCGCCTGATTATTAGTGATGTTGACGAGTTGCACCTGCCATGTGACGAAGTCGTCTTCGTTGTTCGCTGCTGGAGAGGGGGCCCAGGTTTGAGCAGTGTCGGTCGAGCTCTCACTGTCCGAATCCGCTTCTACGATGCTGTTCGTCGATTAAAATAGTAAGTAATATACAGGGTGTTAGGTAGAGCGTTGTCAAAAAGAAATAGGCAAGGGCGAGTAGAAGAGGCCATTAGCTATCCATTTCAGGTACTTTAACGCTTAATTTGTCTAAGGGCTATTTAATACCTTTTTTTTAATTTTATGAAAAGACACCGAAATCGACCATTAAACCCCGAAAAAAAATAATTGTGTATTCACAAAATTATAATTTTGTTAGAAAGTTAAATGTTGTGGTGTTCTAATAAAAGTAACAGTGACAACAGTGACACAAATTAGCGCTTTTATCCAAAATATTTCACAAACGGATACCTTAATCGAAAAATTGTTTTCACAAATCCGCAATATTTTTGAAAGACCTATCCAACGACCCCCTTCACTATGGGGTAGACGAGAAAAATAAAACATCCCCACGTTACGTGTAGGGGAGGTGTTAAATAGCCCTTAGACAAATTAAGGGTTAAAGTATGTACATGAAATCGATAGCTCATGGCCTGCTCTACTCACCTGTTCCTTTTTGAAAACGCTCTACCTAACACCCTAACAGCTAACTAAACTTCAAAACGGAAAAAAACATATGCCTTCCATTACTCTATGTCAACTATGAGGAAACTTGATAATAAAACTTTGACAAAGTATCTAATAGTTTTACCAAACAGTGGCTGTATAAGATTTTAGCATGGCTCAGTAGTCCAGTACAGGCTTAGTTTTTTTATCTTACTACAGAGAGGCTGTTTCTGCTACTGCACAGATCCAGTTGTTAGTAGAACCGACTCCCATCTGTCTGTCTACATGTCACAAGGAACTAAATATTTAATAGGTTAGATATTTCTTAGAGCGTTTTAACCGCTTCGCTCTTCTGAGAATCGATTCACCTAATTATTGAAGAGGTTTTAGATAAGAAAACAGACAACAAACCGCGATAAAAAACAAGAAGAAAAATTGCGGCCCTAACATGACTTAGGCCCGCTTGCATGTAAATGTTAACCCTTACACCCTAACACAAGTTTAAGTGAGCTCTCAGTAAATTCCTTTTTTGTGTTACACTAGTTCGACAGAACCGCAATTTACCCTTGTGTCGATGGTGTTAGGGTCGCAAGTTTAAGTGATTACCGATTTAGGTTCTCCGGTACTTCGTGCTCATGTTGTTGAAGAGTATACGCATGGGGCTCCCAGGTGAGCTGAGTCATCACGGCCTCGGGCATTGGCCCCCAGTACCCGCCGTACGTCTCGCCGAGCTCGTACACCATCAGCTGGCTTCCGCCCTCCTGACAGGACTCCAGCAGGTCGGAGCTGTTCATCAGCTGGACTACCATGATGATGTTGCTGCTTGCTTCTGTTCTAAAAAGGAGAATTTACACTCGGGTCCAGATATTCGTCATCATCATCGACAACTTACCTTTATCCCATTTACTTGGGATTGATCCCTTCCCTATCATCCGTCATCCTGTCTATATTTTAAGAGTTATTCGCTCGTAATAAATAATACGAGCAGGTTGAAGTTTCAAGATCACGGGGAGATGCGTTCAGTTTGAATGCCTAGGCACAATAAGAATGCGGTGCTTCTTCCAGTATCCGTTAAGTGACATAATCGCAAACCAGTGTCCCTATGTTTTGGACTCTCACCCAACGCAAAGTACAATCTGAGGTCCAAATATTATTGAAGTGTTTTGTCAGTGCGTATTGTTACGCACCCATCTTGATGTTTTTCAGCACGTCGCCGAAGTAGCTCGACCGAATCATAGGTACCTACCTACTTAACACATAGCGTTAAGTGCTATTACGAGTATACAGTATAGTCGTAGTAGTCATAGTCATATATTTTATTGCCTTATTTAGTAGTTACAAAGATCTTAAATACTATTACATGGATCAACATAAACCCTGTAAGGGCACTGCAACTGCAATTACTCTAATTAATAATATTTTTTAAATTTACCCATATTAGCTTACTTATGTATGTTATCTAGTTACAAATACATAGATATTATTGTTCCTATTCAATGTCAAAGTACTCTTGCAAAGTATAAAAAACGTTTGGAAATTAACAAAGTTTTCAGCTTAATATTAAATACTGAGTCTTTCACAATATTTTTAATTGTTAGAGGTAACTTATTATATATTGTCACAGCCATATGTTGTGTTCCGGATCTAACTATTTCAAAATTAGTGAAAGAGCTAACTAATTTGTTACGTTTACTACGTTTTCTAAGGTTGAACTGCCTACTGCTATTATTATTATCTCTATCCTGTCCAAATTGATCGTTATTTGTTCTCACAAGTCTACATATTTCATAGATGTATATGGATTTCAATGTCAATATATTTAAGGAGCCTCGTGTGGTTGCCGAGTTAGAATAGTGCCACTCCATGTCTTCCCGTGGATGTCGTAAGAGACGACAAAGGGAATAAAGGCTTGTAAAACTGTTAGGCGATGGGCTTGCAACCTGTCACTAATACGCTGGTAAACATCTTAGCCTATTTGTGCAAATTGTGGTTATAGAATTAGCAACAAGTTTTTAGAGATGTTTGTAATTCTGTAGCTCTGCCTACCCCACTCTGGGAACGAAGGTGTGAGATTATGTATGTATGTATATTTAAGGAAGTAAAATGTGGTCTACATGTATCCGTTGAAGCAATATTTACTAAAATCCTAATGCATTTCTTCTGGAGAGTGAACAACCTCCCTGCGTGCTCGCTGCTGCCCCACACGACGACGCATAGGTAATAAGCTGTTTTTAACCGACTTCAAAGAAGGAGGAGGTTACGTTCTACTGTATTTTCTTTTTTTATGTATGTTCACCGATTACTCCGTCAATTGTGGACCGATATTAATTTTTTTTTTTAGTTTGATAGAATGTACTTCCGAGGGACCACCCATTGCCACCAAATCTGAATCTGATGAGGGGATAAGTGAGGAATTGAGGGAACTCCTCAAATCTTGTAGGCAAACATATAGCGATTTTAGTATTTTTAGTAACAAATCCAGCATTTGCATTCAGAAAGTATCATTTGCTGAGGTGAAACTGATGATGAAGAACACGGATGGCCACCGGAACTTCTCAACGGTACTGATTTCAAGGGTTGCGATAAGATATCTCGATTAACATAGTTGAGCGACTACAACGAAGAATAATTATTTACTTGTTGAAATATGACTATGACTTTCCCGCGGCGTTGCGGCGCGCTTGAAATAACAAGTTTCATATCAACCAAGAAGTGGGACTACGTTACAGCGTTTTATGATCACTAAAAAGTATAAAATAAAATAAAAACATTTATTTTAATTTGCAAAAAAAAAACAAAAAATCGCCGCTTTTGCGTTTTTGAAGGTGGTTTTTTGTTTTTTATACTGTTTTTAAATCAGGACATCTTTTTAATTCATATAGAGCGTAGGTAGGTCGTAAGTAAGTAGATCTCATCGCTAAATACGCTGACGAGCAGGAGCTCGAGGACAGCTGAGGACAGCTTATTGATTCAAGAGATTCACGATAGAACTTACATACCTTATGCTAGTATAGCAGCTGTAAGGTAGGTCAAGTTTAGAGAAGTGGAGCATTTGGGAGTTAGTGTCCAGAACCTGGCGGCTGAGGAAGACCGAGGGCATTGCGCGCCGTCGGCAGAACTCCGACATATCTTTTTGGTACACGAAGTTTCGCAGGCCGTCAGCGGCATCCCAAGGCACGATGCTAAACCACGAAGCTAATATAATTGAGTAAAACATTACTCGTTACGTATCAAAGCCTACTAGACTGCATAACTAGTACGTACGTGCAGCTAAAGTATATCCTATAGCTCGCCAAAAAGAGTTCGACATGGTGACAGGAGGTATTATATTATTTTAAAGTGGCAACTAGGTAGATACCTACCACATTAGGCTGTAGCAATTAGGTCAAAATTAGATAACTGCCTTAGATTGTCGCAAATACAGACCTACCTATTATATGCCGATTTTTTATTGGCAAGATATGCGCAACCTCAGTCCCACCCAAAAAAAAATACAAGAAAAAAACAACATATGACAAAACTGAACATAATAATGAATGAAATATAATCCTACTAATATTATAAATGCGAAAGATTGTTTTTGTTTGTTTGTCCTTCACGCTGCAACAACAGCTGGATGGACTTGGATAAAATTTGAATTGTAGATGGACTGGATTAACACAGAGGGTATGTTTAATCCCGGAAAATTTAAATGTTCCCGAGAGAATAACGATTATCGAAATATATGCGGACCAAGTCGCGGGCAGAAGCTAGTTTCATAATAAAGGTAAGAAAAATAATACAACTACTGAAAGCAACAACGACATAACAAAATAACCTTTTCAACGCCACAGTCGGCTCTGGCCGTCAACTAAAAGTCGTGCCACTGACGCCACGTCGGCTACAGCCGACAAGAGTTCAAGATTAAAAGAGACTTTGTTTGGTAGCAATAAGGTGTAATTTGCATAGTATAGAAAACATGTTTGGCGTGTGGGTGGCACATTTTGTATTCGACGTATGGCGTTCAAAAGGATAACCAAAACGGGTCAAGAGCATGTCGGGCCATGCTCAGTGGAGGGTTCCGAAGCCGTTACTAGAAACACAAAGAACTCTCAAAAAACACCTTATTTTCTATTTAAAGTTATCAAAGATGTTTTTCTATAGGTATAATCATCAGCCTGTAACTCAAGAACCAATGATGTTTACTTAGTCGTGATAGTTTTTCTTTTAAATTCGTTATAATATGCGCTTTAATTTAAGATATTTTTCAGATTTTTAGCATTTATAGTCTTGGCCGTAGGGGAGGACACTAGACTACCTATAACAAAAATTAGCACTTGAAATCGTAATATTTCACAAACAGATCCCTTGATCGAAAGACCTATCTAAAGATATCCCACACCATGGGGTACACGAGAAAAGAAAAACATCCCCACGTCACGTGTAAAAATTTTTTTTTTCATGTGTATGCCCTGAACCGAGCTGCGGACGGACATGGCGAAACTATATTAGTTTGACTACAGAACCCTAAAAAACCAACCAGGTAACATTCAGCCAAAATGTACGTAGGTAGGTAAACCATGATCACTTTCGCTTCTCAGTTAAAAACAAGTTTGCATGGCATTCTTATCCTGTAACAAATCAAACCCAAAAAAACATCCCTTTTCACTTCAATTTCAGTTTTCTTGTGATACAGTCACGAACTTTAATTTGGGACCCATTTTCCCTCATAATTCGATAAGGTTGAAGTAAATATACAGTTTTGCAGATAGTAAATACAGAGTACTTAAGCATGCATGCATGTATGTGTGTTAGAAGGTATAGCCGAGTAGAAAATTACCCACGGAGTTGAAATAATAAATTAAAGCGAGGCATGACGTCGCATAGGGGCCGCGTGACCCGCAGCGGCGGCGCGAGCGCAACCCATCGCTTTTTAAACACGAGTCTTCATAAGAGGGACTCCTATTGTCCAAAACAATAAAGCATAAGCTTTTTGTTGTGCGTTACAAGTAGGATCCAGTTAATAGAGGATTGAAAATATGAATACCGGTACACGTACCTAAAGTCGAACGCCTGACCAACTAAACCTAAGGTTTTATTTGAGAAATCGGCAAATAAAAGGAGGGGGAAGATTTAAAGACATACTCATACATGCTCAAACTAAATAACCAAAGATCATAATGTCTGTGAGAGTCAAATACTACACATATGTACATCTAAGCAGACTTCATAAGTCTTTTTTACAAGCTTTTATTGAACTTGCCATTTATGTATGTATGTATGTATGTATGTATGTACGGGTCAAATTTAACTTCCTGGGGCTGGTTTTATAAAGCTACAAATTACAATTTACAGGTTAAGAACAAGTTTCCATTTGAAACAACCTCGACCAATGACGACCAGCCATTTGAGCAGTGTTGCCAGTTTAGACCTGTAAAATTGTAACTTGTAACTTTATAAAACGTGCCCCCGGTTTTCGATGAAGCTGAAAATTTGCATGCACCTTTAGTTCTGATGACAATACAATAATATCGACATCGAGCTGGTGTGATGATGGAGACTAAGGGTGGCCATAGGAACTCCTATTTTACACAAGATAAACCCGTCGTGTTAGGGCTCTTTAGAATCGTCTTGAAGAGTAGATGACGACTGCGTAAAAAAAATACACAATCACAATACACAAATACAGTCGGCAACAAAAGCTTGACCCAAAAATATTTTTTTTGACAGAAACTTATTATTTTCAATTAGGTTTGAACAATAAAAATAAAATATGCATGGGTTTCTTCGTAAAAAAAGAGTACATCGATGGAAAAAAAAAAAAAAGTTATCGGAGCGAGAGTTGAGGCAAATAATCGAAATCAAAATACTTATTTATTCAGTAAATTGGCCACATACGGGCTCTTTTACACGTCTGTAATATATAGTGAATCTACTAGCGCTTCGGACAAGACCATCATTGCGGAGAAGAAGCGCCGCAAGAAACTCCAGCAGAAGGTCATTTTTTCATACATAAAATACAATAATACTTAAAAGTAAGTTACATTACGAGGTAATAAAGCAACAAATATAAATTATTACAACTATCACAAATAAAAACATTACAAATTCAAAAATTAAAAACTTTATAAATATAGAAATTAAAAATATAACATGTCAGATACATTAATCTAAAAATAATGACTAGGAGAACAACACGACGAGGTATCTACGTCAAAAGCCAATAATTGCCTACACACACAGCTAGTAGAGTACAAGTGACAAAAATGGCAGGAAATTAACGTGTCATTTCAAAAACATACATGTGTTTTTAGTACACGACAGGATAGGTAATTGCATATTTTTTCAAAAAGTTGTGAACAAACAGCGCGGAACTAAACCTTGCTAAAGCTGGGCAATCACGACCGCTCCAACAAGCCGAACAGAGCAGCGCCGCGCCAATATCGACCCGTGAAAGTCAAAACCGTAGCGTTTAAAAGTACTTGGCGCGGTCCGTTGGTGGAAATCCAACGGACCGCCAGCACAACGCGCCAACGCGCAATCCGAATGGAACTATTGTGAATGTCGAAATTCAACGTTGGAACACGCCTATAAAATCAACCCACTATCTATTACGGTTCAAAAGATACAGCTCTTTTAAGTTAGGACGGACGTACGGACAGCGTAAACTCGGATTCATAATTAGTTCCATCAAATCTACCACGGTGTTGCCATTGAAATGAAACATACCAACATTAATAAATTTTCTCTTGGCGAAAGAATGCACGTAAGTAAATAATTATATAGTAATAGTAAGAATTACATTTAAATGCTCTGTTTAAATAAACATGCTTGTATAAAAACCAGTTGTATAAATAAATAATTAATTGAAGCAATTTTGTGGTAGAAATATCCATATTGCAATGGTAACACTTCAGGCCTCGATAACATTTGGTATGCGTTTTGATACAATAATATTATCGTTTGAAGATGTGCGTATATTATTAATTATTATACCTAAAATACTTAAATTCGAAAAAAATTACCACTATCTAGTTGAGTTGGCTATTTTTAAGGCGTATTACATTATCCTGACTGTAGCACCCTTACTGGAGGAGGGGCGTTAAACCATCGCACTAATGATCGAAATAATTAGGATCCTTTTTTTTACTTAGAATTTAGGATTGTATGAATATATTTTTTTCACTTCTCATGCTCAAAAAGTGTGTCATATTAGACTTATCAAGCGAGACTCAAGTAGTACATGTAAACCCTAGAGAATACATTATATTCATATTTCCCCTAGGGAAAATATGAAATGGAAAATAGAACGATTTATTTGTACAAAACATTTTAATTTGACCAATCAAAATACTTCACCAAATTAAATCCACCAATCAAAATACTTCACGAAATTAAATCAACCTATCACAATACACATCGACTGTCAATCGGAACGTTAGGTTCTTTTTGGTACGCATACTCTTTAACTATATTAACTCTTTAAAAAAAAACTTTATATTTGGTATGAACCAACCAGAATACAGCTATATTAAAATCGACCAATCAGGGAACAGAATTAATTTCTCAAAACATTAGGTGTTTTTTAGTCCCTATTATACAATCGTTAAAATATGATTAAATCGATTCATCTCGTGGTACTAAGTATGGCTTATTTTAGACCCTAGTTGTACAGTCTACTATTCCTTCGATGCATAACAAGCATCTAAGAATCAAAGTAGTATAGGCGACAAACTTAACGAAAATGGAGACTATATTTGAATTTGGACGTAACATCCCTTAATTCTATCACCACTACTACAAAGACTTTCATTATGTTTTTCACCGGCAGTAAGATAATTACATTTTTTATTATTAAGACAGGGTTGGTGGTATCTGGTCCGTCATTACTGACATTGACAGATGTTATTGTGACACTAACATTTCTTGATAGATTTGATGGAATCTAATTATGAATCCGAGTTTAGGCATATTAATAGGGTCCCGTTGGGATACCCTACGTGTACGGCGGAACCCTAAAAATAGGTCAAATATAAAATTTAAATTATTTTTCACGTTGCAAAAATATTTTACTAAAAAAATGAAATGATATACAAAATAATATTACTCGTACTCGAAATACCCCTCATAGACGCATGAACCGAAAATAATTACGAAACTCATATACATTTAACAAACACTAAACACAATAGAAAACAATACTTTCCTGATAATCCATCGGCTCCAACCTTTTCTTCTCCTCAGGATCAGCTCCATTATTCCATCTTCCTCTTGCCGTGCTTGGGCCAGGTCGACACAATGCCTTTGTTATAGGTAGGTTCTTAAATTTCTTGAAACTTCTTCACGTTTTATATTCTTAAGTCTGCATCTCGCATCTCCTCTCTTCCGGTGCTGACGATGCAGCGAACACGTTTTTAGGGTTCCGTACCAAAATGGTAAAAAGGAACCCTTATGGTGAGACTTCGTTGTCTGTCCTTCTGTCTGTATGTCACAGCAGGTTTTCTCAGCAACTATAAATACTAACAACTTGAAATTTGGCATAGCTTTAGAAATTGCTTGCGGCATCAGTTTTTATTAAAAAAAAATGAAGTTAATTTTATAAATTATTGAAAAAGGGTCTATAGAATGGGGGGTTAAAAAATGAAAGTGGTTTGATTATAGCAAATGGGGTGTCATATGAAAGGGCTCAATTTGCACATATCAAAAATATTTTATTTTTATTTTTTGTATGTACTTTTTTATTTAAAACCAAAAAAGTACAAAAATGACCATCATTATCTACGAAATTTATTGAACAAGAAATCTGAAAAAATGCTGGCGTACAGATAATTATTTTGTTTTATGGATAAAATAAAATCAAGTGTTAATTATTTACAGTTTTTGAGAAATAACAGAACTACTTTGAAAATCTGTTTTAAAATTTAAGCTAGTCATTTTGACTTAGGACCTTATTACATAGAAAGTTAAGTTCATAACAAAATGAGTATTTTCTTTTGCGGTTACCAAGCATATTATCTTAAATACGGAACCCTTGATGCGCGAATCCGACTCGCACTTGACCGGTTTTTTATTATTCACGAATATCGTCTTGCCACTCAAGTTGATGTTACGTGGTTGTGACAATATAATAATATACATACATAATATTGTATATAAGAATATTAGTTATATGTATATTCTAAATATAAGAATATTAGAATATACATATAATTGACGAGGCGCGACTTCAAGGAATGAAGTAAAAAAACAAAATATAAAAACAATTATCATTTTATTACTTAGATTTAACCTATTTATTCTATAAAAATACAAAGGAATCGCAGAACTCATGATCGGTATCGATGTCTTCCTTAGTTGACAAAGATTGAGTAGGTCTCTTACTTTATCAGTAATTGTATCCTTTTTGCTGAATTGATGTTAAATCGACAGGTACAGGGACCGAAAGTTCACATTAGTTATATACAGATCCGAAGACAATATTATTCGAGGGGTTTAAAAATCCGTTGGCTGACTTATATCACGACTTAAACGCTAAGAGTATTTTTGAGTCTCTATCATTCAAAATTGAACAATCGTTTTGCCAATCTTTTGCAGGTTGCTAATCCGATTTACCTGTTGCAGGGCTTTCCTTTGTCAGAAACATTTACTCTTTTTCATCGTCAGCCTATTGACCAGTTTCATATTTATCTTCGCATATTAAATCATGTCTTGGCTGTATATGAAAGAATTCACTTATTGAAGCACCGTTTATACATTTTGCAGCAGTGCATGCCACTAAAAGCCCCGTTCAAGGTTTTTTTTTTGTTTGCAGGCTGGTTTTATTTCACCTAAATCAGTTTTAACCATTAATAATACTATATTTCCTTAGCTAGCTAATCTAGTATTTATAGTAGGTTGTTTCCTACGTTATGTTTAATATCTAGCTTTAGCAACTATCAGTGACTTAGTACTTCTTGCATATTATCTCACTAAAACATCATGTTCTAATATGCATCGAATCTATCTTTTCGGATTTTCCCTCGGTTGTGCGGGTAATATTCTGTCTACAGGGCAAGTGATGAACCACCCGTAATTCCTTGGTGCTTCGAGATGTTTTATTCTGTCTGCGCAAATTGCTATGCATTGAGGGACAGTTTGTCGCTGTACTCGCTGTACTACAGTAGGACAGACAGGAGGAGGTGCAGGTTTGGGGCAAATTTTAATACCTCTCTTTAATTTTTCCGCGATCCTTTGTTTTTGACACGGAGTAAGCTCGTGCTCCTCGATTTGTGTTGTTGTTGTTTCGAGTTTACGTGCACATATTTTGACGGGGAGCGACGCCGGCGGCGGTGGAATTGGAGGAGTCGGAGGGCTGCCACGGCACCTCTTGCATGGATTTATTCTTCGCTGAGGTTCGGGGCGGCGGCATTCTGCAGGCATATATAAGGTTTTGGTTGTGGTTTTGTTTTTGAACTTTGGGTGGCATGGAATATGGGTTTAGGTATGAAATAGGTATCAGCGCGGGTTTGGTATCACTTCAAACAAACTTGACACTCTTGACAGACCGATCGGTAGATACCTACACCTAAGCAATGAGCTATTTAAAAAGTTTGTACATTCATAGTTTGTACATACATTAAACGAATGACTCAGTCTTAATCATTTGTTAATCAATACGTTTGACACCCGTTAAACCGCTAATCGTCCGTTTAATTGTTGGTGAACTCGGCCCTAAATCATTTTAATGTTGCCTTAACCTCGTATCGTAAGTCTTGTGTTTTAATAAATGCGGCAGCCCTAACTACCGAATGTACTATACCAAGTACCTACATACTGAAAAACATTACCCTCCCTTCTGCAGTTCGTTAAAAAAGGGTATATTAGCTTGAGACTTTCCATTTCTAGGGTTCCTTACCGAAAGGGTAAAAACGGTACCATTACTAAGGCTCCACTGTCCGTCTGTGTGTCACCAGGCTGTATCTAATGAACCGTGATAGCTAGACAGTTGGAATTTTCACAGATGATGTATTTCTGTTGCTGCTATAACAACAAATACTATTAAAAACAGAATAAAATAAAAATTGAAGTGGGGCTCCCATACAACAAACGGGATTTTCGTACCGTTTTTTGCTCGATGTTAATTACGGCGACTAGTATAGTGTCTGTCTAATGTTGTTAAGATAATGGTACGAAACCAATCGTGCGCGAGTCCGACTCGCACTTGGCCGATTATTTTTTGTAACTTTTGAAGTGATATAGGTCTACCAAAATCTCATGAAAAACAGGAAAATTAAATTTAGGGCTTGCAACTCTGGGGTAATAGGATTTAAAGGTCTTGATACTTGATTTTCCGCGTTCATTAAAAGCATGGTGTGGCGAACTCAGTCCGCGTAGAAGTCTTTACCTCTTTGGGAATTATTAAGTTTTCTAGGATAACATTAAAATATCACGTATGTGCAACTAAGATTTATAATATTAGTAACGATTAGTTACCTACGTAACCCTTTAAATCAACTTTGGACTTATATTTCCTAATAAATAATAAGTAGGTTAAATTGAAACAATCGTGTGCTAATAATATGTACTTATGTTTATTAGGATTTAGTTCAAAATTACTTCAAAAATTCGATGACGTATCGTCGCTTAGCTAGCAACACCATACAGATAAAAATTGAAGTTTGTATTATATTATATTAACTCTTAAATCGCGTTCAATCATTGACTTACGCGGTATTGTTAGGTTATGGCGACTATGTTATGCAACTTTAACGTCAATCAATGTCGTATTCTGAGGAGGTGCGAGATATTTCTTTTTATTTATTCCTCATAAAAATATCATGAAAACCATGCCGCACAGCCACGATTCGCCATATGGTGGCAATGGGTAATCCTGGAACTAAATGACACCTAATTATTAAGGGTGCTATATAGACTTTTGCGTGTCAGATATAAAAGCCAAATGTGGTGATAAGTTAAGTTCCTGCGAATGTACAACGGACCTTAAAGTATCAATATTATTTGGCTTCATTTACTAGTCTTTTATAAACACGACACTAAATCAAAGATTGTGTTTGATTCACATCTTCTTCCTCACAAATTTTACAGTACACATGATTAATGATATTTTTCTCTTGAGATCGAAGGGCTTTTAGGACATTTGCCTGATAGCTAACGTTATATTTGTGTAAAAATAACAAAGAATAACAAACCCTGACAAGCGGTGAAATTTGAATTGACAGGCGTAAGGCAGCATTGCCATATAAAAATCGACTTCTTTTTACTTTTAAATTTTTCATGAGATTCTGGTAGACCTATACCTTACCTACCTTGTTATTTGTATTTATTTCTGTATGTTTAGCGTCTATAACACCTAATTAGGAACGAAATTATTAACTTTGAACTACTATTATTAATTTGTACCTGTACAAAAAGAACAATCAGCTACATATACTCCCAGTAAAGTTGGGGATTCAAAGTACGGCGTCATTTGCGTCAAATCCGGTACTTCTGATTTTTTGCAGACTTGTTTATGACGTTGGCCAAATGAATAATCCAAGTTTGTGACCTCGAGCGCCGAAGGCAACTTTGTCAAAATTAAAAAAAACCCGAAGATTTTGGACTTTTTTCAGATTTTGGCGAGTATAACCCTAAAGGACTAGTTTTTGAAAGTACCTTTTCAAGACGTTTTTAAAGCAGACTAAATTTTCTACCGTATGAGACTAGAATTGTCTCTGTAGACCCAATAGTTTTTGAGATAAAGCTTTTCAAAATTCATCATTTGTGCGTCCAATCGCGTCACTCGTAGATGACGTGATACGAAAAGTCATGTGATCTACCAGTGACGCGATTGGTTTAAAAACGAAACGAATAGAAACGCTAGTTAACGTAGTGCATCTTGGCAGGGCCTACGGGAACTTTACAGGGGCACGTTTTATAAAACTACAAGTTACAATTTTACAGTTATAAACTGGCAATACTGCTCAAATGGCCGGTCGTCATTGGTCGAGGTTGTGTCAAATGGAAATTTGTAACCTGTAAATTGTACTTTTAAAGGACTGTGGCCCGTTTCGCGAAGCTACAAGTTACAAATTACAAGCGTAAGTCTCTTTCTAGCGAAAGGAGTTAGAAAGAGACTTCTGCTTGTAATTTGTAACTTGTAGCTTCATGAAACGGGCCCCTGTAAAGTTCCCGTAGGCCCTGCCAAGATGCACTACGTTAACTAGCGTTTCTATTCGTTTCGTTTTTAAACCAATCACGTCACTGGTAGATCACATGACTTTTCGTATCACGTCATCTACGAGTGACGCGCATCTATCAAGACCTTTCAATCCTATCACCCCAGAGTTGCAAGCCCTAAATTTGAATTTCCCTTTTTATCATGAGGTTCTGTTAAAGGGGTTATAGACGGGCGAAAAAGTACGCGTACCTACTTACGGCTCGGCGGGCTTACTCTCCCGTGTGTCATCCGAAGTACGCGTACTTAAAAACCGCAGAGTAAGTTTGTCGGCGATCCAACATGTTTGAATTTTGCTCGTAGCCCGTCTTGGCTCGTATATACG
Source organism: Acleris literana (assembly GCA_946894065.1). Classification (NCBI taxonomy): domain Eukaryota; kingdom Metazoa; phylum Arthropoda; class Insecta; order Lepidoptera; family Tortricidae; genus Acleris; species Acleris literana. Next base: position 13,850,482 of record OX335668.1, on the reverse strand, counting down.
TCTGTCATCGCCGTGAGCCGCGAGCCACGATCTTTCGGCAGTCTGTGGGTGAGGCGTAGAGGGAGAATATTATAATACAATTTAGAATTGAGAATAGAATTCTAAACTCTTTTTACGGGGTGAGGTGACCCATAGAGGTAGTAAAACAGGTGACCTCACTGAGGTGTTTGATATTTGTGTTGTGTTTTGTTCTTTATTTTGGTTCAGAAATTCTAGTTAAATTTAGGTAATGAGTGGTTTTTAAGATGTGATATGATATAATTCCTTAATAACTCAAATCTTCCTCTGTCGACGACATTTTGCGATTGAAGTGTGAGCAAGCTTCAACGTGCGTCACCGACGCGAGCCGAGCATGTTCACGAAATTTAAGATCCCGATTTTAAAGCTCGCGCGTCTGTCACTGAAGAGAACCGAGTAAGTTCACGAACTTTAGATCGCGATTTTATAGCTCGACCGTCTATCAACCTTCTTAGACCTATAAATTGCACCATTACGTTACCATGTTACGTTACCATGTTATTTACTAACCCTAAACGTATGATCACCGAGGCCCAATTAGGACCAAAAAATCTGATAAAAACCATGTGAAAACTGTCATCTGTCAGTGTCACGTAATTGTTGTCAGTGTCAGATCTGGTTTTGGTGATTATGATCCAAAGAATCTTAACTGAATTGAGCATTGAGCGAGTTAGATGAGATGAATGTAATTTAATTTCGTAGTTTTAATGTATTGAAGTCTATCATATTTATTCCTTAAACTATGACGATCGTGGAATATGTCACTTCGCTTGCTCAAAACCCCTATTTCGGTGCTGGTTTCGGGTTATTCGGCGTCGGAGCCAGTGCAGCAATTTTACGTAAAGGATTTCAAACATCTATGGTTCTGTTCCGACGGCATTGTATGATAACGCTTGAAGTACCTTGTAGAGATAAGTCATACCAATGGCTGTTGCAGTGGATAACCCAAGAAGGCGCCAAAAAGACACAACATTTAAGTGTAGAAACTTCCTTCCTCCAAAAGGACACTGGGCAGATAAAAACGAAATACGACTTCATACCAAGTGTTGGTCAACATTTTTTCAGGTGATACTTAATTTATTTTATTTTTGTTGTAGGTAATTCTGTAGCTCTGCCTGTCCCACTCTGGGATTACAGGTGTGAAGGTATGTATGTATGTATTTTATTTTTGTTATTTATTAGACATACTTGTGTTTTTCCAAATCAAAAAGTTCTTTAATAATTTTATTGTTATTAACACTTATCGTTAACTAATAAAGTAAGGTTAAAATTATATACAAATTACCTCTGTTGAAATTGAAGCTTTCATTTCATGTGTTCATACAAAGCTGTAAATGGGTCAATCATCTATTCTTTGTACATTTAAGTATGTCTTAATTATAGAACACTGTTAAACCAAAGCTCGGTATAAACTATATTTTTTGATCAATAGATTCATTGTCAGTACAAGTGAAAATAAGCTATCCAAATCAGAATATTTTTTTGCCGAAAATACTGGTAACTTAGGGGACAAACCACTATTTTCATACAAAACTGGGGACAACATGGTCCACTAAGTTACCAATGAAACAAGAAATTTGACTTGTTTAATAAATATATCTACCGGGTCATAGAATTCACTGTTTATCTGTGTAACAAAAACATTTAGTTTTTCTTTATACTTAAAAGCCTTACAAACTTGAAAACAATTGTGTACAAAGAATAGTTGATTGACCCAAATTGTTGTTTGTCAGCACTTGGTTTTAAATCCCTATAAATGTAATGTATGTTTTTAACAGAGATTAATTGTACTTTTTGATTAATAGTCAAATTTGGTAAGTGATATTTGTAGGCAATTAACATGTGTATGTCTGTGTGTATATGTCTCCAAGTCAAATTACTTTTTCATATTAATTGTCCACATAAACATTATGAAATAATACAATATAGTATTAAGTTGCATGTCCATGGTACACCCCCTAGTGCTCCTTTGGGAGACAGAGCACAAAGAACATACAGTTGAACTTCTTACTGTGTTCCATAAAGTAACACCTTTGGTGACTTCACTGTTGTAAGTTAATGTTGAAAAATAAATAGTGATGCAACTTATTGAATGCTGAAATTTAAAGAGTTAATTTTTAATTAGGAAACATTTTCACATTATAAAATAAAAATAAGTATTAATATTGTTTTATTGTTTCACATACTTATGCTCTTAAGTTTCAATAAATAACTAATTTGAGTTTGTTTTACAAAAAGAGTCATTGATGCCTGTCATACCATAGAATGTTACGTAGGGGTTGTCCAGTTGCATGGATAGTACATATGTTAATGCCTTATATGGGTGATTCCACGGGCGTTTCAACCGCCGTCAGTCTGCTGTCATAAATATTGAAAGAATGAGCTACACCAAGCAGCTAACATTCACATAGAGCTATACTGTTATAGTACTTCTTGCCACAATTGATCGAATTTTAAGTATATTATCGCCTATTTCTTAAATACTTACGACAGCGGACTGACGGAGGTTGAAATGCCTGTGGAATCACCCAAATCTACATATCACATGTCGAGATACATTCTGATGTTTTGAAATTGACTGCATGATTGTTGCATGGTTGGGCCAATGTATGAAAAATTAAGTAATCAGGCGGGACGTCAGGGATTGAAATCATCTGCTGTACAATAGAAAAAGACAGTATGATTGTACATACATATAATTATGTAACTATATTCATACTGCCTTATTATGGATGACAGTCATTTCAATCATGGAGGAATGCCAACCTTATCATTACGTTTTGACATTCAGGTATCGAGGAGCCTGGATCAAGGTAGACCGCATCAGGGAGCAACACACTCTAGATCTTCACATGGGCGTGCCGTGGGAGACAGTGACTTTGACGTCGTTCGGCAACAACAAGCAACTGTATTATGACATTTTGGAAGATGGTAATAATTTTACATAATGGGTTTATTAGGTAACTAACTTGAAAAGAATACGTGCTTTATTCATCTGTACCCACTGTAGGTTATTGTGTTACTAGCTTCTGCCCGCGACTTCGTCCGCGTAGTTTTGACAACCGCAATTCCCCGGGAACTTTTAAATTTTCCGCAATGAAATGTAGATAAAGGTATCTCCATTCCAAATTTCATTTAAATCTGTCCAGCCGTTGCAGCGTGAAGGAGTAACAAACAGACACACAAACTTTCGCATTTATGATATTAGTAGTCTAGGATTTATAATAATGCGTAAATTTTGTATATACAGAAGACCATGCTTGTTCGCCACCCTTAGGTGGTGGTTTTTACTTCCCATCAGGTAACCTACATGCTCGTTTGGCTCCCTATCCTATAAAAATGCTTGTTATAAAGAAGACCAGGGGCTCTCTTTTATTCTGTAAAACCATATTGCTTTTGACATATGACCTTATTGTTTTTCTCGGCCGTAATGTGTTAAGTAAATAAGAACTGTCATAGCGTTGATAGTACGATAACATGTTTTACCGAGTAAAATAGAGGTTGGTTTTTAATCTCACTAATGAATTGTACATAATAATGAAATTTTAATCACGCGGAGATCTCGTCCACGAGTGCGAGTGGGCACTCGACCTTTGTTATGATTAGTCGAAAGAACTATTAGTCGCCGGATAAGATTCAAAAATCGATCCCCATATTTTGTAAAACTTAATCCAAGACTTGGTAGCAGGCGCGCGACACCGGCTGGCCCTTGCATATTCGATCAGAAACGTGACTAGGTGCATTTTTGACTTTCAGCCAGGACGATGGCGCTAAAGCAGCACGAGGGCATGACGATAATGTACACAGCGATGGGCGCGGAGTGGAGGCCATTCGGGCACCCGCGGCGCCGGCGGCCGCTGCGCAGCGTGGTGCTGCGCGCAGGGCTCACGGACCGCGTCCTGGACGACTGCTTAGACTTCATCAACAACCCGCAGTGGTACACCGAGCGCGGCATCCCCTATAGACGAGGTACTTTGATACTTTCACTTTGTTTTCTATACTCCTGCAATCATTATCTGTACTTAAATCCCCCCCGGGCGGGTCAATAATCTCTACGAGTTCATAGTGTAAAATAAAGTCGCTACCCATTGTCTGTCCCTCTGTATGTATGCTTAGATCTTTCAAGTCACGCATCGGATTTTAATTTCAATTTTCATCAATGGATTAGAGTGATTCAACAGGAAGGTTTTTATGTACAATACATTTTGGTTTATGTAAGTACAGGTTTTACAGAAAACTCACATAAACCGAAACGAAGCGAGGGTCGCTATAATATCGTAAATGCGGAAGTGGATTCGTTTTTTCTAGTGCCTATATCAATCGGTGTGAAATTTGGTACAGAAAAAGATAAAAAGCTTGTACGCGTATGAAGTCGCGGATAAAGCTACACGGCTAGCACAAGTTGCCCGCAACTTGTTTGTCGATAGGATCTCCCTTTCTATCTATTCAGTAACAACAGAGATGCACTGAGCGATAAGCGAGAAAACTTGTGCTACCCGTGCTGGTAGGGTAAAACAGCCAATTACTGGCACCCAGTGATTGTAGAATTATCGCCACTATTAACTTGATACGTATAATAATGGTCCCACTAATGGGTATCTAGGTTGACGGGTAGAGAATGCTTGTAGCATTAACTTCGCCTTTTGTACACTATTTGTGTAATAAAGTATTAAAATAAATAAAGAAATGGGTGGGCTGCTAACAATAAGTATATTTCCTCTAAAATGTAAATAAACCCTTTACTTCCGAATAGCCTAGCCAGTACCCAGCGTATAACAGTGCAATATTTGTTAAAACAACCTTCGCGTTTGTACTTTATCTCTCAAGCTAGTCTAATAAGCTTAACTTGAACGGCGGACCCGAAATCCTTTTTAACACCTATTGCACTGTGCTTACATGCAATTTGTTTTCTTATATTTGTCTATTTGTGTGTCTTCTGTGTAGTGAATACATGTCTTTCTTCTTCTTCTTCTTCAATCCATATTTTCAGGGTATCTGCTGCACGGCCCTCCAGGCTGTGGGAAGTCTTCGTTCATCATGGCATTAGCAGGAGAGCTGGAGTACAATATCTGCGTCCTAAACCTCTCTGAAAGGGGCCTCACAGACGACAGGCTTAACCATCTTCTCAGGTTAGAATTCATAACATTTACTTCTATGGCACAATCTTATCCGTAGCGATGGGGAATAAAGGTCATTTTAACTAAGGGCTAACCAAAATACCCTCTAACGATTTACTTAGAATTATAGTTCATCAGTCACATTTTAAAAAAAATGTCTTATAATTATAAATATAGAAACTTTATAAACATCCCATTCGGTGCATATCCACATTATGTTAGTGATGGAAGAACCTTTTTAGAGGGTTCGTCCGGATCGCCACCACCATTTACCCTTTAATCTGCCGCCAGTGTCGCATGGTTGTGTTACGGTGCGGGGGTAAGACCATAGACATTAATATACTAGCGTAATAGACGAACAGGCTCCAATTTCCCGCGTCACCAAAACAGACATGTCTTAATGTCTTTAACGTCCTAATGTCAGCAATATTATTCAATTAAAAATGATTCTTGGAAGATTGACACAAATACTGAATTACGCTGTCGCCAGTGTGACGCAATGTGACTCTACGAGCTCTCGAAATGGTTTCAACGGATTTTACTTTCACTATCTCTTTCGCACTCGTATTCGTGCGGTACGCGATTGCGCTCTCGCTTGCACAGTTACTGTGTCTATTATGCTAGTATATTAATGTCTGTGGGTAAGACCACCAGTGAAATGACTAGCATACAGGCATTCCATCGCTGCAAGTCTCAGGTTAGCTACGCATTTGCGGTGTTATCTTGAGATTGTCATTTGTATTATCGCAATATCTATGGGGTTCAGAGTCTGTGCTCGTTCGTCTACTAAGTGGCATAAAAAAGCTGTCACTATTTGAGGCGTAGGTATATCGTGTGGATGGTTACTGGATTGATATTAATGGTATATAGTTTTTAATAATTCAAGAGCACACGGAAATAAGTAACATCTTAATAGCCTCATTCTTATTTCAGCGTAGCGCCTCAGCAATCCATCATTCTCCTGGAAGACATCGACGCCGCGTTCGTATCGCGCGAGGACACTCCGTCGCAGAAGGCGGCCTACGACGGCCTGAACCGGGTCACCTTCAGCGGGCTGCTCAACTGTCTCGACGGCGTCGCCTCCACCGAGGCACGCATAGTCTTCATGACCACCAATTATTTGGAGAGGTATCCACATCCTTACTATAACAACCAAAACTTTGCTACTTTTTATGTTGCGTTGCAGTAGGAACGCAACGGTGATATGGCTATGGAATAGAATAAACTTTATTCCAGGCAATATTTACAAATACCTTACATAACAATGTCCTACTTCCTACTAATATTATAAATGCGAAACTTTGCGTGCGTTTGTGTGTGTGTTTAGTTTGTTACTCCTTCACGGTGCAACAGCTGGACAGATTTTGATGAAATTTAGAATGGAGATAGCTTATACCCTGGATTTTAAAAGAGAAAATTTAAAAGTTCCCGAGGGAATTACGATAATCGAATTCTTCGCGACGAAGTCTTTGAGTTAGTATTATATAGAACTTAATAATAGTATTGAGACATTCAATCTGTCATCTGAAAATGCGTTGCCGACCCCGGGGACCAAGATAAAATGCATCCCTGCTAGTCATTGTCAGTCACAGTGACCGGGTGTCGTGCGTCTCACGCTCTAATAGTAAGTAGGTAAGTAATAGTCCGCTCATCATCATAAATACATATCCAAACGGATACTTTTTTGAGAAGTATTTATTTAAGAATACACAACAAAAATAATGACATGTGACAGAGATCATCCTAGATTGACCCAGGTAGGCACAATTTTATGCAATTATAATATTAAGCTGCAAACGCGATGAGAGCTAAGGCGGCGAGTTCCCATAAAAAAACGCCTCCACAACGCTTTGGAAACGCTTTTTAGTATGGGAACACGCCGCATCCGCTCTCGGTGCGTTTACGTCTTTAGTCAGGATGAGTTCCTTGCGTTTCGTAGATTGGACCCAGCACTGATCAGGCCCGGCAGGGTAGACGTGAAGGAGTTCGTGGGCTACTGCGACGAACACCAAGTGGAACTGATGTTCTTGAGATTCTACAAAGGAGAAGAAGCCGCTGAAGCTGCAAAGACATTCGCGAAGGGGTAAGAGCATTAACGAGCGCAATCCACTTAATATCATTTGACCCGTTTTTAATAAGAAGGCAATCGAAATTCATGCCTGATCATATTTTAACTTCATACGCTCATTATAATATTTTTTTCTTTTGGACGGGAGGATAGCGTCCTCATTATTTTCAAACACGCTTGTCAAGTTAAGCCAGCTATATCAATTATGCAGCTGGTTGGTTGTGTACAGTACTCCCAGCTTCGGCTGTATTATGGCTAGCGGTATCTCACTTGTACTCGCAGCAAGTATATATATATGTATATGTGTCACTAGTGTTTCATAGTAATACGACGATTTAGATACCTATCAAGGAATTGGTGCCGGCTGTAGTACGCAAGTACTAAGACTTGGACTTTTAATTGTGTTCAGTAAAGTGACTAAAAATGCGCCCCTTTACATTTGAAAATGTGTCAATTCATAAAAAACAGTGACAACATGTAAGAATAAGTTTATACTCTATTCAACTTGTGCAAAATAAATTATATGCAACAAAACCTGCCTCATTTTTGTGATTTACCATTTTAGTTCGTTCTTTGTTCAAATCATTCACTTCAAGAATAGCATCATCACTATTAGCTTTTATGTGGTATCATTATTTTACGGTTTAACAATAGTAGTTGCCATTTTACTGAACACAATTAAAATTCGCACCTTACTGATGCAACTAATTTCCTATTCAATCAAGAGGGATACTTACTTATTATAGAGTTGTTCGCGTTACCACTCGCTTATAAATCATAAATAAATGATAAATAAATGAGATGTGTTATTCCAGCGTGATCGGCAAAGGGAAGCGCGTGAGCCCGGCCCAAATCCAGGGCTACTTCATGTTCCACAAGCACTCGCCGCCGGCGGACGTGCTCACCGACATCGACTCGATATGGACACTTGGATAGCCGCTATCAATACATTGTAAGATTATTTACCATCGGTAAAGTCCAATCAGATGGAAAATTAAGTAAGGGTTTATAAATAAACAGACTTTGAACGAAGTTTTTAGTAGTTAATTAGAATGAAATAAATTTTAATTGCGTTACAAGGTTTGTGTTAAGATCTTTTATTCATCACATTGGCCGAACTGGAGCAGAGCTAAGGGGTTTAGTAAGCTCCTCACCCTCGCAAGGAAAACGAAACCTGACCTAAGAATTTGGAGGTCATAATTATGCCTCTAATTAAAATCCTGGATCTGCTCCAAATACATTAGATATAAGTATCTATGACTAAGGCTATATGACCTGACACTCATATTTCATAGTCACACTCCCTATTTAAAGAGTGCGAGCGAGACATCTATATTGGGAGCGCTTCAATTGCCATAATTCCAGGAGTCATAAAATGTATCTTTACCTAAAGGAGCGTAGCCCTGTAAATTTTTCCCCGTCGGTAGGTAACGACTTTGGCCCACTTCATTTCCTGACCCTTTTGTAGTAGTGGCGGAGGTCTCTTCTGTCCCATGACGATGGCCCGTGTTTTGCCCACATTCACTGACATTCTCCATCGGACGAGCCAGCGTGGCAAGGCGTCAAGGTAGTGTGCTGTAGTTTCTTTGCGGCGTGCTTTTGGCTCATCGACGTTGCGATGTACGCCGCTTCGTCAGTGTAGATTGCCAGCTTTACGCCGTCAGTGGTCACCACGAACTACCGTTGGGTCAGGAACCATCTCAGGACGCGCACCATGCGTCTAGTACCTAGCTGTGGGCTATCAGAGGCATTCTCCATGTCCAAGAACACTGCGACGGCGTGCTCCCTTCGGTTTCTTGTGTCCGTCAAGTGGTGCAGTATTCTTGTGGGCTGCAGCGTCGTGGAGTGCGAGCGGGCTTTGCCGCTCCAATTTATACTCCCTGCTTTCGCGACGCTGCCAAGAACTTTGTCGCTTTATAATTATTATATTATACTTTCATGTATAACTAAAATCGCACAATTTCACAGTGAACGAATTTTATGATTTAGATGTTACTGCGTAAAGTAAACACCCTCGCAAAAAAACCGGCACTTTAAAAAAATACACGTAGTTTAAACGTAGTATCTAAATTATATTTTATGCTACAGCATGAAACAAATATTATTTATATAAAATCATTTTTTTTCTTCGAAAACAATACTTTCTTTTTTTGTAGCATAAAATCTTACCTATTTAGTTATAGTATATTTAAAGTCCTCGAAAAAATCGAAAGTGCCCTTTTTCTTTGCGTTTAAAGGGGGTTTATTATTATTATTATAGTAGGTGCATGTGCTCAATTAGTTTTTACTTCTACCGTGTTTAAATGGAATACGAGCAAACATTTAAACTAGACATAGGTTATGGTTCTACAAGTCATGTAATCATGTAAATGTGGAATTTCATTAATAACAATCGTCCCATCGAGCAGCAATGTATAATGTAAACGAAGATTTAAGTCTCAGTTAATTGCAGTTTAATTGAGCTATTTCTGATACATTGCGTGGCGAATTCATTTGTATGAAAAAAAGAAATACAACTTATGTTAACGATACACATGTGTTTATGTTAATTAGGATGCATATTAACCGTCGTTAAAATGTTTGCCCGTATTCCATTTACACACTGTATAGTCGAATAGGTAATTTAGAATAGTTAGTGATATTTAATTTTTTACACGTACCTACCGTTTGAACGCCACAGTCGGCTCTGGCCGACATCCGAAAGTCGTGTCACCGTCGCCACCGTTGGCCACAGCCGACACAAGTTGAAGATTAAAAGAGACTTTGTTTCGTACGACTTGAGTTGTAATTTGCATAGCATAGCGAACATGCTTGGCGTGTGAATGGCACATTCTATTTTTGGTATGTCTTAAAAAAGTTTATTTTCGGTCCCAGGTGGTCAAAGAAAACTACAAAAAAAACATAATACGCCCTTACTTATAACTTATAAATGTGGAGTAAGCGTGGAGTAGCTAAACCATGCTTTGTCCTTATCTGTCAGTGACATTTGAATTTGACAGATAAGGACAAAGCATGAGCTACTCCAAGGTAACTCCACGTTTATAAGTAAGGGCAATGTTGACCTGTTATGGTAATTATTAGAGTAAATAAGAACTATCAAAACGTTAATAATACTATTACAGATCAAAGACGATATGATTTTTACCGCCTGTAATCTCGGATTCTCGGCCCAGAGCTATTGGGGCATTTTCACTAAAATGTGTACCCAATTAAGGACTGAAATTAAGGAACTTTAACTTTGTCAGTTTTGTAACGAAAATTAGCCATAAGATTCGGCCATCAATGTATAGCTAATTTTCGTCCCAAAACTGACAAAGTTAAAGTTCCTTATTTAGGTACACTTTTTAGTGAAAACGCCCATTGTTACCCTTACCGCATATACTTGGGTCTATTTTACGCTGTCAACCACGACTGATATATCAGTCGTTGGCGTTGAACCAGTGATTACGCACTGCGGATATACAGGGTGTAATCGTTAAGTATGTCCAGGCGATTATTCCGTAAATATAACAGATATCAGAAAAAATAAACTGATATCGAAAGTACGTTACCCAATGAGTAAAATCACATCACTAACTTTTTTAAATAATTCCAGAAATATCCCAAATATTAACTTAAACCCCTCCCACACATTTACCTACGCCGTTCGTTGAGGCTCTAGTTTGATAACGTGAAAACGTGTAAATGGCCTAGTTTATTATACACTGTAAAAAATATTTAGTGACAAGAAGGCTGTTCGTTTTCCGGATATAAATAAAATAAGATAAACTAAAATAAAAGGCCTAGTTAATTCACCATTATCATATGATTCATGTTTTTTTTTATTTACCAGTTTATTCGTGTAAATTATGAATCTTACAGTTTTATCTGCAGAGATGGGCAAAAATTATTCGTATGACGAATAACGAATAAGAATAACCAAATTATTCGCGAATAACGAATGAAATTCTCGAATGTGTATTCTCATTCTTTGCCACGAATAATTATTATGTACTAAAAATAATAAATTAATAAATTATTCGTTATTCGAAAAGTAGTCTAATGATTCATTTGTGGATAATTTATTCGCGAATAAATCATTCGCAAATAAATTATTCGACGAATAAATATAATAAAATATTACGAATTATTTAGAGTAATCATTCGAGAATTTAATTCGTTATTCGCGAATAATTTGGTTTTCTTTTTCGTTATTCGTCATTCGAATAAATTTTGCCCATCTCTGCTGATAAAACTGAGGTTCATAATTTACACGAATAAACTGTGATGAATAAAAAAAACATGAATCATATGATAATGGTAAATAACTAGGCTTTTTAAACTAAAGCCTCAACGAACGGCGTACTAAATGTATGGGATATTTCTGGTTTTATTTAAAAAAAGTTAGTGATGTGATTTTACTCAATGGATAACGTACTTTCGATATCAGTTTAAAGTTTTCTGATATCTGTTATATTTACGGAATAATCGCCTGGACACACTTAACGATTACACCCTGTATAAGTCGTTGGCGTTGAAGCAATGGGTGCGGACTGCGGATATAAAGAATCAACTCGTACATCATTTCAGACTAAGGAGGTGTAAAATCAGCCAAGGTTTATTTCCTATATTCAAAACTTGGCTACAAACCAATTTTACCGTATAATTAAACTTATACGGTACCACGGTACATTTATCTGTATTATATTTATATTTTACCATTATTTCAGAGATATTTGCAATTATTATATTAAATATCATTTTGAAAATCGGTACAATCTGGGGCACGTTTTATAAAACTACAAGTTACAATTTTACGGGTCTAAACTGGTAATACTGCTCAAATGGCTGGTCGTCATTGGTCGAGGTTGTGTCAAATGGAAACTTGTAATTTGTAAATTGTATTTTGTAGCTTTATAAAACAGGCCCCTGGCAGTATGGCCTGTCAAGTTTAAAAACTAAAGCATATTAAAAAAAGTTCTTTTGTTTCTTTGATATCTTGGTTCTCCCTCCCCTTCCCCAGCCTCATGGCCAAAACTTCTACGCAGACGAAGTCGTGGGCAAAAGGTATTCAAATATTCAGTTGTGTTTGGGAAGAGTTTAGAAAAAAAACACTTTGGTTTTATATTTATTTCTAAGCATACATTTACGCTTCCTTCTTTGTGTCTGTCTTGCCACCACGAATTCTTCCAGTCCTGCGGGCAGCGATGAGACCGACCTTGCGACCGGCTGATGTTCCTCTCTTGACAGTAGAAGCCTTACCTGTAAATCATTAGAAATTTTTAAAATCCGATAATAGCACTTATCTACTAACGGGTTATAGGATAGAATACAAAACTTTATTTAAGACAGCTAAAAAGTTTATCCGGGAGACTTTAAGGGTAGAGTTCACCAACCAATTGAACAGACGGTTAAGTCTTAATCAGCTGTTATTCAATACATTTGACACCCGTTAAACCGCTAACCGTCCGTTTAATTGTTGGTGAACTCGTAACAGTTAACCCGACATGTGCCTGACAGATTTTAATTGAAGCATTAAACTTCGAATTTTTAATCTTTTGTCAATAAAATAGTGATCTGCTCTGTAAAGCCAAATAGCAGCATCTCATATGAAACTCCTATAGCAATTCCAACCTCATTACTAAGAGGATTGAATATACTTTGGCAATATTATGTGCAGTGATCGGAAATAGGTGGGCTAATTTGCCTAAACTTGATGCATGTTCATTCAATAATGTATTCCCATCTCTCTCACGCATGAATGAATATGCGTCAAGTTTAGGCAAATTAGCTCAACCTATTCCGATCACTGATTATGTGTATTGATAAAATCCCTTATCAATGCCTTATGCTCCTCATTGTCACCTAAACCTAGAGATCCCAGTTTGCTACTATATAGATATCAATTTTATATACCTTTAAAGTGTGGTAGCAAATGGTGGTGATAATCGAATGACCAAATTAAATGAAAATCATATAAATTTGAATGACCTTTTGATTAACCAACAGACAAAAAAAGACGTTTCTCGACTTTCCTTTTCAATAAATCGAATTATACTAATTTTAGAAGCTTAACCAAATATAACTGTCTATTTATTTTAACAATTTTAATGTCTATTGTAACAATTGTTTTTACAAACAAAACTGGAAGTAATGAAAAGATGTAGCATCAATTTTCGACAACTGATTTTATAAATAAATGAAATCACTATTGTCAAATGATTTTGCTTCAAACAATCTGATGTCTGCTGATTGCTACTTCGAAACTGATAAAACTAAGTAAAATATACTTCACAAAAGTAGCAAAAAATACTCACCAATATGTTGATGGTTACCACCACCGTGAGGATGCTCCACGGGGTTCATGGCGACACCACGCACGTACGGCCAGCAGTTACGCTTCACCTTGTACTTGTGGTAGGCGCGACCTGCCTTCAGGATAGGCTTGTCAATACGCCCGCCGCCGGCAACAATCCCTGTCAACAGATAACCACTTTGCTTCATGATTCATGGTTTTATATAAGACCCTGTTGATTATAGGTCAACCTCAGAAAGAGCCTCTGTGTAATCATTAACACATTCAGAGTAGGTAAAGATAAATCATCATGTCAGAGAAAAGTATTCCTGTCTCATCTATTTTCATACCATCTATGGAATTTGATGACTTTATTTATATCATCTATTTCATTACATATTAGGGTTCCATATTAGGGTATCCGGGTTATTGTATAAGAAGTAAATCTTTAAGAGTTAACCATGGAGCCAACCATACCACGCAGTGAACCATTATGTTCAAATATTTTAAGGTATCTCTGTCCTGCTCAATGTTCTTAAAAAAGAACAAATAGATTTAGTACATATATTACGCCTGGAAACCCACAAAAAAATTAAGCAGGAATCGGAAGTGGCTTAATAAAAATGCTTGGGCAGCATGAGGATAATTGAAACAGGGTTTATAAATCCTTATTACTAAACGCAATTTATACTCACCAACCATGCCCCTGTTGCTAGAAGGCAAGACTTTCTTAGCGCCAGATGGCAGCTTAACCCTTGTTCGCTTGGCATCAGGGTTGTGGCCGATGACCGTGGCAAAGTTACCAGAAGCACGAGCCAGCCGACCTCGGTCACCCATCTTCTCTTCCAAGTTGCAGACAATCGTACCCTCAGGCATAGCACCAACGGGCATTACATTTCCTAACAAATAAAAAAGAATATAACTAAAAACCTAAATAAGACAAGTGTTGATTTGAGTTCAGGGGCTTCCTGTAATGAAGGATCTTAGATCTGTGGCCTTTTACTTTCCCTTTATTATACAGTACAGTTATTAATGCTTTACGTTAACAAAGTGATGAGTCTTTGATAAATGTGTGCTTCTTTGCACAATTTATGGATGTGAAACCTGGTCTCTCACCAAACACCATAGAGAAATGTTGGAACATTGACAGAGATTCATGGAAAGGAGCACAATGGAGGTATGAAGAAAAGTGAATTCAAAGTTCCAAGGTAAGAGAAAAAACGAGATTGACTAATTATAGATCTATAATCTACTAACGAAAATGGAGATGGAGATGGACAGGCGACATGATGTGAAACAGACAAGAAAAGTGTAGCAAAACTGCCATTGAATGATACAACAATTTCGATTTTCCCTTGCAATAATATTATGACAGTGACAAGTGTCAACCTTAGCAATAATTAGATCTCACATTAACTTTTGTCAAAACTGGTAGACCACTTTCTTGGCCGACCATACCCAAGAGATTGTAGAGATTGTAAAAGAAACAGGGGAGTTGCCTTTAGACATGCCATGAGGCACAGTGAGTAGGCTTGTGTAGGTCAGGAACTAAGAACTAAAAGGAATGAATTGACATTTCAAAAAAAAAAGCATGTTGGTTTTTTCGCTTATATTATAGCTGGTTAAAAATTAGACTACCCGTGTTTCTCGGTTTTTCTTTATTTAACTTAAATTCGTCGTTAATAATTTATTAAAGAAATAGCCATTAAAAAGACGGTATATACAAAGTTAGGAATACTGATGTCGTGATCTTAGCATGATATAAAATTAAAAAGGTAACTTTCAATAGAAACAGAACTGACTGTCATGCCATGTCACTTGTCAACCATAACAACTGTAACAACATGAGACTTTGGGCAGATTGCGGCTATCCGCTTTTACAAATCCGTTAGTCACTTTCATTTTTAATAGCATATGTCAAAACAGTAGTATTACGAGAATCGAAAGCGTGTCGTTAGAATCAAGTAATCCGTCAGACAGATGAAAAATGGACATGACAGTTGTATATTTTTTTCAATTCCTATGGTAATAAATGGACTAAGGGCACTATAAGTGTATTCCTAACATTCACAATCCAACTTTTTTACTGTTTCTCCCAAATATAAAAAAAAACTACTGCATAAAAAAATCCAAAAATATTTTTACTGTAATCAGCAGTATAAAATCTACAAACGGTATTTTATTTTACTACTTTAGCAGATATGAATTGTTGTCAATTCCCGTCACGGACCGAAACGAACTAGTTCTTTGTAAACGATCTTAATCAGTCTTCGGTCCTTTAAGTCAGTAGCAATTGTTGTACGTATGAGCGAAACGAGTAAAGAGCGCACGCCATGGCACTCGATGTGAACGAGACCAATAGTACCTATTTCAAAGCGTGTCCTGCTCAGATCGCAAAATTTTCTCCAGAGCTAAAGGACCTAAAGGAACTAAAAGAATGAACTAGTTCCTTTCACCGATTGACCGAGATCGGAGCTCTCCCTTTAAAGACCGAGCAGGGACAACTCTAACAGTGAGTTAAAGAGGCTATTGATTGATTGAACACTTGCGTTTTTTCCACACAATTGCCTACAAATATGACTTTTCAAATTTGACAACCACAAAAAGTTCTAAACCAATTTTATTTTTATTTAAACTTACAGTTAAAAATATTAAACTAAGGTTTCAATGTATGTACAATTTTCTCTGTTGAAAACGAATCTTTCATTATTATAGGGATTTGAAAAAATAAGTTCTAAATCCCTATAAAATATAGGGTCCGTTTTTAACAGTAGTTCACTGTACATCAATTTAAACCGCAGTTGATGAGCTAAAGTAAATTGTAATTAGTAATAAAATTGCTCAACTTTTTGTATGAGAAAAACGCAATTGTTCCTAATTATATGGGTGGATAACTGAACCTACACAAAAAAAAAATTGCTTCAATCCTTTTCGGCTACTATGAATAAGTTGTTACATCTGTCTAACATTCATAATATAAAATATAAGAGAGATACCATAATATTTAGTACTGCCCCAAGCCCACAGCCCACTTTCATACATTCAGTGATCCACCCTAGTGGCCACCACTGTAATTCTGTTTACAACCGGGTATCTAAATCATTCAAGTCACTGGTCAAATTGGTTAACTTATTGTAATTTATTATGAAAGGATATCATTTAGCAGTGTTGCTACCATTGAAAAGTCAATATTTATTAAAAAAAATACCTTAGATTACTTCTACAATCTAGCAAACACAAATATATGAAGGTTAGTGTTGTAATGTAGGTATATTTTTATAATTCTACATCCAAATTTGACTAACAAGACCAAACCTAAACTTCACTAGTTTACATTTCTTGCTGTGAGTCCTCGTTTATGGAATTTCCATGAAATATCTACTTATTGACCTAAAAAACAGGGATTTTTGACAAATTTTGATCAAGACATACCAACTTCAAGAGTTGCCTTCTTTCCACAGTACACAAACTGGCCCGTGTACAAGCCCTCAGGAGCGATGAACAGCTCTTTGCGGGTCTTGAACTTGTAGGGATCCCGGAAGTGGACCACGGCTAAGGGCGCACCTCTGCCAGGGTCATGGATGATATCCTATTGAGATGGACATTAATTAAATGAGTAATTTTATTACTGAAATTGGTAAATTCACCTTGAAAGTGAATTTTTTAATGTTCTATGTGATGCAGTGGTTACTTTATAATTAATTACTCTATGAACTGTATGGAAGTTTTCTTTTATTTGTTGGTGTTCTAGTAAACTAACCTTAGTTGATCTCAAAAAGTATTTTAATCCTTGATAGAAATGGGACCGATTGGCAATAAAACAAATTACTCCAATTTGTTGATTTTCTTGCTGACTGTACACATTTTATCAAAAATCTGTTAATGTTGGAATGTTATCACTTAAAAAGTTAGTAAAGGTCTCCTAAGACCATTTTCGCATAGCAGCAAGGAATCTAGTAGCTGCCCTTACTGCCCCATCTCAACTTTCCACCCTGTATACATACTACTATCAATCTTGAAACAATAAAAGTCATCTGTCTTCAGTTTTATTGCTAGTGCTAATTCTCACTGATAAAGATTGTGCTTCTTCTTCACTTGTTCTCATACACTTGTATGATAAGTCTAACAGTCTTATAATCAGAGGTCGGAATAGGCAGTGCCTTTTTGCCTAAACTTCGTGGGAGGACGTACCTAAGAGTGGATACAACCACCAAAATGATTTTTTATTGAATGCGGGATTTCTGAGATTTTTTAATAATACATAAATGTGGAAATTGATACTAAAACTCAATATCACATGTTAAAAACATTTATTGTATACAATTTTACATTTTCAAATGACATCTAACAAAGTATTTCATAATATATAACATTTTACCTCATTACTTTGAAAGAAATCATTATTTTTGGTGGTTGTAACCACTCTTAGTTAAGTCCTCCCGTGAAGTTTAGGCAAATAGGCACTGCCTATTCCGACCTCTGCTTATAATACACTTGTATGATAAGTCTAATAGTCTTATCCCGAACCCAAGACTAGTTTAAAAGGTATTCCCCTGTAAAAACATATGAACATGGTTCAAGTGTGGCAAATCCATACTAATATTGTAAATGCAAAAGCAACTCAAGTCTGTCTGCTAGTTCTGCTTTCACGGCTGAACCAGTATTGATGAGGTATGGAGATTGCTTACACCCCGAGGAACAACATAGGGTACTTTTTACCCTACAAGGATGGAGTCGTGAGAAATATGCCTTTGAGCTTTACTAGGTATTCAAAGAAAAAATATGAAATATATTAAACATTACTGTAACAAAGTGACAGACAATGCACAGCCTAAACCGCTGGACCTAGGGACTTGAAATTTGGAGGGAATATACCTTAGGGGTGCACTAAGGATTTTCCGAAAAGCGACCTTAACAGGAAGAAATAGGGGAAGTAGCGGGCGGGAAAGTAATTATTAACTACGCATATGGAGTCGCAGGAGTTCTCTAGTATGATATGTATATAATAGGTACATTGTGGCGTCTTAAATATCCTGCACACATGGTACATCATGACTTTAGAAATCACAACTTAACACAATGAAGCACATTATTTCCTCTCCAGTTGCCAAATCTGATGAATATAGTTAAACTATGTCGATTCTGAATTCGTATATATTATAAGTAGTAGCTTATACTTCTTGTTGCATTACAATTATCTCAGTGAGGCGTAGAATAATAATACAAATTGCGATTTAAATTTGTAACAGAGGTTAACCTCATGCCAAAGTAGTGAAGTTGAGGTTAGAATATTGGAGAGCATATTATATCTTATATTTTGGCTTCTTATCGATTTAGTAAATTAAATAATTCATTACAAAAATGACATCGCACGCTTGCTTGTGCGTGGGTTAGGACTTAGAACACCGTTGTCATTTAACAACAATATCATAATATTTTTACCTTAACAACGCCCTTGATGTACCCATGACGCTCAGCGTAGTCCAAGGAACGGAGTTTAGGAGCTCCTTTCCTCTTCTTAGTATGAGAAACGAAGACCGAACCGGCACCTTTACGTTGGGCACGAATCACACGACCCATAGTTGATGTCGCCTAAAATAGCAAAGGTTATTATTAAACACAAAAATAGAAACTCAATACGCAGGACACGATAATAAAACAAATAACTATTACAAATCGAGACAAAAACAGTCAACGCTTGCGTAAATAATAAAAGATTTCCATTAGCGAACACGAAACACGTACCTCAGTTCGAGGGCTACTTTTGAAAGAAAAAGTCTGCTACAGACTAATAACAAGGTGGCGGCCCACAGATGTATTAACTCAGTAGTATTCTTAAGAGGGTTACTTACACACCTGCCGCAGTGGCAATTTCATGCCAGCACCACACTTCGCTATTCGCTATTCGTTATGCGGCTGCGCCGTATTTGTTAAAATATTTGCTATCTCGCTTAAGCGTTATGCGTGCGAATAAAGAAAACATAGACGAATAAACCCTCCACACTTCGTCGAATGTAGGCGCATAGGCCGAATAACGAATAGCGAATAGCGAAGTGTGGTGCCGGCATAACAAATACAGCGCAGCCGCATAACGAATAGCGAATAGCGAAGTGTGGTGCTGGCATTAAATAAGTGGAGTTTTGTGGCGACATTACAATATTAAAGTACACCTAAGTGTGAGGAACATTTTTTGTTATAATGACGAAATACAGTGTTATAGGATGTGGAGCAAGAAAAAGTGGAAATCAACAAAGTTTAACATTGCACCGGTAAGTTTCAAGTTTTCATTGAAATATCGGACAGTATTAACAATATTGCGTATTTTCAGTATGTAACATATTATTATTAAACAATTGGCCAGGATTAATCAAGTGTGGAGGCACACTTCGTCGAATGTAGGCGCATAAGCCGAATAACGAATAGCGAATAGCGAAGTGTGGTGCCGGCATCAGAAATTGACTGTAAACCGGGGTAAAGCCAAGTTTATTTCATATGTATTTATAATTCTATGATCAAAACATGGATCAAAACACATTTTTTTGTCAAATGTCTTTACAAATATAGATATACGAACAACGAGCTGTTGACCGCGAAGCTCCGTCCGCGTAGAAGTCGCTAAAATCAGGGAATACCACGAGTAGAATCTACTACTCGTGGTATTCCCTGGGGTTCAAATATATCCATAGTTGTCTAATGTCGTCGAAAACTGTTTTACGGCATAGCCGTACATCAAAACCATTTTGAGAAATAAGTTTATCGAATCAATATCTGCAGTCATATTTCAAAAATATATAAAACTAAGAAATGACTTTGTGGGCGGCTCATAACATATATTATGTTATGCTCTACTGTTTTTCCCAAAAAATCTACCGAGTTTTAGAATTTCGCTTGTGTAATAAAAAAAACATATTATACACATAAGGTTTTGAAGCGAGTGTAGGAGCCACAATTTCTGAAACGAAACGGAATGAGCGAAATAAGTAAGTGGTCTGTGACAGCATGATGGATACTTTGCACGATAGTGCGTACAGCACCATCGAGCCTGACGGTTGTGCGCGGCTGTACGTCAAGAAGGATAATGCGTAGAGGGCTTTATAACATCCTCAGTTCAAGGCCTCCATACATGATCCGTTTTGCCTTCAGGTCTAACTGACCGGATGCAAAATAGCATCGTGTATGTGTAATTTGGCCTGAAGGCAAATCGCATCCGTCCGCCTGAACGGTTTTCTTGTATGGTGTCTTGTAAAGTCTTACATGTATGGGCACTCGATCCGGTCAGGCGGAACTAACGCAGTTCGGCCTGAACCGATCGGCCTTTACATGTATGGGGGCCTTAATGATTCTATCAGTGTAAAAAATCACTGAAAAAATATTAAAATAATACATAAGGAAAAATTACAAAAATTCCGATTAAAATGATCAATATCTCCGAAAACACTAACAATCGCTGAACATACGTGGGGGTGAATGGGATGCCCCTTAAGGTACTCTACTTCTGGACTTTTGATGTACACTTTATCCTGGGGCACACCAAGAAAGTCATGAAATGAAAATGATTTTATAATTAACCCAAAGAGTTAAATTACAGTTTAAAATAGCATTATAAAAAATACAGCAAAGATACCAGATAATACTATATTGCTGTGTTTTATTAGGCTATTGCATTTAGCTCTTTGGATCAATAAAAAAATCATTTTCATTTCATGACTTTCTTGACAGACTATTATGATGCTGGTGATTGCTATGATTACTTGTAAGTGATATCTTTAAAGGACTTGGAATTTGGAGGGAATATCCCATCTCTAGGTTGTTCCGACCGTGTAGAACAAAATGACAAGCCAATAATTTTATCCAATGATACCTCACTCGTTGTAATGTAAAAAAAGAAATACCTTTGGAACCATGAGCAGTACGCGAAAAAAAGCAAGAGTTTAATTTAACAACTTTGTCGACAGACGAACAGACTGACATAACATGGAGAAACTATGACGGTTCCTTGTTGACTACGGAACCCTAAAGCAGAAACTAGATAGCGCTCGTAGTGCTACTGTGCTATCGAGTTAGCGAATAGTGTATGTACAGTGCAACCATTTTCTTATCAAGGATCAATTATTATTATTATTATTTATTTATTTTAATGGCGTCTACAAGTTATGTAATTTTGCCAATGTCAAGTATATATAAGCAAATATACGGTGAATCGTCGTTGTCGTCGGGCTTCTTCCAGTCCCAGTCGGCACACCATTGAAGATGGCGGAGATCAGTAATAATCGTTTTTCTATGACACACGAGTGACAAATATACTGTCAGTTGCGAGCGCAACCGGGACAGCAATAGCCAGCCGAAAGCTATTAAAGGCCCATACATGATCCGTTCTGCCTTCAGGTCTAACTGACCGGATGCAAAATAGTATCGTGTATGTGTAATTTGGCCTGTAGGCAAATCGCATCCGTCCGCCTGAACGGTTTTCCTGATCGGACAGAACTCCATGGCCGGATGCAAAAAAGCATCGTGTATGTGTAATTTGGCCTGAAGGCAAATCGCATCCGTCTGCCTGAAAATTTGACTATAGAAACTAAAGGACCCGAAATACCTACGAAATAAACGTGCCAGTTTTTGACGTTTATGGAACATAAAATACTGCATAGAGATTTATTTTGACGTTCTAGTAACAGTCACGATTTCATTACGAATATCTGAATTACGGTTTAAGGCTTAATGTTTTTATTTATAATAACATTAATATCAATCGTTTATTTCGGACGGGATCGTTGTTATTTATAAAAACATTAATATCAACCATTTATTTCGGACGGGATCGTTGTTATATAATAATAATAATAGGCAGGCGTCGTAGTTTCATCGGGTTAGTATCGTCTCGCCTGAAACGCAGCTGGTCTAAGCAGTAAGTGTTCTAAAACGCAGCTGGTCTTATGAAGTACCTAAGTGGTCTAAATTCGCAACTGCCCTATTTATTTTCTAAATTCCTTCCTTATCCAACAAGTCGGCGGAGTCCCGCTGTGCGGGGCTCCTATTTCTGGGCGGTTTACCCTTCGGGCATTTGAAGTTATCTCACAAACCTTACCTACCTACTTTGTATGTGTCGGTGTTTTGACTGCACACAAAAAAAACCTAACGCTATAAAAAAAACAAAAGACAAATGGCTAAAAAGGAATAAAGTAAAGTAGTATGTAGCTCAATCAATGTAATTTATAATAGGGTCAAACTAAAAGTTATTAGAATATCAAAAACTGAGCAAACTAGCAAGTTATTAGTTTTATTATATCTTTTCAAAATAGTGTCCATTCACATCAATAAATCGCAGGGTCCGATGGAACCACTGAGAAAAGCACTTTGCCCATAAGTCCTTAGGGGTGTCTTCGACGGCCTTGTCAAACGCGGCCACTGCTTCCTCGGCGTCCATAAAACGTTATAAACATAAAGGAGTAAGATCTGGCTTATTTTCAGTCAATGTAGTAGAATTATCTTGAGTGGCAAGTGGCTGAAAAGAAAATAACAGAATTATCCTCAGCAATATATTATCTGTATGTATGTCCCCTATGGACTCCAAAACGGCTGGACCGATTTTGATGAAGTTTACAGGCAATCTTCGGATAACCCTTGCTTGGGGTATCCGAAGTGATTCTCTGAAGTTTGGTAGCGATCGGATATTATTATTATTATTTTAGACAGGCAGTGAACACTGATATGTCTAAATCACTGGTCACCAAACCGAAAACAAAAAAAAGTATTGACAGCAAGGCGCCGGGTACTAGCTAGTAATTTAATAAAAACTGACGAATAGGCTGAAAGTATCCACCGTAACTTATCGATATTTCAATCACGATTCACGAACAACCCTATCTGTCAAAAGTACTATTTAATTAAGTACGAAAATATCTAAAATAAAACACAATCTTAATATAACACATGATTAATCCTGGCCAATTGTTTAATAATAATATGTTACATACTGAAAATACGCAATATTGTTAATACTGTCCGATATTTCAATGAAAACTTGAAACTTACCGGTGCAATGTTAAACTTTGTTGATTTCCACTTTTTCTTGCTCCACATCCTATAACACTGTATTTCGTCATTATAACAAAAAATGTTCCTCACACTTAGGTGTACTTTAATATTGTAATGTCGCCACAAAACTCCACTTATTTAATGCCAGCACCACACTTCGCTATTCGCTATTCGTTATGCGGCTGCGCTGTATTTGTTATGCCGGCACCACACTTCGCTATTCGCTATTCGTTATTCGGCCTATGCGCCTACATTCGACGAAGTGTGGAGGGTTTATTCGTCTATGTTTTCTTTATTCGCACGCATAACGATTAAGCGAGATAGCAAATATTTTAACAAATACGGCGCAGCCGCATAACGAATAGCGAAGTGTGGTGCGGGCATTAAAATGTTTGCTATCGCGCTTATGCGTTATGCGTGCGAATAAAGAAGACATAGACTAATAAACCCTCCACACTTCGTCGAATGTAGGCGCATAAGCCGAATAACGAATAGCGAATAGCGAAGTGTGGTGCCGGCATAATAATTAAAAACACAAACACGACGCATTGACAACTCAAGTACTGGCGAACGGTGTTACATAAAATGGCTGTCCTGTCAAAACCCTGCCGCTTTAGGTATTTTTTGGGTTCCGACAAAAGTATAGTGTTTTTTTTTTACTAACTAGAATACAGGTTAGTTAGAAAGAGATAACGATATGTATATTTGAATGTATTTTTAAGCCCGATCCTTTAGTTTCTTTAATCATTGGCCTGAACGATTTGCCTGACCGGATAGAACTCCATACATGATCAGTTTTACCTTCAGAGGCCCGTTTCACGAAGGTACAAGTTACAAATTACAAGCGGAAGTCTCTTTCTAACTTCTTTTGCTAGAAAGAGAGTTCCGCTTGTAATTTGTAACTTGTTGCTTAGTGAAACGGGCCACAGGTCTAACTGGCCTGAAGGCAAATCGCATCCACGATGCTATTTATGCGTCCGCCTGAACGATTTGCCGTTGGAAAAACTGATCATGTATGGCCACTCGATCCGGTCAGGCGCAACTGACGCAGTTCGGCCTGAACCGATCGGTCTCTAGAGTCTGGCCATCGAAACGTGGTACTGAAAATGACTGCGAAATTTAAAATTGTAGCTATAGTATGCCTGTATGGGCTAGAGTTAAACAATGTTGATGCTTTTGTCATTAAATATTAAGTTAAAAGTTAATAACAAAAGCATTACAATTGTTTAATTGTAGCTCAGTCAGTAATACTATAGCTACATTTTTAAATTTCGCGGTAATTTTCAGTATCACGTTTTGATGGCCAGACTCTACATGTATGGCCACTCGATCCGGTCAGGCGGAACTGACGCAGTTCGGCCTGATCCGATCGGCCTGTACATGTATGGGGGGCTTAAGAAGCTGGAAAGTCTCATTATCTATGACTACACGACAATTGCCTTAAAAAAAGAAGAAGCTGGGAACCTACCTCTATGCTGGAAAATGTATAGCAATGTCTCGCTTTTGAAGTACCTATAAATAGTTATGTTTACCTGGTTTTTAACTGTAGGCAGCTTCTTTTTCCTTTTGTTTATTATGTGTACGCAGCTTACCTATAATTGTTACCCGTTACGTCGAATTTTCTAGACTTCATTATAAATATTTTGTTGAATTCATTACGTTATGCAAGTAAACAAACCCACGGATTTTTTGTTGTTGTTATTAAATTGAAAGTTGTGAGGACTTGTTGTCTTACTGTGTGTGTTATTGTTTCAAAATAAGATGTTTAAATGAAACAGTCATGTGTTAAAACTGTTAAAGTGATTTTAACATGCAAACAAAAGTACATGTAGCAGTAAGCGTTTTAACAAAACGTAAGTACCTACTAGTAAACGTCACGCATTATAATTTACAATATGGTTATCAGTGATATTTTATGTTTATAACATGAATTATAATTGATGAGTACGACATTTAAAGCATAAACTTAGTATGTAAATGATGTCCACTAAGTCAGTTTGTCTACATACGTACTGAGTGACTGAGAGGCTGACAGATCTGTTAGTGTCGGTGATGGTGATGTGGTTTATCGTTCACATCCACGTTCAGCTTTCGCCACCACTCCGTCCGCGTACAAGTCGTTTACCACAATTTTCTTGGAAACAATCTTTATTACCCAATTTCTTTTACCCTACCTATGTCTGTCTCTGGGTTATACAACTTATAAAATACTCTTTGTAGGTATCAAAGTTCATTTTCATTATTAAAGCCCGATTTACATTGGTCAAGGACAGTGGACAGTACAGTATTGTAAACCAGTCGGACAGTAGTGAGTCAAGTTGCCTTGCCAGTGGATCCAAATAGAATCTCTTTCTATTTTTTCACTGCACTGTCCTTGGCACTGTACTTGCCACTGTCCTTGACCTATGTAAATCAGGCTTTAAGGTTACACACTTTTGCAAGAGTAAAGACCAAATCAGTATCAGGACCAAAAATTACTATACAACATGCATGTGGTTATGGAGAAAGTGGGAACAAGTTATACACAAATTTTCGTTACTATTTTTATTATACACTAGCAGCCCGCCAGCCGATATAACCACAACAAAAAAGAAATTAGCCAAATAGGTTCAGCTGTTCTCAAGTTATAGCGTGACCGGGAGAAATAGTGGTTAAATTTTATATATATAGATAATAATAAAGTGGTGGCCACATCAAATAATTAGGAATGCTTGAATTTTATCATGTAATTGACAAAAAATATTATGAACACTGACAAGCTTTTTCAAATCCTTATTTACCTAATGAAAGTTAAATTCTTAACAGATAGTTAACAATAAGTGTAACTAACTATAAAACCAAATTAGTCAAGAACTGTTTAATTGGTTTTCAGAATTGATAAATGACTTGTCCTGTTTGTAAGAAATTCAATGGGAAAATGCTAGGACTCCTAATTATGTGGCCGCCAATGTAGGTAATCTGTATTTGCATAAGTCGCTGCCTATCAATGATAAAGGCATAACTCAAAAACGCATTTTTTTCAGGAGAGCCATTTATTAAATAAAACAAAAACATTTTGAAATAACTTTTGATTTTCATAAGATAAAAAGATACTCGTTTTTGTTGTAATATTATCACCTACCAGTGAATTTGTGAAACCAAAAATGAAATACAAGAGACGCAAGTCTAATTTAATATCCTTACAAATTGTAGATCTATTCAATAGGCTTCTCAAAACCTTCGTTGTGATTATGTGCAATAATGACACAAGTAAGGAAACTACAAAATTATATGTGTAATCTTTTGGACAACAACAATTCTTTCCGTGTTAAATCCTTTTTTATGACTAATAATATGTATAGCTTTATACAAAAAAAATATCAATAAATCATAGACAAAATCAAAGAAATACGAATTATGTCTATAAAAATATTAATTCTTCGTCATAAATAAGGGAATATTTTGTAAACGCACACCTCTTTTTTTTTACATTACAAAGCAATGATTCACCTTACTTGACTTGTGAGACTTATGAAAATGCATTGGTCGAGCATAATAAACCCTGAATTGTTTTCCTAACATAATATCTCAGACAAACTGGGATAAAACAGCGATCTGGGGGCCTAACATGGCTGCGTTTATCGCGTGACAAAGTGTGCATAAGGCATCCTTCACCTTCTGACAAATAAATAAGTACGAGAGTGACGGATGCTTTATCCACATTTGACACGCGATATAGACGCAACCATATTAGGCCCGCTGGGGTTCGACGACGCGGTTAGCCTAGTTGGTAATGACCGTACGTACGAAGCTAGCGATCCTGGGTTCGATTCCCGATAAGGACAAATATTTGTGAGATGAGTGCAAGTATTTGTTTCTGAGTCTTTGAAGTTTCTTATGTATTCATGTATTTATACTCTATTTAAGTATGTTTATCTTTGTCCAGTACCTATAGTACCAAACCTAGAGCTTAGTTTGGGAGTAGGTCAATTTGTGTAAGATTGTCCCCTATTAGGGAATGCAATTTAACCGGTTATTAACCGTTTTTGTATGAAAATAACTGTTTAAAACCGGTTATGACCGGTTATTTGCATTCCCTATCCCCTATATATATCGATCGATCCTGACCGATTTCGGCCACAGCGACTGGAATCCGACTACTTACAGCGTCACTCGTGAGCTCTATGATGTCTGACAAAGCTGATTTTTGCATCAAATATTCGTTGCAAGTCAGCACCCCTCCGATATAATTGTATTGAATAGCCGCAGGTATACGGGCCTTGAGCTCGTCTCGCTTTACATTGAGCTCCTTACGTCTCTTCCTTTCGAACTCGAACCTTAGTGCTCACTGTATGCCTCCAAAACGGCCGGTCTGCTGCCATTGCCGCCCATGGTGACGGGTCGACGTCACACCGTCTGATGTGTCGCTCAAGCACATCTTTGTACCGCAGGAATTAGCTGCCTCGTTTTCGCTTGCCATTCTGCAGTTCTGAGTAGAAGATGTACGTGCTTTGCCACTCTGTCATCTGACATGCAGGAGACATGGCCCTACCGCAGCTGGCGTCGCATTAGATAGGCGTCTATTCCATCGACATTAGCTCTTCGTAGGACTTCCGTTTTACGAACACGGTCAGATCAACGAATGTTCATAATGTCGCGTAGGCATTCTAGGTGGAATCTATCTAATGATCGAATATGCTTGCGGTAGAGGCACCGCGTTCTGGAGGCATACAAGAGATTTGGCAGAACTATCGCGATGTATACAGCTATTTTCGTAGAGCTTTATGTCGTGTGAGCGAAACACCTTGGAACGAAGTTTGCCGAAGGCTTCGGCAGCTGCTTCTATTCTGCCATTGACTTCGTTGTCAAAAAGGCACCGCGATATTATAGTGCTACCCAGATATTTGAACTTGTCTACCTGCTTAAACGAGTTATCACCGAGTTTGATGTCAACCGGGGCCCCATTCAGTGTGTCAAGAATCAATACTACGGTCTTTTTCATACTGATTTTCAGGTCATATTTACGAAACTCGTCATAAGCCTTTGTAGACCCTCTGGGGATTCCACCACAAACCCACATAAATCATCTACATACATCAATTCCGTAATAGTTGCGTGAGACATCTTGGTGCGAGCTTTTAGTCTTGCAAGGTTGAAGACTCCGCCAGCAGCGGTACGGAAAGGAATACGAATGCCCCCTAGTGATCCTAGATAGGATACTGATATCTTAGCGATGACAAGGACATTGAAAGGGAACGCAGGGCGTTGGCGGTCAGAAGTAATATGTTGATCCGTAGGTTTGCTAAGTGTAATAATGAAGTAAAAATCACTTTGTTTAGGGTATTCTGCCAATCATTTTATACGTGCAGCCTATGGATTAGCTTTACTCAAAAGGCCTACAGCGCCTTACGTGTCCAGTACTACGCGTTCAGGATGGCGCTGGCGCTGCCGCGACGCTGCAGCGCGTCAGGGATGTTTGCGGAGGCGAGCGTGGATGCCTTCCATGCCATTATGCGCAAGACAGAGAGAGAGAATGTCCGAAATAAAAGATTTATTATTATTATTATATTGTTTAACTTTAATTTTGTTTTGAATGTTTCAAATTGAAATGAAAAAAATGCCACAAAACAACGAATTGCTGAGAATGAAATGGCAAGATGTGACAAAAAACGCAATATAAGCTTTACAAGTTTTGTACACGCTGTATTCACATGCAAAAAATAAGCGACTTTAGAGTTTTAAGGGTTCCGTACCTCAAAAGGAAAAAAGGAACCCTTATAGGATCACTCGTGCGTCTGTCTGTCTGTCTGTCCGTCTGTCACAGCCGATTTGCTCCAAAACTACTGGACCGATCGAGTTGAAATTTGGTACACATATATAAGTCAGTGACCCAAAGACGGACGCGTAACGTAAATAAATGAATTTTGGACAAAGGGACTTCTGGGGGGTAAATTAGGAAATAAAAAAGAAGTTTTGCAAACATTATTGTGTGACATGTCAAATGAAAGGGCCTGTTGTGAACATCTCAAATATAATTTTTTTATAATTTCAATATTAACAGTTTTTAAGTTATTTAAGAAAATAGGCAAAAATTGACCTTATCTCCGAGACTGCTAGGCCTAAAATTTTTGGAAAAAATATGGAAAATATTTCTTCACCTATAGATTACAGGAAAACCTATAGAAGTTTAAGTGTTCAAAGTAACATAGGGAAAATTGCGTAGTATGAGCGCGCCTCGCCTTAAAAAAGGTAAAGGTATTTTTTAAGTCTAGTATACCCCGTTTATGTATATACTCTTTTTTATTAAGAGTTAAGTCGACTTGTACCCTTTTTCACTAGGACCCCAGCATTAGTCGAGATTAGTATATTAATACGGCCCTATGTATGTGAGACATTTAAAAAAAAGGCTAAATTTGCTATAATTTGTAACCAGAACCATCTTCATGGATAAACAGTTTTCGAAATATAGGTAGCTTTTCATAACCTATGAAGCAGATGACTTTTGAACTCGATTGCCTGCGTTATTTAACTCGGATCCGGAGCTGGAGGCGAAGTTGGAGCCGTATCCGAAGCCGGATCCGGAGCCGGATCCGGAGGTTTACCAGAGGCGGAGCCTGAGCCGAGTACCTTTTATTCAAATTAATCCCGGGACAAGTCAAAACTTGTAGGCGTGCGCCGCGCTGCCGCGGCAAATGCAAAACCATCAGCACGGGTAGCACGTCTCTATCGTTACTGACTAGATGGAACGGGAGATCCGAGCGACAAACAAGTCGCGGGTAACCTGTGCTAGCCGTGCAGCTCCGGTTTAACTTCGGTAAAAAAAT
This sequence comes from Acleris literana, assembly GCA_946894065.1. Classification (NCBI taxonomy): domain Eukaryota; kingdom Metazoa; phylum Arthropoda; class Insecta; order Lepidoptera; family Tortricidae; genus Acleris; species Acleris literana. The sequence continues at coordinate 13,820,167 of OX335668.1, read as the reverse complement.
TACGGAGGCGGAGGCGGAGGTGTAAAATAAAAAATAGCGAAGGTGGAGGCGGATCCGAAGGTGTAAAACTAAATGGAAGTTCCGTCTTAACGGATGCGGAGGCGAAGCTCCGTAACATCCCTAGTTTTGATAACTCTTATTTATGTACTTGTAACAGTAATGGAGGCCAAGTTAAAAACAATACGATAACATTTCAAAGGCAATATGGTTTTACCCAGTAGAATAGAGGCCCTGGTAATTAGTTATTCTGGTATTTTGGGAACGAGCGGTAAATAAATAAATAAGGATTGTTCACGAAATAAAGTAGCCACATAAAGTCGGGCTTCCCCCTGCATATATATAGTTTAGCTATGCTAATACGTCATATTTCAACAAATATATTTTCTAGTTTAAGAAAAATATTCATTAGATGCCATTGACTTGATGGAATCAACATGCCGAGGATAAATGAAAATATTCGCAAATGATTTATAGTGTCTTATTGTACAGAAAAGTGCATCTCCGTGCGTCAACTCGCAAAAAGACATAAAATATCTAAAGATGGCGTGCGCAAGATTATACAAAAGTTTGGGGAGTTTAATATACTGGGTGATCAGCCTGGTTGAGGTCGCAGTTAAGGCTGCGTTATACCGAAATTGGACGAGTCAATAGTGGCGTCGTTTCGTTAAAATCCATCGGCGTCTACGCGAGATATAGCCAAAAAGTTGAGAACTTCGGTCGGGAACGTGCATAACGCCAAACAAAGAAATAATTTATAGACTAAGAAGAAACAAAAAATCACAAGAAGGACTGCTGCCCTGCTTGAAAGAGCGAAATCTCGAGCTAAAATATTAAACAGGTTTTTTAATTAAAATTGGCCACAGATACATACTCATGGATGATGAAACATATGTCAAAAACATGAAAACGTTACCAGGACCCCCTTTTTTACGTGTGAGGCTAGCAATGATATTCCAGAAGAGCATAAGTGCGTGGCTTTTGAAAAATTCGCTCAAAAGTCCTTATGAGGCAAGCTAATTGGTTATGTGCACTTAAAAGTTTCAGCTTTTTCACTACGGGTACAATCAACGGCGATGTCTACCGAAAAGAGTGCCTTAAGAAGCGAATTCTGCACTTATATCGGAAACATGAACGTCCTCCAATATTTTAGCCAGATTTAGCTTCTGCTTATTATGCTCAAGACACTTTAAAATTCCTAGATTAGGAAAATATCAGGGTCATACACAGTTTTAGGTTACCGTCTTTCCTGTGGACATACTTGAAGTTAACGTTTTTAAGGCATATTTTTTTAGGCTGAACCCACATTCTCTAAAAGGCGTCAGGTCTACTTTAGTTCTATCAAATAAAAACATAACTTATATGCACACAAGCCTTTAACTATTGACCACAGGAGAGACAATTTTTTGCGAGTGTGTATAACCCATCAATTATGTTCCGAAAACCATGAACCCACCAAATCGCCTAGAACTTAACCCGATTGAAAGATATTGGGCAAACATTAAGAGATACCTGCTCAAGAACGATGAAGAAGCCGACAGTGAAGCTGACTTAAAAAAAATTTGGAACGCAGCCGCTCGTTAGTCCACTAACACTTCAATCCGTACGCTGATGGCAGGTGTTCGAAAAAGGTCAAGCAGTGTGCTCAATCTTAGGGTTTCCTTAAAATTCTATATGTATAGTATTTACCTGTTCAAATTTTTGCGTACAGATTTAATTTTGTTTGTTTTAAATAAAGTTAGAAATACACGATTTATTTAAAAGTATCTACGGCTACTTTATTTCGTCAACAAGCCTTAAATAATAAAAAAATTAATATCAGGGGACAATGTCACACCAATTGACCTAGTCCCAAACTAAGCTCTAGGGTTGTATGTTGTTCTATGGGAACGAAACAACGAAATAAATACTTACATAGAGAAACTAGCTGTCCGGGCCCGGCGCTGCCCGGGTGTAATATGGTTTTTTCATACAAACCTTATGAAATATACTTTACTACCTATACTCAGACCTAGTGAATATACACAGAATATTTCATAAGAATCGGTCAAGCCGTTTCGGAGGAGTTTTGTTACAAACACTGTGACACGAGAATTTTATATATTAGGGCCCTTACTAATAAACGTTGAGTAACGGTGGTATAGCTATACAATGTTTTGTCCTTATCTGTCATTGTGACATTTGAACTTGACAGATAAGGACAAAACATTGTATAGCTATACCACCGTTACTCAACGTTTATTAGTAAGGGGGTAGATATATACTTGCCGAGCCGTGTTGGTGCCGGGAGCCGTGTTGGTGCCGGTGCCGGTCGAGAATAGCACCACCCCATCTCTTCCCGTGGGTGTCGTACGAGGCGACTAAGGGATAAACCGGAGGATGGGCAGCAGCGTCTTCCGCGGACTACATGGTATAACTGCGGTCGCCAATCCGCCTGCCAAGCGTGGCGACTACGGCATTTTCCCCCCAACGGTTCTAGATCAAAAGCCTTAATTAATTATGAATTTAAAAATACAGCCCAGACCCCTAGTCCCCGGCGGCCCCGCTATTCCTGGCTCCGGTAGCGGCTATGGTAACGGCGGGGCAGGGGGTGCTATAGGTAATCTCCGGCAGAGACCCGGCTACCAGAAACGACGACCTTTGGCCCTGGTAACATACAACTGCCGAACATTGCGGACCGACGAAAAGTTGCTGGAACTGGAGGAGGAATTGAGCAGGTTACGATGGGGAATCATAGGGTTGTCAGAAGTCCGTAGAGAGGGGGAGGACATGATAACCCTGAAGTCCGGTAACTTGCTCTATTTCCGGGAGGGCGACCACCAGTCCCAGGGAGGTGTCGGGTTTATCGTCCACAAGTCCCTCGTGAACAACGTGGTGAAGATCGAGAGCGTGTCGAGTAGGGTAGCGTGCCTTGTACTCAGAATGACCCAACGATATTCGTTGAAGGTCATACAGGTATATGCGCCGACCTCGACACACTCCGACGATGAGGTGGAGGCTATGTATGAGGATGTTTCCAGAGCCATGCATAGCTCCAAAACTCACTTCACGGTTGTAATGGGGGACTTCAACGCAAAGCTGGGTAAACGAGACGGTGAAGAGCAGAGAGTGGGGACTTTTGGAGTGGGGCATAGGAATCACCGGGGCCACCTACTGGCCAGTTTTATGGAGAAGGAGGGACTCTATATGATGAACTCCTTTTTCAGGAAACGTGAGCATAGGAAGTGGACCTGGATGAGTCCTGATGGTGTAACGAGGAATGAGATAGACTTTATCATGTCGACGAAAAAGCACATATTCAATGATGTCTCCGTGATCAGTGCGGTTAAAACCGGGAGTGATCACCGTATGGTACGAGGCTCATTGAATATCCAGTTCAAGCTTGAAAGGTCTAGACTGATGAAGTCTACGCTCCGCCCGGCACCCGCTCAGCTCCAAAACCCCGAGAGCTTTCAGCTCGAACTTCAAAACCGTTTCGAGTGCCTAGGTAGCGACGTGGACGATTACAACGACGGGTTCGTGGAAGCTGTCCAAACGGTCGGGTCTAAGTTCTTCAAGATCCGCCGTACAAAAACCAAGAAGCTCTCGGACTCCACCCTTAGGCTCATGGAGGTGAGGCGTGAAGTGATTCTGCAGTCCTCTGGTGACGCTTGTCGCTATCGGCAGCTCAACAGACAGATCTCGAAGTCTCTGAAACGTGATATACGCCGGCCGATTCAATACTAAAAGTATTGAAGAGGCTATTGAGCGTAACAGGGGCTCTAAGGTGTTTGCCAGGGATCTGTCTATTGGCCAAAGCCAACTGATGAAGCTGAAGACCGACGACGGCAGAGTCATTTCATCCAAACCTGAGCTATTGGCGGAAGTTGAGAAGTTTTATGGACAGCTGTACACGACAACCCGAACACCTGTCGCAAATCGAGCTAAAGACCCGAGGGCTAGATTAACCCGACACTATACCGAAGATCTCCCCGACGTCAGCCTGTACGAGATTAGTATGGCCCTCAAACAGCTTAAGAATGGCAAAGCCCCAGGTGAGGATGGAATTACAGCCGAACTCCTGAAGGCGGGTGGTAAACCCACCCTTAGGGCCCTTCAGACGCTGTTCAGCTCCGTCCTCCACGAAGGGAGAACGCCGAAAGCATGGAACAGAAGTGTGGTGGTTCTCTTCTTCAAGAAAGGTGATAAAACTTTGTTGAAGAACTATAGACCCATCTCACTTCTGAGCCATGTTTACAAGCTGTTTTCGAGGGTCATCACAAATCGTCTCGCGCGCAGGTTTGACGATTTTCAGCCTCCCGAACAAGCCGGTTTCCGAAAAGGCTATAGTACCGTAGACCACATACATGCGTTGCGGCAGGTTATACAGAAGACCGAAGAGTATAACCTCCCCCTTTGCCTTGCATTTGTGGACTACGAGAAAGCCTTCGATTCGATCGAGACCTGGGCTGTACTACAGTCTCTCCAGCGGTGCCAAGTTGACTACCGATATATCGAAGTGTTAAAGTGTCTGTACGAAAACGCCACTATGTCCGTCCGACTACAGGACCAGAGCACGAAGCCTATTCCTCTGCAGCGGGGAGTCAGACAAGGAGATGTGATCTCTCCGAAGCTGTTCACCGCTGCATTGGAGGATGCTTTTAAGGTTCTGGACTGGAAAGGACGAAGCATCAACATAAATGGCGAGTACATTACTCACCTTCGATTCGCTGACGATATCGTAGTCATGGCTGAGACCATGGAGGACCTCAGTGCAATGCTCGCTGACCTCAGTGGAGTTTCCGACCGAGTTGGCTTGAGGATGAACATGGACAAGACGAAAGTCATGTCCAACGTCCATGTCGCGCCAACTCCCGTGATAGTCGGAGGCTCTGCGCTCGAAGTTGTTGACGACTATATTTACCTGGGACAGACGGTCCAGTTAGGTAGGTCCAACTTTGAGAAAGAGGTCACTCGTCGAATCCGACTCGGATGGGCAGCGTTCGGGAAGCTTCGTAGCACCTTTTCGTCCAAATTACCGCAGTGTCTGAAGTCAAAAGTCTTTGACCAGTGTGTGTTGCCAGTGATGACTTACGGATCTGAGACGTGGGCGCTAACAATGGGCCTTATAAGGAAGCTCAAAGTCACTCAGAGGGCTATGGAGAGGGCTATGCTCGGGGTTTCTCTGCGTGATAGAATCAGAAATGATGATATCCGCAGTAGAACTAAGGTTACCGACATAGCCCGAAGAATAGCCAAACTTAAGTGGCAGTGGGCGGGGCACATTGCTCGCAGGACTGATGGCCGATGGGGTCAAAAGGTTCTTGAGTGGCGTCCGCGGACCGGGAGACGAGCTGTAGGTAGGCCTCCAACAAGATGGAGTGACGACCTTGTAAAGATCGCGGGAACGCGGTGGATGCGAAAAGCACAAGATCGGTCTGAGTGGAGAGCCTTGGGGGAGGCCTATGTCCAGCAGTGGACGTCTTTCGGCTGACATGATGATGATGAGATATATACTTAAATATATAGAAAACATCCATAACTCAGGAACAAATATTCGCGCTCATCACAAACATCTGCCCTTACCAGGATTTGAACCCAGGACCGCTAGCTTCGTAGGCAGAGTCACTATCAACTAGGCCAACGCGTATAAGTTTTTCAGTGGTGTCTTATATAATAAGAATCATTACGAATCAGCGAAGTTTTTAAACCTATTTGCCCGTCTTTTTTAAATATAGTTTTTTAAGTTTGTTTCTCCATACTAGGTGTCCCAGCGTTTGCTTTTCACTTTGTATGGAAAAAACAACTTTATGTGGTTACTTGAAAAATATATTTAAAAAAAACGGGCTAATAGGTTTAAAAACTTCGCTGATTCGTAATGATTCTAATTATGTAAGATACCACTAAAAGACATATGAAATATTATAAGTGTTGTGTTCTTCTATTTGTATGAGTCTTTCAATTTTGATCTCGATTTGGGATTAAAAGCTGGGCACCAGCATGACAGGTCGCTTGCTTGTAGGTAGGTAATTGTAGCAATACATTGACAAGTCAGTATAGGTGTTGTTGAGCCGGCACAGGAACGCAATGCTATAAGGGCGCGTTCAATTAAGAAGGATTCCCCTTTACCGAAATCAACATCCAAGTCAAGACGCGCACGCGCTCCAGGCGTGCGGTGCGGCCTCTGCTGCAAAACCCAACAGCGGGTAGGCTGTGCCCCCTCCACTGGGGCACGCCACCCACCGCCCGAGTGAAGCTGTCACGGTGTTAAACACTAACAGCGAAGATCCATTCACGGGATTCTGTTTGTTGCTGTGTTGGTGTGTGCGCGTGCCCGGAGTTGTCAGGTTTTATAATTCTGGTTTCGGTTGGATACTCAAAATTATTTAAATTTATTTTGGTGTCGGTATTTTATAATAACTTTAAGACGTAGGTTTAAATTAACGGTCTTGTGTAGTTGGTAAAATGAGCGACAAATATCCCCCCGACAAGGGGGCACCGAGTCGGCCATTTTACCTGACGGTAGATGCAATGTAAACGACTGTTCACTTTTTGTGGATTTACAGGATTTTGATAAAATTGAGTCTAGTAACCGAAGGAAGCGCTTATTAGTGCCTGAGGTTTCTACTCATGACCCTTCAAACATTAAAAAGAATAGGTCTCCAGGTGAATCCATCCAAAATATGTTTGTTTGCCCGGGCTACGGTGTTGACGATCCACCATTATTCTATGCTCTTTCGGACACTGGCCCCTTCGTGGTTCATGTAAGTAAACAGGAAATGCAGCCTACGGCCGGCCTCACATTACAAGTATTGAGACTCGCGCAATTATTGCATAAAAATAATGTGAGTAATATTGTTGAGGGCTCTATAAAGTCACTTGGACGTAATAAAATCGCCCTGAGCTTTTCTTCAGCTGAGGAGGCAAATAAATTTCACTCTCTGGACTTTTTAGATAAAAATAATTTGGTAGCCTCCATTCCCAGATACCAAGTGTCGAGGATGGGAGTTATCAAAAATATACCCACGGATTGGTCTTTGGAGGAGTTGGTTGACGGCATTCAGATTCCTGCGGGTCTTGGCCATAATGATTGTAAGGTAATAAAAGCGCGTCGCCTTTTCCGTAAGGTTCGTAAGGAAGGACAAGAGCCTGAATGGGTTCCTTCGTTGACGGTTGTTCTTACGTTTCATTCCCAAAAACGACCGGAAAAGATATACGTGTACAACACGTCATTACCTGTGTCGACCTATGAATTACCATCAATTCAGTGCAGGAATTGCTGCAAATTCGGACACTAGATAGCATCTAAATGCAGATCTCGCCCTTGCTGCTACCGTTGTGCCCAACCACACACAGGCGATTCGTGTAGTATTGCGGACGATAAAATTAGCTGTGTTCTTTGTTCAGGACTGCATAGGGCCACAGACATGAAATGTCCAGAACATGCGAGGAAAAAGTCTATCAAAATAGTTATGGCGGACGAAAATATTTGATATATTGAGGCATCTCAACGTTTTAGGCCAGTTAGATTGAGTTACGCAGAAGTTTCACAAAAAATGTTTTCGCCTTCCCCTCCTCGTATGGCTACTCCTATAGGTTCTCCTCCAATCCCGAACCATGTTCAAGAGTCTACTTCACAAAAATCGTATAGAAAAACTGTCACTTTTGAACGGAAGTCGCGACGACCTTTAGGCAAATCGTATGACATTCAGGCTCATAATCGAATTGTGGAATATCCCAAGTCTGCCCTTCCTAATGGCAGTGCCTTAGGTAATAATTATTCTCAGATAACCCCAAATGATAATTTTCTGGAACACGTCACAGGATTATTAGTGAATCTTCTCCACAAATTTAGTGATAGCTTACCGAACAATGTCATTTCTCAACTACAAAGTATTGTCCCTCTCATTCCAAACAATGGATCAGAATCTCATACAATGGAATGCACAGAGTCTAACCAGTAAAAAATCGGACCTTATTTATCTCCTAAATCTTTATAAACCTGTTGCTTTTGCCATATCGGAGACATGGCTGAAGCCGGGCTCCCTTTTAGAAGTGATGGTTACGCTGGATGTGCCCTTCTTATAAACAGGTCCTTTGTGTACTCTTTACTTTCCCTCCGCGATCATAGTTCTGGTATAAATGTCATTGCTGCTAAAATTTTCAATATTTCTTTTGTATCTGTGTACATTCCTTATCCAACTTTGGATTTACTTGCTGAATTTAACTCAATCTTATCCTCTATTCCTTCTCCTTATGTAATTTTAGGGGACTTTAATTGTAAAAATACCCTATGGGGTTGTCACGTATCAGACTCAAATTCTCTTGCTTTACTAGATATCCTGGAAGATTTAAATATATGTGTGCTAAACGTTGGTTGTGCTACAAGAAGGGCCTCGCCCCTGCAAAATACTAGCGCGTTAGACCTCACTTTGGTTTCTGCGAGCTTAGTTACTTCTTTCTCTTGGAAAGTTTTAGGTTCTTCTTTTGGCAGTGATCATTTTCCGATTCTTTCCATTATTCTGAAGTCTTTTCCTACCTCTTCCATCTCTCCTCCCCTTTTAAAATATAAAGTGGCTCAAGCCGAGTGGCCGGAATTTTCCTTTCAATTAGAGGTTAAAGTCAATACCTTATGTGAGATTAACAATGATAATTTTCTTGAGTTATATTCAAAATTTGTTGAATTCCTTGGGATAGCAGCTGACGCTGCAATCCCGCTGAAAAATACGGCGTGTAGTAAGATTCCTTCTCCTCCCTGGTGGGATTCAGAATGTACGAATATTATACGAGAACGAATCTTAGCTGAGAGAAATTATAGTAATAATTTAAATATGGAAAATTATATCCTATATCAAAAAACCTCTGCGAAATCAAAGAGATTGCTCTCAAAGAAAAAGGTTCAGGTGGTTAAATTTTTGTAAATCCTTGTCTCCATGTTCCCCTTCTACGTTGGTTTGGAAAAAAATTAAGGCTTTTCGTCGTAGCTTAATCAATACTGATGTATTATCAAATGATACAAATACGTGGCTTGAAGAATTTATGGACAGATTGTCTCCGGCTTCCGTTCCATCTGAAGACCTTTTCCCTTTGTCGAGGTCATCATTTCCTCCTTCTGTGGATAGAATGAATGACCCTTTCTCACTTCCTGAGCTACTGTGTGCCTTGGATAACCTGAAAGATTCTGCCCCTGGAATTGACGGTATTCCATATTCGTTTGTGGTTATATCTTCTAGTTCCACTAAAGTTTACTTTTTGGAAATAATAAACCATATTTTTTTATCTGGTGTAGTGCCTATTCCTTGGAAGACCCAAATTGTTATCCCAATCTTAAAACCTGGAAAAGATCCAAATGATCCCTCAGCATATCGTCCTATAGCTTTATCTTCGGTTCTAGCGAAGATTATGGAACACCTGATTAAAAATCGACTTGAGTGGATTGTAGAAAATCGTAATGTATTAGCTAAGACGCAATTTGGGTTTCGTAGAGGAATGGGTACGATAGATAGTCTTAGTATATTAACTTCTGATATCCGTATTGCTTTTAGCAATAGTGAAAATATGGTTGGTGTATTTTTAGACATTGCTTCTGCGTATGATAATGTCAACCTCTCCATACTCAGGCAAAAATTGCATCAGCTGATTATTCCGTCGAGTTTATTTATGGATAGATTCATTCGTGTACGTATTAATGGGTCTTTGCTCCCTCCTAGGTCTGTATGGAAGGGCTTACCTCAGGGGTCAGTTCTAAGCCCAATTTTATATAGTTTATATACATGTGACCTAGAATCGTCAGTCGACTGCTTTTGTAATATTTTACAATATGCAGATGATATAGTACTGTACAGTATTTCTCCTTCGTTTGCAAACTGTGCTACCAGATTAAATTCCGCTCTATTTTATTTGAAGGACTGGCTTGAGAATCATGGACTCACATTATCAATACCTAAATGTAATGCAGTGGTTTTTTCTCGCAAAATAAATATTCCTATTGTAAACCTTTCAGTTGATGGTCAACGAATTGCCATTCTTGATAAAGTTAAATTTCTTGGAGTGTTTCTTGACTCTAAACTAACGGGAGTTCATCATTTGAATTACATTGTTAGTAAATGCGAGAAAAGCATTAATGTGATGCGGTCTTTGTCCGGTGTGCGATGGGGTGCTCACCAGTATAGCCAGAAAATCCTTTATAATGCAATCGTTCGTAGCCATTTTGACTACGGTTGTTTCATTTTAGAGCCTTGTAGCAAGTTAGCTCTTGCTAAACTTGATAAAATTCAGGCAAGATGTTTACGGATTATAACTGGTGCTATGAAATCCTCTCCAATAAATGCCCTACAGGTAGAATGTCTGGACCCCCCATTGATACTTCGTAGACAGTACTTAGCCGACAGATTTTTTCTTAATATCCTACAATATAATGCTCATCCCCTGATGTTGAAATGCCAAACTTTAAATAATCTAACTGCTTCTTCTAAGTACTGGTCAAAAAAGAATCTCCCTCCACTTATTCAATCTTTTAAAAAGTTTGCCTCTATCCCTTCTTTTCAGTTCAATAAAAATCACATCTTTTGTTTTGAATATGATACTTTAATTTTTCAACCATGTGTAATTTTAGATTTGGGAATCTACAAAAAAACAATAAATGCTAATAGTGAATTTAATCGGATAATGGATTCAAAATGGCCAGGATGGCTAAGGATTTATACGGATGCTTCAAAAGTATCTCCAGATGATAATGTTGGATGTGCTGTATGGATTCCCAAATATAAAATTATTTTAAATTATAAGTGCCCTAGTCACTATTCTACATTTTCCGGAGAGGCTGTTGCTCTGTATGAAGCTATATCATATGTTAAATCCCACAATCTTAATAAATCAATTATATTATCAGATTCTCTAAGCTGTTTGCAAGATTTGATGGGCTTTCCTTTCCATTCTAAAGACAACTTTTACTTAACTCTAATGATGAAAGACAAGCTTAGAGAATGTCATCTTGCCAACATTGAGGTGGCTTTGGCATGGATCCCCAGCCATAGTGGTATTGTGGGTAATGAGACAGCGGATTTTTGTGCAAAGGAAGCCATCCAACTCGGATCTAATACTTGGGCTAAATGTTTCACTCGCGATTTGAAGGCCTCTGTAAAACCTCAACTAGTGGCAAAATGGAACAATCTATGGCAATTATCCCGTCAGAACAAAGGCAAACATTACGGAGACGTGCAGCCTGCTCTTCCATCCAAACCGTGGTTTTTTATTAACAGGGAGTTTTCAAAATTAAACACTTCCACAATCATTCGATTACGTCTGGGTCATTTTTGCTCTCCCGTTTTTCTAGCAAAACTGAGAATTAGAGACAGCTCGATTTGTCAGTGCGGTCTGGCTGAAGGCACATTGGAACATTTATTTTTGGATTGTCCTAAAATATCTGTTCCTCTATATAATCTCCTTCCCCGTTGTATTAGCCGTCCAATTAATGTCCATTTTCTACTAACATTAGTATTTACGTCGTATTGTAAAATTTTAAATAAATTTCTTGCTAAAAATAATATCAAACTTTAATTAAATATGTATGTACTTGAGTATATTTTTTTCAAAACAATTATATTTAAGTACTTATATTATATTTTTGCTGGTATCCCACCGAACGCTGTCAACGCACCGAACAAGACTAAAATGTCATATGGCAGTGCACTATCCAACCTCGACACTGGCAGAATCATCAAAACATTGATGGGGCCATTATTTTCCTAAAAATTGAATTGATCCATTCACAAAAAAAAGAAAGAAGGATTCATTTGCGGTCCGCTCGTGCTCAATTGTGGACGGGCGAGCACGATGTACGTGTGCGGGCGGCTGTCGCGAGGCGCAAAACAGATCGCGCCTTTTTCCCTTAGGCCTCATTGTAAGGCTAGCGTGTATTACGGACAAGGCAAATGATATTATAGAAAATGTGACATACTATTTCCATTTGAATCTCATTTAAAACAGTGGTATGTTTATTTTCCAGTAAGTTGGGTTATTGTATTGATTCGTAAATTACTTTGTACTTGTACGTAGTGGTAACTCTTGTTGTTTATTTGTCAGTAGGAAGCACTTAGCTTGAGCCGGATGTCGACAACTCGGACCTCTCCGAGTATGGCGGAGCCCTCTGCGCCAGCCCGGAGTAACCTCAGTGGCAAGCACACCGTGCACTGGTTCCGGAAGGGCCTCCGCCTCCACGACAACCCGGCCCTTCGAGATGGCATCGCCAGCGCCACCACACTGCGGTGTGTCTTCATCATCGACCCCTGGTTTGCGAGCTCATCCAACGTGGGAATCAATAAATGGAGGTATTTAACACTTCAAATCAGCAATCTGAAATCAGATTTATTTTCAAGAACGTTCTTCAACCAAACCAAACCAACCAAAAGGTTTTCTGTGCTTTTGTGGACCTGGAAAAGGCCTATGATAGGGTAGATAGAAAGGAGTTGTGGACGGTGCTGTCTATGTATGGAATGAGCAGCAACCTGGTGCAGGCTTTAAGGTCCTTTTATGAGGGCTCCAGAGCTTGTGTCAGGATCAATGGGGCATACTCGGCCTGGTTTAATATCTCTAGAGGTGTTAGACAGGGCTGTGTTGCCTCACCATGGCTGTTCAATCTATTCATGGACAGTTGTATGCGAGATTTGAAAGAGTATGATAAGGGGTTAGGGGAACAACGGTGGATGTATCGACGAAGTGAAGAGGCGTATGGCAATTTCTAGGTCTGCAATGGACAAGTTGAGGAAAATATGGAGGAATCGCAACATATACAACGTGTCCCAAAACTCAACGATAAGCCGGCACCAGAGGATGGAGCTGCTTATGATTAGTCGAGAAAAAATAAAAAAGATAAAAAAGATAAAATAAATTTATTTAGTAAGTAGGCCGCTCGGGCACTTTTACACGTCAAGATACTACCAATACCAATACCAATAAGGAAAAGATATATTTTTTTCCTTATTTTTTCTCGACTAATCATAAGCAGCTCCATCCTCTGGTGCCGGCTTATCGTTGAGTTTTGGGACACGTGGTATAGAGACACAAAAATCCGTCTAGTTCGGGCACTTGTATTCCCCATATTCCTGTACGCCGCAGAAACGTGGACCCTGCGCGAAGTAGAGAAGAAGAGGATAGACGCCCTAGAGATGTGGTGCTGGAGGAGAATGCTCGGAGTATCATGGACTGAATTCCGTACCAACGAGTCTATACTTCGAGAACTCGGCATCAAGCAGCGTTTATCGTCTTTGGTACAGTCTCGCATCCTCACCTTTTTTGGCCACGTATGCCGCCGAGGAGAGGTGGCTATTGAGCGACTTGTGGTCCAGGGAAAGGTTGAGGGTACCAGGTCACGAGGAAGATCGCCTATGAGGTGGACTGACCAGATAAAAGCGGCAGTGAATGGCTCATCATCATTCATCACTGCATGAATGCACGAGGAAGGCGGCCATCAGAGAAGAGTGGCGGCGTGTTGTGAAGCTTGCCACCAACACCTGAAGTGATGACCACGACCACTCTGTCAAGAGTGATACCGACAAAGAAGAAGAAGAAGATAAGGGTTTGCGTATGCAAGAGTTGCTAATCAAATGCCGCTTATATGCCGATGATCAAGTTATACTTGCTCCATCGGTAGGTATTTGAGTTGCAGGAGATGGTGACAGTGATGAATGAGGGATTTAAGCGAAAGGGGATGAAAGTAAATGTTGCACAGGCAAAGGTCATGCTGATAGAGAAGGACGAGGAGATAACCGAGTGCGTGATAAATATAAATGGTAAATTAGTAGAGCAAGTGAGTGAATTTGTGTACAGTCGAGTTCATAAATATGTGTACACTTTAGTACCTTGTCTCTTTAATGTCATGTTTAAACTGCCAATACTGCCATACATGAATTGTCACAGCGATTAAAGTGAAAAGGTACTAAAGTGTACACATATTTATGAACTCGACTGTATCTGGGAAATATGTTTACAAGAGATGGTAAGTGTGAATAGGATGTCGAGAAGAGATGGTAAGTGTGAGAAGGATGTCGAGAGGAGGGTGAATACGGGAAATCAAATTAATGGGGCCCTGTACTCTTTTGTGAGCAGAAGGGGCGTTTCACAAAAACGCAACTGGCTGTTCACAATGGAGTGTTGACCCCTACTCTGATGTATGGTAGTGAATGTTGGGTGTGGCAGGACAAGCATGAAAGTCGTATAAATGTAGTTGAAATGCGCTCTTTGCGCAGTATGTGTGGTGTGAAACTGATTGATAGAGTAAGGAATGAAAAGGTCAGAGAGAAATGTGGACTAAAAGAAGGTGTAGTGACTAAGATTGAAAAGGGCATGATTCGATGGTTCGGTCATTTAGAAAGGATGGATGAAAGAAGATTGGAGGGTCGGAAGGGGCTGCCCTAGGCGTACTTTTTCGAATCAAATCGGAGAAATACTGGAAAAGGGTCGGATCTTAAGTACCCGAAGTGCATGCATGACTCGATGTATGAATGTGGAAGAAGCGAAAGAGATTTGTCAGGATCGTAGCAGGTGGAAAGAAGTGGTCTCTGCCTACTCCTCTGGGAAACAGGCGTGATTTAATGTAATGTAATGTATGTACGTTCTTCTCGTTTTAAAACATGCAAATATTGAGTAGAAGCTACGAGCCTATTTATAAAATAGTGACAGTAAATAACGACGACGTACACATTTTCATCCAAATCAGCCAAGAGGCGGTTAAGGTTCATAGGAGCGGACGGGTTAGAAAGGTCACAAAGAACCCGGAGGCAACCAGGGAGGTTTCCTTCAACGGACAGATGGTCTTGGAGCCGGTTATGATGAGGTCGACAGGAACCAGCACCCAGGACCAGGAAAACGAAACCGAAGCCAAAACCCCCCCCGAAAGCAAAGGGAACGGAATAGGTTTGGACTATGGCAGCGACTTCGCCGAAAGGATAGCAACCAGCCTCCTATCGAACAGTGGTGTCTACCAGATGTTCCGACTTCAGCTTGCCTTCTTTAGACACCACAGGGACGCTGCCATAGACTCAAATTCATATTTGGCAAACAGGATTGTGTTGTCAAACGGTGGACTGCCGGGTGACGACCAGGATCTGGAAAGGGTATACTTCAGATTCTGCTTGGAGAAGGGACTGGACCGGGAACTGGTAGAGAGAGAATTGGTGAACGCTCGCTCAGAGTTAAACTCGCGGTGGCTAGCGCAGAAAAACACAACCAGGAGGAACTTTGACGAGTTCCACGGTCTGAGGCAGTCGGTCTCGAGCCCAGGCCCACAGGCCGGGTGCGATCCTGAGTGCACCATTCTCTGATCAGCGTCTGAAGTAGACCTTTCGGCCCCCCTTCCTTCCAATCCTCAAACCCTCGTACCTGTATCCCCCCTTCCATCTCCCCAATTTTCTTCCCCCTCTTCCCAAACCGAAAACAACAAATCCCCAACGCACCCGTAATCTTGTAGGATGATGCAATTAACAGTCTAAAATCTTCCAACCCAGTTAACCCCATCTCTAATAATCTCTGTTAAAAACTGTGTTTCTTTGTTCTAATGACCTCCATATGTTAAACCCAGAGCTAGCTTTAACCTTCAGTGTCTAACATACACTTAAGGTTAGAGTTAGCTATATTGTAAGCAACCTCCTGACGCACGCACCACCCGACTACCTAACGGGTGTCGGTAGGACGGGGGATGGGGAATCATGCGGCCTTCTAAACGGGGGAATGATTTTCTCTCCCGGCCCTTCAGCACAGGCTGGGGTAAGGCGCGCGATTCACTGGTCCCTCGTCAAATTGACACCTGCCCCCCCCCATTAAATTATAGCAGATGTATAGGCTAAGTTGCAATGGAAGAGGTCACAAAAGAGGGCAGCGCTAGGAGACATGCGCAAAAATAGTATCTCCAGGCAAAAGAGAAAGCCTCAAAAAGGGTAGCCCCACCCATAAAGATGGTATCCACAGCCACACAAGTGGTCCAAAAAGATCTCCGACCCAACCCTTCCATTGTCGTGCAAAAGAAAGGAAGCCCGTAGTCTGTAAGCATGCATGCGTCAGATTTCTCACTCCGCGACTCACATAGCTATAAGTCTCCCCCCCATCCCAACCCCCATTCCTATCCCCCGTTTTTGGAAAACCCCGCGGATATGTAAACGGAGGAAGGACTTTCTCCTCCGGCCTTTCAGCACTGGCTGGGGTAGTACCCGCGGGAGTCTAAATTCTAGTTGGTAATAGGGGCATTCGTGTTTTTAGCCGGTGCGAGCCCGGCAGTACCTGGGCCCTCCATTCCCAGGTCTCCGGAAGGGATTTTCACCTCTGCCCTTTTTTCTTAAAGTAATTAAAGCAAAAAGCAAACAAAAGCAAGGACTTTTGTCTTTGGCCCTTCAGGGGATTACAAAAAAAAAAACTTATTTTATTATATTTTTAACCGACTTCAAAAAAAGGAGGAGGTTCTCAATTCGTCTGTCTTTTTTTTAATGTTTGTTACCTCAGAACTTTCGACTGGGTGAACCGATTTTGATGATTATTTTTTTATTTGAAAGCTGGTGCTTCCCCATTGGTCCCATTCTTATCAAAATGAAGATCTGATGGTGGAATCCATGAGGAATCGACGGAACTCTTCGAAATTTATAGGCACACCTGTAGCGATTTTGGTATTTTTCATTGTAACTCGTGTATTTGGTCTTGGAAAGCACTATTTGGTGAAGTAGAACTGATGATGAAGACCAAAGATGGCCACCGGAACTCCTAAACGGTATATATTTCGAGGGTGGCGACAAGATATTTCGATTACGGTAGTTGAGCGACTATGACGAAGCATATTTAGGTTTAAATATATGACTATGACTTTCCCAAGGCGTTGCTTGCGGCGAGATTGAAATGTTCTATTGTTTCTTATTATTAATTGAGAAGTGGGAGAATAACAGCATAATTATGATCACTATAAAGTATAAAATAAAATAAAAGTTTAAAAAACAAAAACCCGCCTTCAAAAAGCAAAAAATTACTTCTTTAAAATGGTAGCTAAATAAGTCAGTCAAACTGAAGTCGGCGTCCAACAATATTTTAACCGAAAGCAGACTTTGCTTTTTGAAGGCGGGTTTTTGTTTTTTAAACTTTTATTTTTCTTTAGTGGCTTCTTAATACCATGAAACTGCATTTTGGAAAAATCTGTCTACGCTCTCTGGCTACGCCTATAGGGAATATGCATGGATTTTTTAAATAGCATTTCTCAACAAAATATGTAAATACTTTAAAAGAGATCACTATTCCTAGAGATTTTCCTAGCACGAACGAAACGACGTGTTGTTAGTGCTTGACATAATAAAAACATCGACAATCTTGCTATCGATAAGTGTACCATTTCAATGTCATAGACTGATTTTCACTGAAGTATGTGAAATATTAATAAATTGATAGTTTTGTTATTATTCTTTTATTTTATAACGCACCACGTTGTTATATGAATGACATGATTGTAATTTTTCCTGGATGATAATGATTTCGCTATGTTCTTATAAGGTACTTCAATGAGTTTTAGGACATTGTGTTTTTTTTATAACGATATAATGAAATGATGTACGATCATTTCCTCTATGATGTTGAAGTGGTGGTTATCGATAAAAGGTTTGTCTATATTATAATTATGTCAAGCTGTAACCACATGTTGTTTCTGCTAGAAAAATATCTAGGTATAGAGATCACCAAAAGTGAAATTAAAATTAAAATCGGTCAAGTAATACGGATGATACAAGCATTTTAAAATGCTAATTAGATAGAGAGATCCGAAGTGCACCGGTGACGTCATCGTGCAGTACGGCCATAAAAACTCCACGTAAAATTCTGTTTTTCTAGAAATAGATAGGAACAAATCTTTGTTAGCTTATATCTTGGTTCTTTTTTATAGCAATTCAAAAAATGCTTTTTCTCACCTGTTTGTAACACGAATCAGCTTTTATTGAAGCTGTAAAAAAAAACATGCATATTCCCTATTACCCTACAACCTGAAACCCTGATTTTGTTTATGTCATTTTTATCTACAACAACGACGCATTCCTCAATTGCATCATGTATCCATCAATTCCATGTTTTTGTAGATTTTTGCTGCAATGCCTGGACGACTTGGACAACAATTTGAAGAAGCTGAATTCCCGTTTATTTGTGGTCCGCGGGCAGCCGGCTGATGCCCTGCCTAAGTTGTTTCGCGAGTGGGGCACCACCGCCCTCACCTTCGAAGAGGACCCAGAGCCCTACGGACGCGTCCGGGATCACAATATTATGTCTAAATGCCGAGAAGTTGGCATCTCCGTCACATCTATGGTGTCGCACACCTTGTACAAATTAGACACGTAAGTTACATCCGTTGCAGCTAGATAAGAAAAACATAGCATAATATACTCGTATGTAGAAAAGTAGGTTACCCGCGGCCCTTTTGCAATTAAGTACTGTCAAGTACCATTACCGCCCTGTTGTGACTACATATCCCGCCATACATTGATCTATCAAAATCGAAATATTTATTGAGTAAATTTCCCACAAACGGGCTCTTTTACACGTCCGTCGGTAATTTAGAGCGAATCTACTAGCGCTTCAGACGAGACCATCATTACAGAGAAGAAGCGCCGCAAGAAACCCCAGCAGAAGGTCATTTTTTCAAACATAAAATACAATAATACTTAAAAGTAAGTTACAATACTAGGTAATAAAGTATTAAATATTAATTCTTAGAACTAGCACAAAATAAAAACATTACAAATGTAAGGTCAATAACATTAAACAAAAAAAATACTAGGAGAACAACACGACGAGGTCTCTACGTCAAAAGTTATAACTAGAATAATTAACTGCACAACCCCGGAACAACCAAGACCGTACCCCACAAACCGCACCCGTTCACGAGTATGACGAGTATCACAGCCATCGCCTCCCTCAACCTTGTGTTAGGGAAGGTGGCGACTCGATGATTTATTATCTGCGGATCTTCCAGCGCCAGGTACTTACGACTTTTAACCGACGAAGAAAACGGAGGAGGTTCTCTCTCAAGTCAACCCGTATATATACAGGATGCCCCAAAAACCAACGCCATAACTGAGAGGGCTGATAGAGCAGCTAAAAAACTATCGATTTAAGCCCTATGTATGTTCAGCGATTTTTACTAGTTTCGGAGATTTGATCATTTTAATCAGAATTTTTGTAATTTTTCCTTATCTGTCACCATGTCACGAAAAATCATGAATTTCATGTTTTATTTCATACTAGCGACCCGCCCTCGCTTCGCTTCGGTTTATGTGAGTTTTCTATAACACCCGTACATAAACCAGAACTTATTATACATATAAACCTTCCTCTTGAATCACTATCTATTGCTGAAAACTGCATTAACATCCGTTGAGTAGTTTAAAAGATCTAAGCGAACAGACAGCGGAAGCGACTTCATTTTATACTATGTAAAGAAGTAAGCGAAGATTTTAAACCTATTTTCCCGATTTTTTTTATATCAACTGTCTTAGTAATCACATAAAATTTGACTTTCCCGCGGCGTTGACTGCGGCGATCTTGAAATGTCTTAAAATTTCATATCAACTAAGAAGTGAGACTACATAACAGCTTATT
This sequence comes from Acleris literana, assembly GCA_946894065.1. Classification (NCBI taxonomy): domain Eukaryota; kingdom Metazoa; phylum Arthropoda; class Insecta; order Lepidoptera; family Tortricidae; genus Acleris; species Acleris literana. Next base: position 13,800,580 of record OX335668.1, on the reverse strand, counting down.
ATGATCACTAAAAAGTATAAAAAGTCTGCTTTTGGTTAAAAATATTGTGAGTCGCCGACTTCACTTGGACTGACTTGTATCAACCATTTAAAAAAGTTACTTTTGCGTTTTTGGAGGCGGTGTTTTGTTTTTTTAGAACATTTATCTTTCTTTATTCTTTTCTTTATTTTCTTTATTCATTTACTTTTCGGGTCGTTTAATTTTGGTTTTATGTTAGAAGGCGAAATACACATAGTAACGAAGAGCTGAAGTAGAAAATTGGGTATATTCCGACTAGTTACATTATTAGTTCCATTGATGGAACTACCTGGAGTTTTTTCCAAGTTTAGTAGTTTTATTTAATGCAATTAAATGGACTGTACCTAAGTATAAATATTTGTTTAATAGGCAAAGGAATTAAAATTAAGTACCTTATATTGATTAAGTTTTATTAAGTTTCGGATTTGTTAGAAGGAAAAGCAAGGGAAAGGTTGGTACTCTTATAGCATGGTGATGTCTCAATTAGTCATATGGAATTGTATTGTAAAACCGGTAAAACATAATTCAAAAGGCCATGGAATTAATGATATAGTCCATTTAATTGCATTAAATTAAACCCTGCATTATTAATGTAACTATTTGGAAAAAAAGTCCAGGTAGTTCCATTAAGGAGACCCTTTTCGTTGAATGTAACTAGTTGGAAAAAAAGTCCAGGTAGTTCCATTAAGGACACTCTTCGTTGAATGTAACTACTGGGAAGAATAAATCTAACTAGTTCCATCAATGGAACTAATAATGTAACTAGTCGGAATATACCGAAAATTGACCGTCTAGAAGAGAAAGTAGAGGACATTAATACAATAATAGCTTATATTATAAGCGGAAATCTCTCTTCGACAGTATTTAATAAAAATAAACTTCCACTTGTATTACAAGTTAAAAGCTTTTATCAAACTAGCCCCAGAAACTGAATGACTTTAGCCGGTACTATAGTAGCCATTTATCTATATTTACCCCTCCTAATATTCTTACATTTAGTTGCCATAATATTTTATTACAGAATTATAGAACGTAATGGCGGTAAGGCTCCCCTGACATATCATCAGTTCCAAGCTCTGATCGCCAGCATGCCGCCGCCGCCAAAGGCCGAAGACACCATAACGGCCGAAATGCTAAAGGATATAGTTACCCCTATTTCAGACGATCACGATGATCGCTTTGGTGTACCTACACTAGAAGAACTTGGTTGGTATCTAAGCTATTCTGAAGACTTAATTCGAATCTGGAAACATTTTACTAATTTATGTTCTTGTATCAGGATTCGAAGTTGAAGGTCTCAAAGTACCAGTCTGGATCGGTGGAGAAAGCGAGGCGTTAGCACGACTAGAGAGACATTTAGAGCGTAAGGCATGGGTTGCTTCTAGTAGCCGACCGAAAATGACACCGCAGTCTCTTTGCGCGAGTCGGACAGGCTTGTCACCATATTTGAGGTAAGAGTTATCTATCATCGTAGTGCGATTTAGCTGAAGACATAATATATTTAAACATAGTTTATTACTATTACCATTACAACCGTGTTTGATTTGGAGTTGTGACTCACTCCAGTTTTAGCCGAAAACAGTGCTTATGACTAAAATTGCATTTCATGGTCAAAATATATCTTTATCTTATCTTTATCTTTTTGTTAAAAACGATAAAAAGATAAAAGAAATTTATTCAGTAAGTAGGCCGCACGGGCACTTTTACACGTCAAGAATCTACCAGCGCTTTCCAAGAGAAGACCACTGCCGAGAAGAAACGCCGCAAGAAACTCAGCAGTCAGTCATTTTTTTAACATATTTCTTATTACAATGGTACTACTTAGTCTAGCATTATATAAAGCTATAAATTTCAATTTAATTATAGTATCAAATAACATGCGTTGTTCAGCAGGAAAACATGCCAATTAAGAATCTTACGGGAGAGATAGAGAGAAAAAAAAAACACATACTTATGTGTATATAAGATGGTGCGAGTCGACCACATAAAAGTTTCGATATGTTTTCCTACATCAACGGTGTCCCCTAGACAAGATAAAGATTTTGCATTTGAATAAATTATTATTGACTAAGTTTCGGGTTTAGGCCATGCATTTTTGTCTGTTAGATAGTCCTCGATCCTATAATACTCTTTAGACATTAACGACCTTTTCAAGTAATTTTTAAGTGCTGGAAAGGGTAACTTTAAAACTTCGTCAGGTAATTTATTATAGAAATGAATGCATTGACCAACAAATGATTTATATACTTTACGGACGCGGAATTGTCGGGTAGCGATTTTATTTTTATTTCTGGTATTTAAATTATGTATATCAGAATTTTTGGTGAAAGAATCTAAATTTCTAATAACGTAAATAATATTCTCATAAATAAATTGAGACGCTACAGTCAAGATATTAATTTCTTTAAAAAGTTCTCTTAAAGAGTCACGGGAGTTTCAGTTGTAAATAGAACGAATGGCCCTTTTTTGTAACACAAATATAGTTTGTATGTCAGCTGCCTTACCCCAAACCAGAATACCGTACGACATGATACTATGGAAATAACTATAAAAGACTAAGCGAGCTGTCTCAACATTGGTTAGTTGTCTAATTTGCCTAACGGCGTAAGCTGCCGAACTTAGTTTACCTGCCAGTACAGCTATATGGGGACTCCATTGCAAATTTTTATCTAATGTTATGCCTAAAAAATTGCCTTATCTACCATTTGCAAACACTCGTCATTTAGAAAAATACTAGAATGTACCGGTTTAACATTAGGCAAAGCGAACCTAACACATTTCGTTTTCTTAGCATTTAGTAGCAAATTGTTGCTAGTAAACCAATTAAGTACTTTAACTAGTGTGGTGTTAATCCTACTGTAGTCTACGGATTTTCTATCTACCTTGAAAATTAGTGAAGTATCATCAGCAAAAAGTACAATATCACAAAGTTTATCTACTGTTGGTGGCAAGTCATTTATGTAAACCAAAAATAAAAAAGGACCTAAAATAGAGCCTTGAGGCACACCTATTTTCACTGTAGCTCCAACAGATTGCGTTTTGTTTACAACAACTGTTTGAGTTCTATCACTTAGATAAGAAGACATAAGGCTTAAAGCTTTATTGGACAATCCATAATGTTCTAATTTTAAAATAAGGGTCGTATGATCCACGCAATCAAAAGCTTTAGAAAGATCACAAAATATTCCTACTGCATCGCAAGATTTCTCCCAACTGTTATATATATGTTTAATGAGTACAGATGCCGCATCAATTGTTGATCGACGTCTGGTAAAACCAAACTGGTTATTGTTAAGTAGTTTATTTCTGTTAAAGTGACCTAACATATCCTTCAGCAATACTTTCTCAAAGACTTTACTTAAAACTGGTAGTATGGAAATGGGACGGAAGTTCGTTATATCACTCATCTCGCCCGATTTAAAAAGAGGTATTACTTTACTATATTTCATGAGATGTGGAAAGACCCCCTCTGATATGCAATTATTGTAGATTAATGCTAGATGGGGTGCAATTACATCTATGATATGAAAGAGTACCTTAATTGATGTGCCCCAAAAATCTTCAGTCTTTTTTAAACTAAGTGATTTAAATATCTTGACTACTGAATCTGAATTTACAGGGCTGAAATCAAAGTTTATATTACATTTACTGACATTAGTGCTAAGTAATGATTGAGCTTCAACCGCGGATGATTTAAGACATTTCGTAGTATTAATGGCTATATTAGAAAAATAATCTTCGAATGCTAAGGCAACGTCTTTATTTGACGTGATTTGTTGGTCACCTGTGTTCAGAGGGACTTGATTATCACGAGTTTTTGATTTTCCCGTTTCTCTATTTATAATATTCCATACAGTTTTTACCTTGTTGTCAGATGATTTAAGTTTGAGACTAAGAAAATTTGCCTTGGCAGTTAAACAAACTTGCTTAAAGGTCCTTGAATAATTCTTAACATAATTTAGGAAGTAAGCATTCTTATTGTCCTCCCTCTCTCTATATAGGTCATAAAGCCTATTTCTACTTTTATGAATGCCTGCAGTAGCCCATTCACTAAATTTTGTTTTCTACCTAGAAATAGTTTTCACTTTAAAATTGTTGTTAAATTGATGTAGAATTACGCCGAAGAAGTCTTTATAAATACTATTACACTCATTCAGTAAAAAAGGTAACACTGAAAGATTACTCTGAACTTTATTTTTTAATAATTCCAAACGATTACTAGTTATAGGTCGGTATGTTATTGTGTCAGGTTTTTGATAAAAATCATAGATGAAAGATGCTTTCCGACCACTATGGTCAGAATTAAAACAATTAAATATTTTTTTATCCAAACATTCGCAACTACAAAAAATATTATCTAAGCAGGTTGCACTACTAACACCTATCCGTGTGGGTTCTAAGAACAGATTACCTAAATAAAAAGATTTAAATAAACTAAGTAACCTAGTGGTATTATTTGACGTTTCGAGTAAGTTAATATTAAAATCTCCACAAACTATAACATGCTTCTGGGTATTACATGCTAATTTTAACACATGTTCCATAGTAGATTCTAATGTAAAAAAATCAGCCAACGGTGGTCTGTAAACACATATAATTATATAACTTTCTAGTTCTGCGCAAGAAATTTCTACAATCCTTTCTATCGATAGATTTACAATATCCTTTCTTTCTTTGGATTTAAGAGTACTTTTTACAATTATAAAAGAGCCACCATGAATGGCACTTTTTCTGGCAAAATAACTAACTAATTTAAAATTTAAAAAATCAAAAATTAATTGCTCTTGTCTAAGCCAATGTTCAGTAATGCACATAATTTTGTACATTTTCATTATCTAAGAACAACCCTATTTCTAGTTCTTTGCTGGAAAAACCTTGAAAATTTTGGTGAATTAAATTTATATTCAAGGGTGTTTCCGCTGTCCTATAATTTAGTTTAAATCATGAGGCAAGGCATTATTGCCAATAATGGCTTGTTGCGGCTGGGTACTACTGTATGTATTTGGTTCTATATTAAAAGCTAATAGGTCAACCAAGGTCAAAATATGTTTCCTGGGCAAATGATTTTTTCCTGATGTTAGATCACTTTTATTATACACTCTAAGGAATATGTCTAAAGGGAAACGTGTAAAATGATGTGTATTTTATCACCTTATACGATAACGAAGTTTAGTTTCTACGGTACTTAGCATTTCACTTGCAATAAATATTGTCAAGGAACCCTAATCAACTGCTAAGAAAGATGAATTGGGCATCTTTGGTTCACCTGAAAACGATAATATCTTACTTAATCTAGTAGTCCATATACAGTTCACCCGCTATTATATTTCTAAGTACGGGAGTTAAGTAATTTGATCCCTCTCCCCTCTTCGTCGTCGCCGTCTTATTTTATTGCCTAATAGCTGTGCGTGCCCGGCGCCGCCCGGGTGTCATGTTTTTTCATAAAAACCTTGTCCTGATAATTACGAACATAACACAAAAGAAAATATTCAAATCGGCCGAGCCATTTTAGAGTTATGTCGTGACTAATGGCCTGTTGTTTGATCGGTAGTTAAACTAGCTAACGGTCAAAAAAAATTACTAATGGTTAAAATCTCAAGGAAATGAATAAAATTTTCCAATCCTTTTTCGAGTTTTAACAATTAGTTAGTTTAACTACTGATCAAACAACAGGGCCTAAGGGAAACAGGGATCATTTTTATATATATGTATAGACTTTGCGTTTAAGGCTCATTAAATTTCAATTTCAAATTAAAATTCAAATAATTTATTGCGTGTCACATTACGTTACAACAGGTGGAACTATAACTACAGGTATACATGTGACGCCCTGCGAGGGCACAGCAACATGAGAGGGCTAATTTTGACTTGTATTGCACTTATGTCGACAAGCAATGCGCAAATATAAAGTGTTACAGTTTTAAACAACACCCAATGGATAACGGGCTAAAAATAGTTATTCAGACCTTAAACTTGTCTACCACTTGCGTGTCCTATAATACTGCATTTTAAAAACAAATTTTATGCAATTTTGTAGGAAATTTAATCAACTTTATTGTTTACCTGCACTTTTTTTTTCTAGGAAGCTTCGTAATCAAAATATTCACGAAAATACAAAAAAGGTTAACGCCTCTAACGCTTCTCGCCGAAAGCATAGGGCCTAGGCTGGGGACTTTTAGCACGTTATACCAGTGTAACCCCTACCACATAAAATAATAACTCAAACTGCATGATTTATTGCATTTATTTTTGCTTCGTGGGCTGAACTATATTCTTATTTTAAATTCTAGTAATTGGACAATGGACGCTGCTTAACTATACTCGTAAATCTAATTTTTTTTTTCCTTAATTAATGGCTTTCACTCCTTGTGTTTAACAAGGTGTATTTCGCCAGTATCGAGTTTTAGACAATCACCATGGACTTATTAGAGAAACAAGTCCATGGATATCACACGCGAGGACAATTGTTCGGTTAAAGAGATTTACTCTGGTGGACTAAACAGAAGCACATGGGGTTAGCTCCACGCGCTTCTGTCAAGTCCGAAAATCTAATTTAAGACCAAAAAAACTACGACAGATACGTCACTGTCATAAGTGTCAAAGTCACTTATGTCAGTGTCAATCGAACATTTCAGAGTTCGTTAACCTTTTTGCATTGATAATCAAATTGTTGTAAATATTTGTAGATAATTCTAACATTTTCAATATCAAAAGTTACTTTTAACAATAGGGAATATGCATTCAATGTTTTTTTCTACCCGATATTCAAAACATTAAAATATCCCAAAACAAATATTTTCTCATATAGTGTGTTAAGTCATTAAATGGCGGGTGTGTGTGTTCAATGGAGATTTTTTTATCAGCTTTCGGATGCCTTACACTTATGCTTGATTTAAACTTGACAGTTACCCATGGACCCCATGGTTTCATGGCTGGTAAAAAGCCCGATGATTGTCATTATAATGTGAGCTACACGCTTTTGGCCTGTTATTTTGTCGAATAGCTAAACGTATGTAATATTTAAATTGCATCTTACGTTGTTTACAACATTGTTTATTTATCGTACCAAATGTTATTAATACCTGAAGTATTACAAGTGCAATAACAGTTTTGCTACCAAAAATCTTCTATGGTTAAATATGTAATAGGCCATCTTGTATTTGTGTAAGTAACTTGAATTAACTTGTTTATTTAAATCTAAGGTTTAAAACTACCTACAATTAAATATTCTTAGTGCGGTCTTTTAAAAAGTGGAAATATAGGCTTTTTTTTTTTTCGTGCGACCCACGTTTGTCTTTAATTACATTTTCGAGTATAGGACCATTTAACGCTTAGATCAATGTACGTACTCTACTTACAGATAAAACACGTGCGACCACACAAATCGAACGAAGCATCGAGTGACGTCGAGCGATATATTTTATTAAAATTCTTGTTGCATTAAGTCTATACCATTGGTATATACATTGTTTTATGTGCAATTGTGGTTCAAAAATTTATTTTCTCAAAAGAAATGTACATTTTACTAGATAAGAATATAAAAGACACAAGTATCCTAAATACGACGATTTACCCTAAGTAGATATACCTTTTCAATCAAAAAATCCTATTCGGCTACAGGTATTCGCCAAAGAAATTATTTTAAACTTGGATTACGAACCAGTAGGGCTATTACCTAACTCACTCGCAATCGCAATCTTTTTCATTTTGAAAATCGAAGGCTTGTCTGCATACAAAATGAAACCAATTGTTCCGCTTTGAAGCCGCTCGCGATTGCGAGTGAGTTACGTAATAGGCCTGCTGCTTCCTTTTGAAGTCGTATAAAAAGACGTTTAAGAACTTCGTTTAAATCCTTCCCTTTTTAAAAATAAAAACAATAACATGATTATTTCGGCTTTTGTAAGTCACGGTTAAAAAAGTTTAACAGTTCGAGTATGCTTGCGTAAGGAGCTAATAGTGTGGGACTTTTAGATTTGAACCTTACAAAAAATCTAAACAGAGGTTTTTTTTTCTTGAATCATGGACTTATTTGAACTTAGCTTAACAAAAAAATAAACACTTTCCATGTCCGTAACATGGTAAAAAAATAAAACCTTTTTTTAACATTTAATTGAAATCATATTAATTAGGAATTTATAAATATGTTTAGATTTTATTTTTAGAAATATCAAAACGTTGAAAATGCGGAACCACGGCAAAAGCAATAAGGTTTTACCCTGTATAATCTCAGCCTTGGATCATCACACAATTCAGAGTGTTTTTCAACTGGATCTGTAAACGTATTAAAAGTGCCCATCCTTGGCGCTATGCTTGCGGCGAGAGAGGGGTTAAAAGTTCCTATTTTGGTTTTTCCGTAAATGTCTCGAATACTAAGCTGCCCCTCCGGCCTCTAGGATCCATTGGCAGGATCCATCATTGGAGTCGAGTAGACCTTTTCTGCATTCAGATCAATCAATGGAGTCGAGCGGACTTTATGTAGTACACTAGAATCCATAACGGATTAAAGTGAATTTTTGTACATTTGGATTGGTCAGTAGATTTTGAGAAACTACAATGTTTACCCTGATCCGTTAAAGGATCCTAATAAACTTATAATAGACTGATACATTCATGGATTACAATACCCCGTTTATTCCATTGATGGAATAGTAAGTAAATTTAAATCCACGTATGGACCCTAGTCTGAAAAAAGTTCACATTAATCCATTGACTTAGTTATTCTGGACGACATCAAAGTAAATTAATATCCCCGTATGGATCCTAGTTTAAAAGCTCGCATTCATCCATTGATGGATTCTAGACGATGCTATAGTTCACCATGCTCTATTATGGATTCTAGAGTACATTAACTCCGCTCGACTCCATTTATGGATCTGACTGCAAAAAAGTTTCACTCGAATCCATTGATGGATCGTGCTAAGGATCCTAGTGGAGGGAGCGAAATCTGCATGTAAGAGTCATTCCACTCTATGAAAAGAACGAAATCGAGACAGTAGAAATGGATTCAAAGAAAAAATTATAGATATAGATACAAGTCAAAGTAAATAACCGTGAAAATATTTCTCTTAGATTTGGGTGCCTGTCAACGAGGCTGTTTTACTACAAGTTGACGGAACTATACCAAAGAATCAAGCACGTTCGTCCGCCACTATCGCTGCATGGACAACTTCTTTGGAGGGAATTCTTTTACTGCGCTGCAACACGGAATCCAAGTTTCGATCGAATGAAAGGCAACCCCATTTGTGTTCAGATTCCCTGGGAGAAGAATCAGGACGCTCTTGCGAAATGGGCGAATGTAAATACTTTTTTAAAATACTACGTCGTAACCTTTCGTGCTTTTTTATTGGTCAGTTTCAAAACTTTGCTTTGATTGTTTCGAGTTTTTAAATGTGACGTCAAAGACGAGCGTAGCTGGGGTATAACACTGGGGTTATATTTAAATCCTTTTCTTTTACTCGAGTTTAAATTCAAGAACTTGCCCATTGATTTATATATGTAAGGTCTGTTCATTCTTACTTGTCTTATATAGTAAACAACTTTCTAACCTCGAAATGAACCTTTTTAGGCTAAAACCGCTATTTTAAACAAAATAAAGCAATCACAGACAATACTTTGCCCAAATGATGTCCAAAATCTTTATTCAGTTTACTTTATTTACGACAAAAGAGCTGTTTTAGCCAAAAAAGGTTCATTTTGAGGTTAGAAAGTTGTTTACTTTATAAGACAAGTAAGAATGAACAGATCTTATACATTATGACTTTTGATGTATGGATAAAACAGCTCAGAGGGTTTTGTTTGTTTAATTTTGTTTGGTTTGGTTTATAAATATAATATTTATCAACTACAGTGGGGCTTTTAGATTTGAACCTTGCAAAAAACCTGAACTGCGGTTTTTTTCTTGAATCATGTATTTAAACTTAGCTCTTCAAATAATAACGAAAAGTTAAACACTTTCCACGACCGAAACAAGGTAAAACTATAAAAAGTTTACAGGATAACTTTAGTTACTTTATGTAAAGAATTGGTAGAACCTAAATATTTTTGCAGAATTAAACAAATTCATCCATAGAAATAAAAAAATAATGTTTTTTATGATTATTGTACTTCAGGCAAAAATATTAACAGCAAATTTATAGCATAAACTAATTAAAATTAATATATAAATTCGTTTACAATCAAAATTAAACAAATTGGAATAAACAAAATGAATAATAACTGCTTTTTTAATACCTGTTTAGGCAACAATGTAACAAATGTAAATTATAAGCTATATATTACTTATTGATAAGAACATTGAACACATTAATGCAAATCGTAAACTGGACAAGTGCGAGTTGAACTCGTTTGGAGAGGGTCTTGTTACTTCGGTACGGTTCTAATAGGTTTTCCTGTAATTTATAAGCACTTATAGAGCAAAATTCAGCATATTTAAAAAATATATATAGCCGAGTAGTTCGGGGATAATGGTAATTTAAAAAAATTGTCTGTTTACATCCCTTGCATGTAAAGCAAGGGTAAATATTTTTTATTATCTTACAATACCGAGTGATGTATTGTTCGATAACTCCCAAATAATAATTAGTGTAGGTTTTGATAAAATTTTGAATCAGCAAATATTACACCCAATAATTTCAATTTGGTTAGAGTAGAATGCTCTCCCTGCGTCTGACTTGGTGTTTTCAAGGCAAGAGTAAGTAGAAATGATGTGAAATTAAAGAAACAGATCGCATTTAGTGAAAATACGAAACAAAAAATCTAATAATACAGTATGTAAGCGAACGAAAGGCAACCCTTAAAACTGGTGGATGTTGAAAACGGGTATAATTGTAATTAGACACTTTTTTAATCCAATCATCTTTTTGGGTTTTTATTTTATTGAATGTAATAAATAACTTACCTCTTTCTCATCAGTCGGTTAAAGATCTTAGTATCACCTGTGATGCAAGCATGCCATCACTTTATTAACGTAAACAAAGTACAAATAATCTAATTCTGGACATCCGGCTATCACAGTTTCAACTATGACCACATTATCATATCACGTTTACATTAGAATGCACTTTTATCCGCACTGCAGAATGATTTACTAAATGTGTAAATAAATAACAGAGATTTCGTGAGTAAACATCGTCTGTGATATTTTTGATAGTTTGTCATGCATGGAACAATCATGGTTATCTCAAACAAAAAACATTTTTTTCTTATAACAAAAAGGTTAGGTTACCAATAAATTGCATGTTTCCTTCAATCATCTTTAGACATACCCTATAATCTGTGCATTCAATTTGATATTTGACGTCCGTCACTTACGTCAGATAAATTCAAATTGTAAAATTGCATATGATCCTTGCGTACGGAGAATGCAGGTGCAATGGAAATGCAGCCCGTCCTCAACATGTTCATGTTACGCAGGAAGAACAGATATTGGAGCATTTTTAAAAACGAACCGGGTTCTAGTACAAGACATTACGACATTTAAGTTGTTGTCACTGATGATCCTGATTAAGTATAAGTTAAGTTAAATTTTTATCAAATTATTATTTATCTTTAACGCCGTCCGTAAAAAGTTTCCGGATTCCAATAAATTAGGTAGCACATCCATTTTTCTCTCCTAAACATTGAAGGGTTTTATTTTTTGCCTTTCTTTCACTTACATACTGTATACCACTTGGAAAAACTAAAGCATTTCATAAAATATCCAAATATCAAGTCAATCGTTTAAGTAGCTTAGCAAATAAATACTATTATGGCTTTTTTATTATTTTCTCAAAAAATAGAAGCATTTTAAGCTTAATATTTGGTGAAATGAAATCTAACTTAATCTTCTTGTCTTGTGAGTATTATTTAGCTCCGTGTGTGACGCGCTTATGCTTTAAATGTACAGGGTCAAACCGGCTATCCGTGGATAGATGCCGTCATGATCCAACTGAGAGAAGAGGGGTGGATCCACCACATCGCGCGGCACGCGGTCGCTTGTTTCCTCACTAGAGGGGACCTTTGGATCTCTTGGGAAGAAGGCATGAAGGTAAAGCAGAAAGACATCTCGCGTTATCGTGTTAACTTCGTCTATCGGTGACAGAACTAACAAATTCAATTGTCATGTTGTTTGGTAGTTGTAGAGCGCATTGCTATCTTGCGGCGTTGAACACTATAATGTTGCGTGCACCTTTATCATATCATACCGTTTGTTTAATTTCACAGAAACATACAGTATATGCATCTTGCGATTTTCTAACGCTTAAAATGTGTGCCGACGCTACTTGTTTTTTTTAAATGACCGTTATTTTATATTTATGGCTTAAACGAGGTCAAAATTGCAAATACAATTTGTATCTTTATTAAAAAACTAGCGACCCGCCCTCGCTTCGCATCGGTTTATATGAGTTTTCTGTAACACCCGTACATAAAACAGATTTATATAAATTGTACATAAAGACCTTCCTCTTGAATCACTCTATATATTGTTAAAACCGCTTAAAAATCCGTTGCGTAGTTTGAAAACTCTAAGCGTACATGCAGAGGGACAGACGGCGGGAAGAGATTTGCTTTATAATACTCGTATGTAAAGATTAGTCAATACTTAGAAGATTTATAGTAATATTTTTCATTATCTACGTTATTAAAGGAATCGTGTGCGAATTTGAATTTGTAAACTGTCGCCGCCAGTTATTATAGTTTTATAGCATGCATCTCTGCCTCTTTGGGCTAAGCATAGGTACCTACTTACTTTTAACACTAAAAGAAAGCAATTGCCACTTTTTTTCTAATCAGTTTATTCCTCCGCAGTTAATGATAGCTTTATGAACGCGGTATAATTCGGTGTACATTCGGCCAAAAATGTGTTCTACCACCCTACGGCTGAAGTTGATTTGCACGTGATGATACAACAAGTTCGATTTTCCCTTGCAATAATATTATTACAGTGACAAGTGTCAACCTTAGCGATGATTAGATATCACAGTCACAGAAACTTTTGTCAAAACTGGTAGACCACTTTCTTGGCCGACCGTACATCGGTTTATTATCTTTGTGTCATTTGTAATTCATATCATAATTCATTTGTAGGCAACCTTTTACCGCATTTTACTATTATACGTGCGAATACTAAGGCGAATGTCAAAAAGACACTATAAAAACCGTCCAAAAAAGGGTTCCGTACCATTTTTGTATTCCTTTAATTTGAATGAAAATTAAACTTAATAATATTGATAAATGGACAGAAGTGGCTTGCAATCACTTTAACATTTTTCTGTATTTCTGCCGCCGGGGTCGTATATTTACAACAAAAGGGACTCCGAAAACAATATTGTTTATTATATTCATAAAAGTGCTACTACAAATTTTATAAATCGACAAAAGTACTAAACTACCATGCACAATTGCATACATAGCACGCGCTCCCGCTGGGCCTCGTTTTTGCACCGGCTCGCAAAGATCGCATCGATTTTTGCGGATGCCGATTCTCAACTTGCCGAAGTTGTACAGATGTAGTAAATAAAAATACGACATCGTTTTTGGGAACAGATTATCTCGTTTTTTTAGTCAGCGCGTTACCCGGCACCCAGCGCATAAGCTAATTAAGAAGTCAAGACGAGTAAGAATTTTTCGGACCGAATACGATGTCGTATGATTATGAATGTGGTTGTCACCTGATTGGGATTCCTCCATAGACATAAATTAAACATCCGGATGTAAATAACTTCCATTTATTGCACGAAACACAGCACAACGATGGAAGGAGGAAGCTTATAATTTTGCCACGGAGAGTTAATAATCATTAATCACCAAGAAGAAAGTAAGCATAAGCCTTGCGAAGTCTAGCGAAAGCGTAAGCGTTATCCTAACTATTTGCGTAGTCTAATTTACCGTACGAGGTGTGCGCATAGCAGCAAAGCGACATATGCATTAGTACTGAGCGGACAAGCAAACCTAGCTTTCCCCGCTCAGATATACCTAACACGAAAGTTAGGTTTGCTTGTCCGCTCAGCATTCAAAACATTAACATTACAAATAAAACATACATTTTCGTTTTAATTCTTAAGTTTTATATTATTTATTAATATCGAGAATTAATATTAAGTATAAAGATTCATATTCAGTTTGATCATTCAATACACCATGAATAATTTATTTATATTCATGATACATTTTAGAGTTAAGTTTAGTTCTAAGTTTTAAATCTAGTATTATGGATTATCGCATGCATTAGGTAAAATGTAAGTAGGTACCAAGTACACTACATGCACTGCATCTGTACGTACATAAACTAATATTGAACATGTACAGTACCCCAACGAAAATGTTACGCAATTTAGTGCGCTGTCATAATAAACTTCAAACTGAACATCAAATTGACAATAACAATTGCAGACACAATGACAAGGTTCTAGGTATGCTTAAATTTTTTATTGGGTGACTGTACAGTCAGCTGCGTAGAAAGATAACCCTCTCTGCAACGTAACTTACATGCAATGGGGGGGGGGGGACTTTTCCCTGCAGCTGACGTAAAATGGCGACCTTATCACAATGAACGAACGCACTTTTTTGGATACTTAACCCACAAATGCATAAAAAATATATGTAACTAACTACCCTCTAAGAGCTGCGTTTGGCTGGAGTATGTGTTTTGATATAATTCAGCATTATTCCTTACTGCTCAATTACTTGAACTATATTAATACCTCTAACTGAACTAATTTCATGAGTAAGTTTTTTAACAATACGCACCGGCTTGGCTTGTTAAAGTTTGGCAAGGTAGTGGTCCTTAATGACCCTACTATCATGGGTATAATACTTTTCATCCCTACGAAAATTCACTTTTAACCCTCTACTAATAGGCCTTCCCCAAGGATCGCCTGGACAATCGCTCTCGTGCGTAACTTATCAGTCCACTTTTTTTTTTTGGTTGGTCATAGAGTGCTCTAAGTAATGATTAAAATAAAGTTAGTTGGTAGAATTTGTCAAATTATAGTGTTTTCAATCCACAAAGGCGCTCCTTATCTGTCGAATTGCCACAGCACGGCTGCACTAATGTACGTGAATTTAAGGAGTTACCTTCGTCGATTCAAACACTAGAGATAAAGGTCGCGGCGTAACGGCTAAGGGTTGCAGGTGTTCGACGACCTGCTGCTGGACGCGGACTGGTCCGTCAACGCCGGCATGTGGATGTGGCTGTCCTGCTCGTCCTTCTTCCAGCAGTTCTTCCACTGTTACTGCCCCGTCCGCTTCGGACGGAAGACCGATCCCAACGGAGATTTCATCAGGTTACAACTTTTCTCATATGAAGTTAAGAATCATACGACATTTTGTTGATTAATTTCGTAAATATCTTGCGCTAAGGTAATTTCAGATCCCATTGATAGGCTCTAAGAAAAATAAGACAATTAACAACAGGAATTTTTTGAAGACGTTTTCTGATAAGAATCATGCTTATAAAGGTTTGTCTCAAAATAATACTTTTTTTTTAAATCGTTTGCTGAGAGAAAATTATTGTATATTATCAGTGTTTGCTACGCTCTTTACTGTTTAAGCTTTTTAGCCATTAGCAGAAATTTGTTTATTAATTTTTTCAGTAAATAATGATCTAAAAAATGCTTTTGAGACAAATTTAGTTGCGTAGCCAGAGAAAAAATACTTATGAGAATACTAAAAGTTTTCATTTTTGCTGTGTGGGTAGATAAAGCGCAAAGTGAGCTATTTTAAAAAATAGCAATTTTACGGCTGTGCTTTAGGTATTTAATACAGGTAAAGTAAGACTCAATATGACAGTTTGGCGGAAAATTATGAACATCAATGAAACCTTGTTTGTAACTTTATCTTGGCACTAGAAATGAGGATCTGCCGAGTCCTACCAAAATTTAGGGGTCCTACCCCCATCGGTAGGGCATACCCTACCTATGGGCAGGGGGAAAATTTTAGTAAGCGAGTCATTTTCCATGTAATTTTTTGCGCTGAATCCGAACCCAAAATCCAAACTGAAGGAGCCCTAAATTTTAGTAGGACTCGACAGATCTTCATCTTTAGTCCCAAGATAAAGTTATAAACAAAGTTTAATTGATGTACGTGTTTTGCTTCCAAAATATGCTATTATTCCTGTTTTTATTGTGTGAATAAACAGTAATTTCGTGATTTCCGTAGTTCCACATATATTATCAATAATTCTTAAAAGTTTACAACATGAGTTAAGATAGTCCTAATTAGGATACAATAAACATTTTAAACTTTAACTCTTTATACATTACGTTACACGCAATACTACTAAATACCTAAAGCACCGCCGTAAAATTTATATTTAAAAAAAAATGAAAACTTTTAGAATTCTCTAAACTTTTTCATGAATTTTAATGTCCCACGACGCGACAAATTACAGTGAGACCAGAGTACTGTGCTACTATTAGGGTATTGTTGGGGTTCCGTACTCAAAAGGTAAAAACGGGACCCTGTTACTAAGAATCCACTTGAACTGAGCGTCCGTCTGTCTGTCACCAGGCTGTATGTCATGAACCGTGATAGCTAGACAGTCGAAATTTTCACCGATGGTGTATTTCTGTTGCCGCTATAACAACAAATACTAAAACAGAATCAAATAAATAGTTAAGTACCATACAACAAACGTGTTTTATTTTGCTCGATGTTTACAACGGACACTTGTATAGTGTCTAATTTTGTTTAGCCAAAGGGGGTTCGGTTCAGCAGGACTTAGTTGCATTTTGCCTTGCTAACCAAAACGTCTTAGGTGTATATTATCTATGCAAAATGTCCGCATAGCAATATTCCAAAGTAGGCGAAAGGGCTTGGTTGTAAAACGTCTTAATGTAATTACGACTTAATAAGCAAAGGGTCCAAATGATCATAACAACCAATCTGGCATAATGTCTTAGTAGCAAAAAAACTATGTCATACACACAAAGTCGTTGTTAACACAGTCGTTGTACAACCAAGACCTTATAAAATTTGATCGTTCTGCCTACTTGTATATATAACGACTTAGACGTTTTGCTAACCTAAGTCCTTATAAAACTAAGACCATTTTCTAAGCATGTCATTATACAAACAAGTCATTTTGCTTACTTAGTCATTTAACAACTGAAACATTTTGCTTACCGGGGCAAAATACAACTCGGTCCTCCGGAACCGAACCCGATAATGGTACGGAACCCTTCGTGTGCGAGTTCGACTCGCACTAGGCCGGTTTTTTTATTTTAATAGTTATGGTAATCTTCGTTTTTGTATGACACATGAGTGATAAATGTGCTGTCAGATGCGAGTGCAAGCGTGATAGCAATAGCCAGCCGAAAGTTATTAAGAAGCTGGAAATACTCTAAATACTGTAGTCTTGTGAATCCGAATGTCTATGGGTCACAGCTTCCACTTACCATTGGGTGGCCTGTGTGCTCGTTTGCCTTCTCTATGCCATAAAAAAACAAAGGTACTCTGCAGAGCTCTGCTGTCTATCGCTGTCACGCTCTTCGGCATCTGACAGTATGTATTGTTCATTACGGTTGCTCAAAAAGTGGTACTTTTCGTAGCTGTATATCGTGCGGAAAGTTGGATTTTTCGAACTAGTGCTTTTTACTTTTTCTATCTGCATATTGTGCGGAAAGTTGGATATTTCACTCTAGTGCGTTTTACTTTCCAGTTTTTTTTATATACTTTTGTTCCAAGCCGTGCATCCAACCAAAGTTTGCATGTTCAACCACTTTTTTTATTGTACAGTCACAACACGGGATTGTTGAGCCACTTGCTTATCATCTTAACTTGGTTGTGTTACACGAATGCCGCCGTTTTTCGTTATTGACGTACGTGACCATAGCAACCCTTTTGTAACGACCAATAAAGACTGAGTTCAGTTTGAACCAAAAGTGACTGTCGTTTAAACGTGGCCATAGTAACCATTAAAACAATACTAACATATTCCTGACGTAAAGTCGGGACCTTTTCATTCCGTCAATCATATAAACAAATCAATTTACCATTATTACTCGTCCGTTACTCGTACTTTTGAAGGTTGAGCATGGTCATATTATTTATTTATGTTACACTTAATCATTGTCTTCGTGTTTATGTTGAGGTAGTAATCTCTATTAAATCTTGTATTTTTTTATGAAAAGCACTTTAGGTGAATATATAATGAGACTTACACGCTTTGACTTGAGGACATTTTGTTTTTAGAAATATATTTGACATGCAAATGTAGTGATGTTTTGATAGATTTCATTGATTAATTAGTTAAGAGAGGTTTTCGTCTCTGTCGCACCCAGCAGTGCATTGATTGGTTTTACATTTTGGTAAGTCATATTTGTAGGTAATCGTATGAGATGTAAGTACAAAGGTGATATATTAGTGGCCGGAACTTAAAATATACCGGAATATACAGAGTGTTAGGTATTGAGTGGATAATCCTTGAACTACTTTTTTTGTTTTTTTTTCGAAAATAACCTAAAAGTCCAACTATCTCGAAAACCGTGCGACTTTTACTAAACCTATTTTAGCTTTTTTATAACGTCCTAAGTGCCCTCTATCCGTAGTTCAAGGATTATCCACTCAATACCTAACACCCTGTATAGATCACATTAAAGCAAAGAACCACACATTACTAAGATACGAAAATATATATCCATCCTATTTTATAATGGCGAGGGAAGGCGTTAAATATATCTTATAGCAAGGTATATTACGATATCTTAAGATACCTTGCTATAATATATCTATATTTTGGCATATTAATATATATTATAGCTCCGTGTGTGACGCGCATTAGGCATTCGGGCAAAGGCGACAACAATCGTTCGTGGAAAATTGACATGCGTATATCGTCTTTGTCATGAACTTTCCAGTTGGGACAAGTTCAACATGACATGTAATTTTATTTTAGTACCTAATTGTTATCCTTTAAGAAGTATTTGTTACAGATATC
Source organism: Acleris literana (assembly GCA_946894065.1). Taxonomy (NCBI): domain Eukaryota; kingdom Metazoa; phylum Arthropoda; class Insecta; order Lepidoptera; family Tortricidae; genus Acleris; species Acleris literana. The sequence goes on along the minus strand of OX335668.1, from coordinate 13,781,646 downwards.
CGATAATCTGCTAGCGGCTATAGAGAAGCTAAATAAATACTTCACCGCTTGCCATTGAAATCATAACTTTCAAAAACAAATTTGACAACGGTTTTGTCAAATAACATTTCTTGCTTTCAGAAATGGCACTTCTCGCGCCTGTCAAACACTATGACAAAGATGAAATACTTTCCTGCGATCCTTGTCTGGATATACGAGTATAAACCACTAAACCCGATTTGTATTACATTATAAGATAAATAAAATAAATAGCAACTTAAAAAAGTGATGATGCACTTAAATTGTTGCGAGCTTCAAATTCGTTAATGGTCCGATAATAAACGCTGATATGGATATACAAACGCACAATGATGACCGTTGTTGGTATCAGTGGTGGTATACCTATTTCACCTCTCTAGCAGTAGTGGCGAGAGTGATCTGCCCTCGCCTGCTCTGGACCCCACTAAATACATATAAATATTATTTATTTATTTATTTATTAGCAAAGCTTTAATAGTGTAACTATGAGTTGGCCACACTTTAAGTTGAAAGGCCCCTGCCGTATTCAGGGCACCTGCTGTGAATCCGCTACCAATGAAGGCGAATGGGTTAGGAGAGTCCTCAGACGAATCCACCGGGTAGCTAAGCTATTTGGGTACTACGTTTGGACATTGCTTGAAAAACATTGCTTCAGATCGTTTTCTGTGTAACGGAGCTTTGTCTTTGTCTTTTTTCCCCATCCAGTCAAAGCCAAAACAGCACTTTAAATATGAACGGAAACTCCGTTAAAACCTGCTAGAACTACTAAAAGTAGTTGATCGGCGTTTTTCCCAATCCAATATAGGGTCATCGCTGAATGTTTTCTGCTTCCAATCATCTCTATTGTTTCGTCGATGGGATAAGGCGTCTAATGTTCAATCGTGGTTTTTGTGTTTTACAAGCATTTTCAGCAGGCTGAAATATCGATTCAGTCCGTTTCAGAGGTAGCTCTATCACATACAAGATTATCAAAATTTCAACCCCCTTGCCGTTGTTTTCAGGCGCCTGAAACATGTTTTCATTACGTTTCAGGCCACCCTCTATCGGATTATGCCATAAACTCCAAACCCATTTTCAGGCGTTTTCAGGACCCCTTATGGGCCTTTGAAGAACATTCATAAGATTAAATAATAACTACGTAATAGCCCCTTTACCTTTACCTTTACCTCCGCTACGCTCCTCTGTCATAAGAATAAATAATAACTACACGTAGAACACTGGAAGATGTCTTCAAGGTTCTGGACTGGAAAGGGCGTGGCATCAATGTTAACGGCGAGTACATCACACACCTTCGGTTTGCCGATGATATAGTCGTTATGGCTGAGACCGTGGAGGACCTCAGTGTAATGCTCAATGACCTTAGTGGAGCCTACGATCAAGTCGGTTTGAAAGTGAACATGGAAAAGACGAAGGTCATGTCGAATGCCCATGTCGTGCCAACTCCCGTATTGATCGGACACTACACTCGAATTTGTTGACGAATATGTATACCTGGGACAAACTGTCCGGTTAGGTAGATCCAGATTAGAGAAAGAGGTCACTCGTCGAATCCGACTCGGGTGGGCAGCGTTCGGAAAGCTCCGCAACATCTCGTCCAACATACCACAGTGTCTCAAGACGAAAGTCTTTGATCAGTGTGTGTTGCCAGTGATGACTTATGGTGCTGAGACGTGGTCGTTTACAATGGGCCTCATAAGAAAGCTCAAGGTCACTCAAAGGGCGATGGAGAGGGCTATGCTTGGAGTATCTCTGCGTGATAGAATCAGGAATGAGGAAATCCGCAGGAGAACTAGGGTCACCGACATAGCCCGAAGAATTGCCAAACTGAAGTGGCAGTGGGCGGGGCACATTGTTCGTAGAACTGATGGCCGATGGGGCCACAAGCTTCTCGAATGACGTCCACGTGTCGGAAGACGCAGCGTGGGTAGACCTCCCACTAGATGGTCCGACGACCTCGTGAAGGTTGCGGGAACTCGGTGGATGCGGGTAGCACGTGACCGGTCGTTATGGCGATCCTTGGGGGAGGCCTATGTCCTGCAGTGGACGTCGTTTGGCTGAAATGATGAATGTTGACACGTAAAACTAAGCGAAACTCCCGGCTACCGACGCGTGCTGGCCGCGTTATACAGGGTGTTAGGTAATGAGTGGATAATCCTTGAGTTATGGATAGAGGGCACTTAGGACGTTATAAAAAAGCTAAAATGGTTAGGTAAAAGTCGCACGGTTTTCGAGATATTTGGACTTTTAGGTTTTTTTTCGATAATGAACACCCTGGTTCAATTTTTTGATCATAACACCATTCTATGCTTAATTTTTCCAAATTTTATTTTTTCTCAATATTCGTGAATACTTGTGTTATCAGATAGACATCACCATTAATGTGAGACAACAATGGATTTAAAAAAAAAACGCAAAGTTAATTTTTGCGTTTTCAATCGTACATTGATCGAACTTTCAGCTCCCATGGTGAAAAAAAAATACACTACCGTCTAGTTACCCATAAGCTTGAAAACATGCCAATTTATTGACAATATAAAAATAGTAATTACCTTTTGACTTTAAAATCAAAATACCAAAATAATAAAATAAATACACGCCCACCCACACTCTAGAATTCAAAACTTTTTGTTTCAAAAATGACATTACTGGCCACTAATTTAAATGCCATTTATTCCAAATTTAAAAAATATGCCGAGCGGCAAATCTTCTTTGTCCGTACGGGAATAGCAAATAGCCTCGGACTGACAACGTGGAAAGTGCATGCAACTCTAAAAACACACGGATTGCACCCTTTTCATTTCCAACGTGTGAAGGTCCTATTGTCTAGAACTCTCTCTTCACTGTACGCGTTATGGATTCGAGGAAAAATCCGGTAATAGGGATGGCGTCTGTTTGGGTAGCGTTCATCGTACAAAATTGCAGCAGCACTAGCGTTGCCTTGGCACTCACCATAAATGTAATGCATTTGAGCATATTCTATCGGTGTGTATTGCGTTCGAATAGTTTTTAAACAAAAAAAATTAAACGCAACAATCTAAACACACAATTCACCATTAATTACGCAATAATAGCGAAATTCAAAATCGATTTCGAAAAAAAAAACAAAAAGCAGTCGGCATATTTTTTTAATTTGGAATAAATGGCATTTAAATTAGTGGCCAGTAGTAATGTCATTTTTGCAACAAAAAGTTTTGAATTCTACGCCCGGGATACAAAGAGTAAATCAGGAAAAGTGTGGGTGGGCGTGTATTTTTTTTATTTTTTTTGCATTTTGATTTTAAATTCAAAAGGTAATTGATATTTTTAAACTGTCAATAAATTGGCATGTTTTTAAGCTTATGGGCAACTAGTTGGTAGTTTTTTTTTTCACCATGGGTGCTGAAAGTTCGATCAATTTACGATTGAAAACGCAAAAATTAAGTTCCATCCAATAAAACCAATGTAGTCTCGCATTAATGGTGATGCCTATCTGATAACATAGGTATTCAAGAAAATAGAGAAAAAAATAAATTTGAAAAAATTTGCTTAGAATGCTACTATGATCAAAACATTGAACAAGGGTGTTCATTTCCGAAAAGAACCTAAAAGTTTAAATATCTCGAAAACCGTGCGACTTTTACCTAACCTATTTTAGCTTTTTCATAACGTCCTAAGTGCCCTCTATCCATAATTAAAGGATTATCCACTCATTACCTAACACCCTGTATACGTACCGCTGAGGTGTCTAGTCAGTCAGGGGCGTCACACACGGAATATATTATATTAACCAAGATATTGATATTGCGTCTTGAATTAGTTTTCGTATTTGTGTTGATTTTAGTGTTTATGGTTGAACTAAGATAGGGTTTTAAAAAGTGAACGACTCTTTACGGAAAAATAATTAGAAATAATTGATTGAATGAAGAAGTTTTATTTGTTAATAAGTACATCCCTAGACGTTATCCTGTGAGAAAATCCCGTAGTAGAAAGCACTTTCAGTTTTTCTCGAATTTTTCCAACTTTCCCGGTAACTTTTCGTTTAATATTGAATTATTTACCAATTTTTTTTTAATATACTTACAGGTTTCTTCCAAAAGTGACCCGACCCCTATTCAGCAAAAAAAGTGACTCCAAACCAGTGCGGCAGTGGTCCTAAAAGGGTTAGGTATTTAAAGCGCGGCATTTGGGGCCTGGTCCAAGGAGATTCGCGTCTACGTGTAGTTATTATTTATTCTTATGCCTCTGTCTTCCGCGCACAAAGTTAGGGCTGTCACTTGCGAAATGATTTAATCGATTAACCGTTAATGGATGTGTTATACAAGTGTAGTCACAAAATACTGTTTGATGATATTTATTAAGATTATCTCCAGAATATTACATGGCACATGTGGCTATTAATCATCTATAAAACACGGAAACGAGACTATAGACCACTTTTAAAATAATGAATCTCAATAAGTTTTATAGTCCGGGATACATTCCTTTCCGGACCATTAATTTGAGTTTTTATTAAGTTGAAAAAGCCTTATTACAAAATACTATTATTATCAATTAATTTGTTTTCTGTCACTTTTACTTTTACAGCCAAATATACTGCAATAATGTTTTCTAGTGGCTAATTTAATAGGTACGTTTAAAAAAATCAAGTCGCGACACACGCGGTGAAACAAATACAACGACCGCGTCGCCCCTAACTGACTAGACACCACTGGCGTCACCAGACGGTAGGTATTTAACGCGCGTCGGGAGCGGGAGTTTCTTTTCTACGTTGTTATTATTTATTCTTATGCTTATCACAAACGGAGCTATAATCTATGTTAATATATCGGAATATGTACATTATAGCAAGGAACCACACATTACTAAGATATGAAAATATATATCCATCCCATTCATTATTAGTGGCAAGGGACAGAGATAAATACATCTTATAACAAGGTATATGGTATCTTAAGATACCTTGCTATAATTTATATCGACGGTTCTGTGACTCAACCTCGTATATTGAATTTTGTCCAGTATAAACTGACACGCACTAAGTATGCACTTTCGTATGAAATTAGTATGAACGCGTCGGCAATGGTTTTTTAAATGCTTCATCCTACAATTGGTCAACTAGTTCTTGATTGGTTGACAATTTTGGTAAGTCATTTTTGTAGGTAATCGTATGAGATGTACGTAAAGTCAAGGGCTTTAATTGTTATGCCACTATGGAACCCTGTCATAATGACAGCGTCAAACCACATGACAGAAATTACGCTTAAATGAATGATTAACGTTATGCGACAGGGCTCCATAGTGGCATTACAATTAAAGTCCTTGACTGTACAAGGGTGATTAATTAGTGTCCGGAACTGTAGCTATAGCTTGAATACCGTCGATCCTACAAAAAAAAACATATAACCTTTTCATTTTAGAATTTAATAAGGAACATTTTTATCCTTGTCACTTTTTAACACCACACCCAAATGTATCAAGTCACACAAGTTTTAAAACTGTATTATAAATACATAAATCAAAAAAATCAAAATAATAGACAAAAACATATAGTTATATCGAATCGGTCCGAGGGGCCTCGCGTCTCGAAAGTTTATGCATGACTCAAAAGCCGCGAACGGGACTTTTTTTTTAACCGACTTCAAAAAAAGGAGGAGGTTCTCAATTCGTCTGTTTTTTTTTTGTTTGTTACCTCGGAACTTTCGACTGGGTGAACCGATTTTGATGATTCTTTTTTTATTTGAAAGCTGGTGCTTCCAAATTGGTCCCATTCTTATCAAAATGAAGATCTGATGGTGGAATCCATGAGGAATCGACGGAACTCTTCAAAATTTATAGGCACACCTATAGCGATTATGGTATTTTTCATTGTAACTCATGTATTTGGTCTTGGAAAGCACTATTTGGTGAAGTGGGACTGATGATGAAGACCACAGATGGCCACCGGAACTCCTAAACGGTATATATTTCGAGGGTGGCGACAAGATATTTCGATTAAGATAGTGAGCGACTATGACGAAGCATATTTAGGTTTAAATATATGACTATGACTTACCCACGGCGTTGCTTGCGGCGAGATTTAAATGTTCTATTGTTTGTTATTAATTGAGAAGTGGGAGAATAACAGCATAATTATGATCACTAAAAAGTATAAAATAAAATAAAAGTTTAAAAAAACAAAAACCCGCCTTCAAAAAGCAAAAAATAACTTCTTTAAAATGGTGGGTAAATAGGTCAGTCCAACTGAAGTCGGCGTCCAACAATATTTTAACCAAAAGCAGACTTCAGTTGGACTGACCTATTTACCTACCATTTTAAAGAAGTTATTTTTTGCTTTTTGAATGCGGGTTTTTGTTTTTTTATATTTTATTAAATCCATCTTTTTGCATCACCAGGGGGCCTCGCGAAATGTACCTTGTCCAGATAAAATTGAGGTCTTGTCCCGCCACTGGTTACACCGTATATTTGCTTAACTTTATTTCGTATCAAATAAGGTTCATTTTGACTTGCCTATAGTTTAATGCCTACATTTCTGACTGATTAACTTCGGAGATAAGATTCAAAAAGAGAAAAAAAAAGATTTGGAATGTTTAGATGAGCTCCTTTCATATTTGTTGAGATGTACCCTATTTGTTGTAGTAACTTTAGACTTCACTTAACTTTTGCATTTAACTCAACTGGCAGATGGGGTCGTCGAGTTGTCCAGTTTGTGATTATTAAGAGAGATTCTTCTGTCATGAACATGAACATGACAAAGACTAGTTGACATACGCAACTAAATATGGTCATTATTTTATTTTTTTACTTACCACAGTGGTAATAACAATTATTTCAGGAAACACATTCCGGCGTTGAAGAACTTCCCGACGCTGTACATCCACGAGCCATGGATGGCGCCAGAGAGCTTGCAGATCAACGCGCGCTGCGTGGTCGGCCGCGACTACCCGCTGCCCATGGTCGACCACACCAAGGCGTCGCAGATTAACATCGAGCGCATCAAGCAGGTCTACGCCCAGCTCGCCAAGTACAAGCCACAAAGTAAGTAATTCACCTTTAACCCTAGCGGTGCTGGCTTTTATTCCCGATAAGGCCAAATATTTGTGTGATAAGTGTTAGTGTCTGTTCCATAGTTTTGGTTATTTGTCAATTATGGTGTTTTTAATCCATGACGGCCCGCCCCACTAAGACTCCACCGCTAAAAATGTTTTCGCATTCTCAGCCCAATTTACCCGACTGAAAGACCAAACATCCCTTGCAATATTTGAAAGTTGTAAATTAAATAAAGACATTTAATACTTTTCAACAGTGACTACAACAGTGGCTCAGTGTGTGATGGCTGAGCTTGAGCGGGTTGCGCCTCACTGACTTGGTTTCAAGAATGTTCCAAAACCTTACAATGTTTCTAAATCTTAGAATGGTTTCCTTAAATCAATGAGCGACCCCTCGTTTAAGAATCACACGTATTTTTTTAAAATATCTTATACTTCATTCGTTGTACAAGGTGGGCCGAACGCAGTCCAACGGGCTGACATCGTGGAGTTTGCACCCAGCTCAACATCGATAACCGCAAGCACCAACCAGTACAACTATATTATTAGTAAGAGTTCGGAGGCGCAGGAGACGCAGGCCCATCTCAAATAGCTACAAGCAAACGAAAAAAACAGCGCACTCATCTACAACGGACTGGTGATTGTGGTGCTAAGACAAAACTCCAACATCAATCATCGAAACCAAAACTATATATGCTTACTGCAGCGTTGAATAGACGCAACCTCAGTAAAATTATGTTTTGAGTGATCGTCAGATTGATAAGAGTTTTACAAACAATCAAAGTGGTAATACTTAGGAAAAAAATAACATACATACATAAACTCACGCCTTCATTCCCAGAGTCGGCTAGGCAGAGATACAGAAAAAATAATATAATTCTAGTTAACACTACTGCAGAATTGTAGAACCAATACAGGTAGATTCACTGCATAAAAGGAATTTATGAGATAAAATAATTTTAGATGGTCTGCAAAAAACCCTTATTAAATGAGAAAGATTTAAACGTGGATGCATGCACACTGGGGTGTTGAGCGGCAATGATTATCTCGGCCGGTACGCTGAAGTCAAGCGGAGTTACTCGCGACACGGAAACAAAGGGCGATAATATCGATGGTTTATGATGACGTTCGTTTAGAGATAACCTTCTCGTGTCTATTCTAGCTACGATTGTTAAGTGTTCAGGGGCAATGACACGTAACCCAGAACGATGCTAGCTTAATTATTGTGCATGGCCCTGGTGACAGTTTTTCCGCACCAGAGGCGTTTTTTTATGGTAACGTTAATTTAACTACCATTGTAATTGTTTTAAGTGTAGCTAAGGCAGTTAAAATAACGAATATAATAATATTTCACTTACCGCCGCTTACCTTTTCTCTTTCTTACACTTGAAATTAGACAAGGAGAGAGTCAACTTTGAATGGCAGATAAATTTACTGGTCGATTGTGAAAGAGGCCCTTAATATACAGAATTTTCAAAAGATTTTGAGGTCTATTAGTTTAGGACATTTTACATTACTCCCAGTTTCATAATATCGTTCGGCTGGCTATCGCTATCATACACGCACTTGCAACTGACAGTATATTTTACACTCGTATTAGATAGAAAAACGAAGATTGTCGATAAATATTGGAGGAAGGAACTGGTATTACCTGCTGTAATTAGATACGAGAATTTTCAGAGGTAATTGTCAATTTTTTAATGGTTTCCGCTATTTTCCTCTCAATTAATTATCCGGAATATTATGCCTTATTTATGGTACTGTGAGCATACGAATCAATAAATGTTGAATGTGTATTATATATTGTTTTTTTAACTCTTGTACTTGATTTTGTATTCGCAACGGTATCAGAATGCCACCCATAGTGTAACCCATAGTGTTCTCAATTCTCATGGTTATTCCAGTTCTATAATACCCATTACAGAATTATTACCATGGTTATGCTTATCACGCATATTAGTAATGGCGTTGGATGGATTACAATTAGGTATAATAAATATAACGCAAGGACTGATAAAAATAAAGCAACAATTATATTCAGGGTTTCCCAGAAACCGACTTCAACCCGCCTAGGGCTGGTAGAGCATATATATATTAGTAATGGCGTTGGATGGATTACAATTAGGTATAATAAATATAGCGCAAGGACTGATAAAAATAAAGCAACAATTATATTCAGGGTTTCCCAGAAACCGACTTCAACCCGCCTAGGGCTGGTAGAGCATATATATATTAGTAATGGCGTTGGATGGATTACAATTAGGTATAATAAATATAACGCAAGGACTGATAAAAATAAAGCAACAATTATATTCAGGGTTTCCCAGAAACCGACTTCAACCCGCCTAGGGCTGGTAGAGCATATATATATTAGTAATGGCGTTGGATGGATTACAATTAGGTATAATAAATATAACGCAAGGACTGATAAAAATAAAGCAACAATTATATTCAGGGTTTCCCAGAAACCGACTTCAACCCGCCTAGGGCTGGTAGAGCATATATATATTAGTAATGGCGTTGGATGGATTACAATTAGGTATAATAAATATAGCGCAAGGACTGATAAAAATAAAGTAACAATTATTTTCAGGGTTTCCCAGAAACCGACTTCAACCCGCCTAGGGCTGGTAGAGCATATATATATTAGTAATGGCGTTGGATGGATTACAATTAGGTATAATAAATATAGCGCAAGGACTGATAAAAATAAAGTAACAATTATTTTCAGGGTTTCCCAGAAACCGACTTCAACCCGCCTAGGGCTGGTAGAGCATATATATATTAGTAATGGCGTTGGATGGATTACAATTAGGTATAATAAATATAGCGCAAGGACTGATAAAAATAAAGTAACAATTATTTTCAGGGTTTCCCAGAAACCGACTTCAACCCGCATAGGGCTGGTAGAGCATATATATATTAGTAATGGCGTTGGATGGATTACAATTAGGTATAATAAATATAACGCAAGGACTGATAAAAATAAAGTAACAATTATATTCAGGGTTTCCCAGAAACCGACTTCAACCCGCCTAGGGCTGGTAGAGCAGCTAAAAAGCTATCGATTTAACCCCTATGTATGTTCAGGGATTTTTACTAGTTTCGGAGATATTGATCATTTTAACACGTTCGGCGCCGGTGACACAACGTCTGTGATCAAAAATTTCTGACTCCTATGCCGATGACACATATGTTGTGTTTTTATTTTCAAGCCTTTTTCTCGACAAATTTCCATTTTTTTTTTTTAATTAAATGTACAATTATGTTATTGAAATATTAATTGAATTCCGCTTTGGTTTTAAAATCTGTAAGTTTTTTAGATTTCATAAAATTTACCCTTATACAATGCCGATGACACAAATCTGTGTCATTTTTCGACACAAATCGGCGGTTTCCAAATATTTTGCAGTATTTTTTCCAGCACTAGCACCATTCGAGTACACGTGAGAAAGACGACTGACGCCGCAAAATAAAAATAAACGCATTTTAATATTTTACCTATAAACTATGCCAGTTGACACGTATTTGTGTTCATGTAATTCGTACTCCTATGCCAGTGACACAAATACGTGACCACGATAATTTCACCCGGCATAGCTTAGGGCTCAGTAAATCACTGCCGGCATCGGTTTTCAAATATTTTGCAGTATTTTTTCCAGCACTAGCACCATTCGACTACACGTTAGAAAGACGCCTGACGCCGCAAAATAAAAATAAACTCATTTTAATATTGTCCCTATAAACTATGCCAGTTGACACGTATTTGTGTCCATGTAATTCGTACTCCTATCCCAGTGACACAAATACGTGACCACGATAATTTCACCCGGCATAGCTTAGGACTCAGTGAATCACTGCCGGCGCCGAACGTGTTAATCTGAATTTTTGTACATCACACATAATCTAACGCCTTCGTTCCCAGAGTGGGGTAGGCAGAGCTACAGAATTACAAATATCTCTAAAAACTTGTTGATAATTCTATAACCACAATTTGCACAATCAGGCTAAGATGTTTACCAGCGTATTAGTGACAGGTTGCAAGCCCATCGCCTAACATTACTACAAGCCTTTATTCCCTTAGTTGTCTCTTACGACATCCACGGGAAGACATGGAGTGGCACTATTCTAACTCGGCAACCACACGAGGCCCGAATGAATTTTTGTAGTTTTCCCTTATGTCCATGTCACGAAAAATCATTAATTTCATGTTTTGTTTCATAAGTTTTTCAGCGGGATCTTACATAATTAGAATTATTACGCATCAGCGAAGTCTTGAACCTATTTGCATAAGAATAAACAATAACTACACGTAGAAGCGAAACTCCCGGCTCCGGACGCGCACTCGGCGCGTTAATTACCTACCGCCTGGCGACACCTGAGGTGTCTAGTCAGTCAGGGGCGTCACAGACTGAACATATATGTATTAACCAAGATATTGTTATTGTGTCTTGAATTGGTTTTCGTATTTATGTTGATTTTAGTGTTTATGGTTGAACTAAGATAGTGTTTTAAAAAGTGAACGACTATTTACGGCAAAATAATTAGAAATAGGTAATTGACTGAATGAAAGAGTTTTATTTGTTAAATAGTAAATTCCCTAGATGATGAAGATAAAAAAACGGAAACATTAAAAACGAAGTACCTAATAGATAAGAATAGTATTTTGTAATAAACCTTTTTCAAATTAATAAAAATTGAAAGTAATGGTCCGGAAAGGAACTTAAAAAGATCCCAGACTATACTTAAAACTTATTGAGCTTAAAAGGTTGTTTATTTATAGACTCATTTCTGTGTTATAAAGATGATTAATAGCCACATAAGCCATTAAATTTTCTGGAAATAATCTTAATTATCATCGAAAATATTATTACCTAATTTAACGTAAATGTAAAAAACACATTTTGCAACAATGTTTCCACGTTGAAGGAAATCATAAATAACATTTCGTGACTAAACTTGTATAACACATCCATAAACCGATTAAAATATTGCACAAGTGACAGCCCTGACTTTGGGCGCGGAAGACAGCGGGGCGTAGCGGGGTGAAGGGGCAAGTAGGTATTAAAAGCGCGGCATTTGGGGCCTGGGTAAAGGAGATTCGCTTCTACGTGTAGTTATTGTTTATTCTTATGCTATTTGCCCGTTTCTTTGTTAAGTAATCACATAAAGTTTGTTTCTCCACACTAGGTGACCCAGTGTTTGTATGGAAAAAACAACTTTATGTGATTACTTAAAAGAAGTATTAAAAAAGGGGCAAATAGGATTTTACTTCTGATGAACGTTCACTAGCGTTTCGATGATTTATAGCGTCTAGAGGAGCACCATTAAGAATTTCTGTTTCGTAAGAGTATACTCCCTGGCGGTACCACAATGATGTTTGTTACTGAAAATCGCAGCGTTTAAATGTTTATTTTGGGTAAAAATACAAACATTTGGTACCGCGACAGATCACAACAACAAAATTCTTATACTTGAATTAAAATAAGCTTAATGAAAATTTGAGGTTTGTGTCAAACAGTACCCTACTACTGCCTTCTTTACCTACATACATTTGCCCATTTCAATTGACACGAACTATGTATACTATAGTAAATGGTAAAATCGAATAACTTAACTTTGATTGAACTTCGTTTTTCAAAGTAGGGCTCTTGTATAATAATGAAACTAGAATATGTTAAGTTTGACATTGTGTATTTTATTTTTATAATAAGTAGGTACATTGTTTTAAACTAACATACATAGGTACTAAAACTTTAAATCGCGGCTTCTCGTGACCACCGTGACCACGGCTGCTGGCAGTTATCATTTAAAACATCGAGGTAAGTATTTATTTATTACGCGACTAAGGCTTGTCTCACCGCCGTCGAGGAAATTAACTATCGACTCTTGTCTTGTCTCGCACAAGAAACGAACAAAAGATGGGTATAGATTTGGTGTCAATAGAAGAGACACGAATATTAATAGTTGATCGCCGGCTGTTTACACTGCCGGAGAGAACTCTCTCCAACAACATATATTTATCCCGTGTCAATACAAGAGACTGGACGCATACTTAAATTAATAGTCGATCGCTGGCTCTCCTCGCTTCTCGCTCATCATCCGCGGTGGGACAACTGCCCAAGTCCAGATTTATAGTTTTAGTATATTTTATAATACTTTGCGTCGTTTTTGTTTTATATGTAATAATATCAAATATCTAGATAATTAAATGAGAAGTGCAAGACTGCGAAGTCGAAGGCAACAGCTAGCTAGGATAGGAGGTAGGTATACAATATGTTTGAGACATTTATTTTTAATCTACTTATACTAATAAATAAAATTTAAGTGGCTGTCTGTAATTTCAAAGTAAATGCCATATTTAAATGAAAAAAAACAATTTATACGATGCCGAATCATAAATGGCCGTTTATTATTTTTGTCTTTCTGTCTGATAGTTTGTCTCGGATAGGCTCCGAAACAGCTCAACCGACTTCTATGAAAATTTAAGGGATTATTACACGAATCGGAACAAAATGGCCCGGAACTGAATCGTCTATGTAGCAAAATGTCCAGCGGCGCAAATTGACCAAGAAGTGAAACGTCCTATTAGCAGTTTGCCTTGTCAGCATAACATCCATAACGCAGAACATCAATATAGCAAGTCCGTGTACCATAATGCCCAAACTACATATTGTCAAAAACGCTATCACCCAAAAACGTAAATAGTCAAATCTTATTGTAGGCAGCAGGAGAAGCAGAATGACCAAAAAACAAAACGTCCGAAAATCAGAGGGTAAAAAAATCTTATAGAAATTCAGAAAATGACAAACAGAAAGAAATTCAATTGTTCATTATTGAAAGATTAGAGGTATTCGTGTTTCAAGTGGCCGGTTATATTCTAAAGTTAGGTTTAGTACCAATTTCACCTAACGATGTTAAGTACCGATTTCACCAAACGATGTTAAATTTAACCAATGTTAAACGACTGTTAGTTCATACATTTTGACAGCTGTTAACGCTCTAATCGTCTGTTAAGTCGTTAACATCGTATGGTAAAATTGGCACTTAACCTATTAAACTCAATTTCTTTACCTCTCATCGTGACATACGTGACATAGGTTTAGGAAGTTTTGCGATTTTAGCGTTCATCGTTATGGACAAATTTAGTGATGTGCGTTTCTGACGATAAAAAAATTGATATTTTACATACTTAGAGTTATTGCTATCTGGCCGTGTCCCTTCATGGTAGGGTTGTGCGCGCGTTCACTGAACGGATCGCTCCAAACTAGTACAATCGCTCAAATGTACTAGTTCGGTATTTTAGTTCTTTCAGTACACTAGTACACCTAAAGACACTGATCTGTTCATGGTCCTTATTTGTGTTCCTTTGACCGAGTGACTGGCTGGTCGGTCATTCATTCGGATCGCTTTGCTGTCAGTGTCACTCACTGCTCTTCCTGCACTGTTCGGTTCTTGCTCCACGTGTACTAAATGAACTAAGAGCAGAAACTTTACGGAATAGTTCGTTCGCGTGCAGTGACGGGAATTCATTATTTTTGGTTCTTAGTATACACAACCCTACTTCATGGACGTTATGCAAATTGGGTATTTTACGATTAAGACATCTTCACACAGTGGACAATTTACACAATTTTGGACATGTTTTTTTAGACCATCTGAAGTCGTGGTCATTTTGATTCATAGACGATTCGGTACTGAAAAAACGCGGATGTTGAATTTTGACATCTAGGTTTCAGAAGATATGCATATATGTAGGGCTATTGCTGCCATACTGAACAAGGGCGGGTCGCTTGTTAATAATATAATTAATAGGAGCTTAAATAAGATTCTACATACTGACTGCTCTACATGATTAATATGATTATGATTATATTAGGCTGTGATCTTGATAAGGTTAATTAAGTAAAAATAGTTGGGCTTAGCAAATAGTGCCCATGGTGTGAATACGTATAGTCTGTGCCAGTTGAAATGGCCAAAGATGTAAACACAACCAAACGAACCAATTTACCATTATTACTCGATAATCACGTGCTTTTAAAGATCAAGTGAGGTCTTAGCTATTTTTTATGCACTTGATCTTTAGTTTCATATTAAGTTTAAGATGAAATAACTATTCATTATACGTTATTATCAATAAAAACATTCTTGATACATATTTGAGGTTATGTGTCAAACAGTACTAATTTGTTTACATCTTTGGCTATCTCAATTGACACGGACTATACCTATTAACAAACTCAGGTCAGATTTCGCTCTTTCTTTTTTTAAAGGTTGTTATTTAAACATTTCTGAACCCACAATTAGATGAAACTCATATTTGCTGTCCCAGTCTCCTCCAGACTAGCTACAGTCTCCATATGCCGTTTATATGCCTTTTGTACTTTTCTAGATTTTTCTGCTGGCTTCTTTGAAATATGTTGCAATTGAGTCTTGGCTAATTCAGTTTTCATAAGCTGTACAGGTGAAATCTGAAATGAAATACTTACTATAACAGATGTATTATAACTTGAAGTAACTAGTCAATCTATTCGCAGTTTGAACATTAGTAACGAGCATAAGCCAATTGAACAAAGTGAAAGTCCAGCGCCGTCCTTAGCCCTTGAACGAGGTAGACCGATATCATGTGATTTTATAGAACGCACCGCTCTACTCTACAATACAATGCAACTTAAAGCTTGGATTGAGTCTGTATTCCAATCCTTAATCCATACTCTGTCTCTCCGTTTGTTACGCTTTTACAGCTAAACAGCGATCGATACAATTTGGTATGGAGATAGCTTAAGTCCCGGGAAAGGACATAGGGTCGGTACTTTTTATCACGAAAAACCGTAAAGAACCCGAGGGAATATAGCGATTCCAATCATTCATTCAAAACATTCCATTTGAATCTATATTAGTTTTTAGTTTTATTAACCTTTTGAACGCCATACGTCGAATACAAAATGTGCCACCCACACGCCAAACATGTTTGCTATGCTATGCAAATTACACCTTATTGCTATCAAACAAAGTCTCTTTTAATCTTGAACTCTTGTCGGCTGTAGCCGACGTGGCGTCAGTGGCACGACTTTTAGATGACGGCCAGAGCCGACTACGGCGTTGAAAAGGTTAAGAAGGTGGAGCTAAGATCGTGGAACGGAATGTCAAATTTAACCCTATTATGGCCAAGTTGTGTTTCCTATTAAAAGTGTACTAAATTCAGCATCATAGCAATATAAGCTGATAGGCTTGGAAAAATAAATAACCCCATATTCATATTAACTACTAGACTGAATTATAATATAATTATTATTGTATTATTGTTGCGCAGATGGAATAATATGTCTAATTTTCAATCGTGGGTTTTGGTTCTTTAGAAGAGTTTTCAGCAGGCTGAAATATCGTTTCAGTCCGTTTCAGGCCAACCTCTATCGGATCACGCCATAACCTGAAAACCCATTTTCAGGCGTTTTCAGTATCATAGGCCTTTGAAGTACATTACAGTATATGTTTTTTTTTTAAATCTGTGCTATGCTAGTTGCAATGCAGTAAGTTCATACGTATTATGGTCGCCTTGGTCGCGGTGGATAAAGCATGCGTCTCGCCCTCGCACTTACATACTGGTCAGAGAGTGACAGATGTTTTATCTACACCGATAAACACCACCATGGGGTCCTAGTATAAAAGCGTTATAGTCTTCTGAAGATCATGTGCAAAAGGGTTTAAGTCAAGTATACTCCGTTCATTAAACCTTTTTTTTATTACGAGTTGCCTGCTGGTATAGGTACATAAATATTAAAAAGTCCTCCAAAGTGTATCTCAACACTTCAAAATCTACTTTCAGGTAAGTTAGTTAGTTAGTCAGTTATATGTTTTTATTAGGGTGACGGCACCAACGATGGACGCTTTTAGCTGAAAGGCACCAGTAATAAACACTTCACTCTTAATTCAAAGATTATACGGTTATATATTGATTGTTGCAAAACAAATGAATAACCCTTATCTTCTATTAAATAGGAATAAGTGTCCATCATTGGGTCCTTGTCCATTACTGGTTCCACCACCCTATGTAAGTACTCACGTTTTCCGGTATATGAACGTATCTGATGCTACGTCCCTGGACAAGTAGATTATCGTACAAGAACTCATCACCGTTGGCGTCGCAGTACACGGCGGTACCAAATGAAATATTCATGTATCTGAAAAAGTGCACTTTTCATGTTAAATAAATTTTATTGCAAATGTGTTTAGATGTATTAGGCAACAAAAAAACAGCCACTTCCTAATAATGTGTTATATCAAAATATTGTTAATACAATTACGTTTTTTAATAGGATTTACCGCTCAATACATCTTCTTACACTGGTCCCTACCAATGCCGTCTTTACCATAAGGGCACACTGGGCCCGTGCCCATGGCCCCCATCCACAGGGGGCCGGGTGGACCGACAGTGTATTACCCATAATAAATAGAAGGTCATAGTAGAAAAATGTTAGTGATAATTCGCTTTCTTTACTTTCCAAAAGGGGCCCCAAATTCTTGTGTGCCCTAGAGCCCCAGCATAGTTTAAGACGGCCCTGGACTCCGTACAAGTAACTCTTGTTTACATACGGGGCCGAGATTCTACGCGGTAAAAACCATATCGTCGAACTGTTAACGTATTGTCAATAAGAGCTGTCAAATATTTTGATAGCTCTTATGTACTTGACAGTAATGGCGGTAGATCGATGACAAAAAGGCTCTTAAACATATTCTAAAAATGTTTCTGTTTTATCTGCGAACCATGCGGTCAGTTATGGACTCTTTACACGTATCGACGCGGAATCGCATTTTAGGGTTCCGTAGTCAAACTAGGAACCCTTATAGTTTCGCTATGTCCTTCCGCAGCTTAGCTCAGATACTAGAGACTTCTCTGCTCAAAGACTTCTTCTTCCTCAGATTTTTAGAAAGCTGTTCTTTGGGATGAATATACGTATGTCATGCTGACGAAGTGGTAAAATAAAATAATAAAAGAGAAATGTTTTTAGGGTACCTCCCCTAAACGTAATTTGGGGATGTTTTTTAATTTCTCGTCTACACCATGGTGTGGGTTATCTTTAAATAGGTATTTCAAAAATATTGCGAGTATCATAAGGGATCCGTTTGTGACACATTAAGATTTTAAGTGCTAAGCCAAAATTACAAATACAGAATGCCGAATAATATCTTAAGTACCAATTTCACCATACGATGTTAACCACTTAACAGACAAGTAGGGCGTTAACAGCTGTCAAAATGTATGAACTAACAGTCGATTAATATTGATTAAATAGTAACTTCGTACACCGAGCATGATCTGATCAGACACGCTCTTGCCCGGTTTTTATTATGTTCCGCACCATTCCGTAGCTCAGAAACATCACCTGCCTGCAGAGTATAATTCTTACCGTTACCTAAGGTCTGTTCATTCTTACTTGTCTTATATAGTAAACAACTTTCTGACCTCAAAATGAACCCTTTTTTTGGCTAAAACAGCTCTTTTATCGTAAATAAAGTAAACTGAATAATCATTATGGACATCATTTGACCGTGATTGCTTTTTTTTGTTTAAAATAGCTGTTTAAAAAAGGTTCATTTTGAGGTTAGAAAGTTGTTTACTATTTAAGACAACTAAGAATGAACAGACCTTAGTTCGTCGGTCATCTCAACCGGAAAATATAAATTGATCCCCGCTCGTAGACATTGTGCGGTGTTAGGTATCTACGACAGGCACGAACATTTTTGAGGCAAGGCGAGAGTTAGTCAAGGTCGAAAAACTCACTGAACAATCACGTTTAAAGTGCGATAACTGTAAAAACGAAAACACGCGCTTTGCCTCCCAATGCATCGAGTCCCACGAGAGAAATAAAAGATTTGAACATTATACACACCCGTCAACAACTTTAACATCGCCACTCACTGTAGCTTCGTGACGCAGGTCAATCGTAATGTTTCTGCCTTCAAGGGCTTTTACTAAACACAATAAGGTGTTGTGATAAAAGAACTGCTCCCTTGATGTCCCAACGAAGTGTTTAGACATTGCTATCCTGAAAGTGAGAGGAAGCACGTGTACTTGTATATACGCGTAGATGCCCTGTTCGGTACTTGCCCCCTTTTTCTGCTTTTGCCTACTAAGTGGAAAGCGCTTCCGCTTTTTGGAAATCCACTACTTTATTCTTAATTCCCCCCTTTAGTTATCACATGTGTATTATATCTTGATTTGATCCCTTTTTGTAATGATCATACAAATAGAAGAAAGTTGCCCTATTTTGTACAGTAAGAAAAATACATTTCTAAACAAGTATTTAATATTACGTAGTCAGTAGATACTACGAGTAGTTATGTGATCCCTGAAATTCCCACTTTTTTAGAATTCTTGCTCTAACGCAAAAATGTAAACATGTATATATGATAATGAGGTAGGTTTAGGTTATGTTAATTTTGCAGCAGACCCGGAGGGTCAAACCACCCAGAAATAGGAGCTCCATCGACACTGTCTAATTGATTTGAAATAAGAGTGTGCTTAAGGGCAAAGTTTCTCGTAGGAAGGTGCTAACTGTACAAATAGGAGGCAAATAACGAAATTTTGAAAGTGCCGCTCCAATTTTGTACAAAAAAAAATGAATAAAAGGCGGGAAAGTCAAAAAAGGGGGCAGACTCCTAAAGGCTTCCAAAAAGGGGGCAAATCGCTACAAATAGTGTGGGCCTCACACTTAGTAGGCAAAAGCAGAAAGGGGGTAAGTACCGAACAGATCGAGTAGATACAGTTGGGTCAACCTAGGATGATCCCTGTGACAGTTTATACAAGCAAGTACGGTCACGAGCGTTAATTTGGGACCTATTTCAAGAAAAAAAAAATGCTTGATGTCGTCAATGTCATTAGAAATGTCCAGTCATTTGAAACTTTAAGGAAAGTCAACCTTATTGTTGTAGAATGTCAGATTGACTTTAGATCTAAGGGCCCGTTGTTTGATCAGTAGTTAACTTAACTGATTGTAAAACTTCCAAAAAGGAATTGAAAATTTGACACGTTTCCTTGAGATTTAACCATTAGTTACGGTTCTTAACGATTAGTTAGTTAAACTACTGATCAAACAACAGGACCTAAGGTGGGTACCAAATTTAATGTCGTGACTGTACAGTGATTACCAGTTTTTTTAATAGCGAGCGTTAGGTACACAGCCTAACGCCTATGGCATGCTAAATCACACAAGGTTTAAGTAAAACTATTAAATTTAATAGCCCATCTGTTAAATTTTTCAACTTATTAAATAATTAATCGCGTTTACGTACTCTTCTATCAATTAATATTACTAACTTTTTATTACATTGTAGCAACAGCCCTGCACGCGTAGCACAAGTTGTATTTTTTCGCTTGTCGCTCAGTGCATCTCTATCGTTACTGACTAGATAGAAAGGGGGAGGAGTGTATATCATAGTTTCGACTACGTACTCTCGGAATATCATGTTATCGAATGTTCGTTGGCTCGACTGTTATTGTAATGAATAGTCGCTAGATCGAAATACTTGTGGCCGAAACATGTACAATCGACAAAACGTAATGTAGAATTGTATAGTTTCGATCAGTGGTGTATCGAAAATTCATTGGCTCGACTGTTATTGTAATGAATATTCGCTGGATCGAAATACTTGTGGCCGAAATATGTACAAACGACAAAACGTAATCTAGAATTATATGGTTTCGATCAGTGTTGTATCGAATTTTCGGTGGTCACATCAAAACTGGGTCGATCACCTGCAGGATCGACATTCGTCGAGTCTTTTTAGGGTTCCGTACCTCAAAAAGAAAAAACGGAACCCGTATAGGATCACTTTGTTGTCCGTCTGTCAAGACCCTTTATCTCAGGAACGCGTGGAGGTATCGAGTTGAAAGGACACCGCACGGAAAGTAGGTATGGAAAAAAAAACTTCGGTGAATTTTGATAAAAAAAAAATATGTTACGTGGCTTGATCAATACCTATATAAAAATACTTGGAGGGCAATAAAATCCTATGACTAGTTTTTGATCCAGTAACAGTCGAGCCAATGAACATTCGATAGCATGATATTCCGAGAGTACGTAGTCGAAACTATGATATACACTCGAAAGGGAGATCCGAGCGACAAACAAGTCGCGGGCAACTTGTGCTAGCCGTGCAGAGCGCCGGATACCGAATTGTGTTTTGACCAACCGGCGTGAGCTTAGGTCATCTACAGCGATAATATTGTGTACCTACCCGATATCGGGTTAGTCGGCTCTGAATATGTTAAGTTCTCATTAAACATTTATCTCCTTCTCCACATTAATCAGATTTTTTTCTTTTGGCGATCAAATTTTAAAATCAGCAATTTTTATGAAAAGTCAATAGTTACCTTTTAACATAACTGACACCTCACAAGTCACAACTATAGTCTTACCATTTTATTGATAATACATAGTACCAAGAAGACCAAGCGTCGCTCGGGTTGAAAACGGTTTTTCCCGAAGATGACGACTTGACAGATCGATTTTTCGCCCCCGTTGTCGAGAACGTAATTGCAAATATATGTATAGGTATATATACAAATATTGCTCGTTGCCTTTTGAACGCCATACGTCGAATACAAAATGTGCCACCCACACGCCAAACATGTTTGCTATGCTATGCAAATTACACCTTATTGTCACCACCTAAGTATGACACTTGTCAAGTTACTTATGACATTGTCAGGTTAACATTTCAGATTTAACCAACCTTTTGATATAATTAATCCGAGAAAAAATTGAATTGATTGATTGGATGTTTTCTACGAGTATGTATTTAAGTATATATTTCTCTATGTAAGTATTTATATCGTTGTCTAGTACCCATGGTACAAGCCTAGGGCTAAGTTTGGGATTAGGTCAGTTTGGTGTGACATTCTCCCCTGACATTAATTTATTTTATTATTTATTTATATAATTAATAAAATTAGTTAATATTGTATTTATAGGCATGGCCAATTTTCAAATTAAAAAATTGTAATTTTGGGGATTTGTGAGATGCAATTTGAAAATCCGACTAAAGGTATAGTCCATTCGCTTAGATAGTGTCGCTACACTCAAAACAACACTATCTACGCGAATGGACTATAGCCTTCCGACATGGGCTGCAGACCGCAAACTGCAACAGCAAACTACAAGCGACACCACTTGTTTCTATGAACCTCGATGAAATTGATTCCGAGCGCGGCGACACTGCGGCCTGCCCATCTACACAGGCCAGCCGCAGTGTCGCCTCCGGTTGCGACCTGCGGCCCGTCGCGGAAGGCTACCTTAAAGGAGTCACCCCGCAGCCGACCGCAGACGGCAACGGAGAGCCTTCGGCGCCTGCTACTGCTGTCTGCCGTTGCCATTTGCGGTCATGGTTCCGCACCCGACCGCACGCAGCGGACGTCAGCAGCAGGCGTCGGACGTCGGGGTCACTACTGGGTATGCGGTCGGGCGTCAGCAACGCCTGCCCTTCTCGTTTGCTGCTGCCGGCTGCCTACGTTCGGCTACGAGAACGGAACATATTCCATAGAGATACATAGAATCCAGTTTTAACGCCTGACGTTGCCGTCTGCTGCTGCCGTCTGCGGTCGGCGTCAATACTGGGTCTGCGGTCGGGGGCTGATGCATGCGTTCGCGGTCGAGAGGAAGCAGTAGTGACGCTCTTTAGGGAAGGTAGGTATTTCTCTTCTCTTTCTCGAAGGTACACTCAGCGTCATACATAAGGTAACATTCAAAGTGCTTAAATACAGTTTGTTACACCATACAATTAATTTGATGTATCGAACTATTTGAGCTCTTTGTTTGCTCTGTGACTAGATCCCTTGCTGCTACGCGAAAATGCTCTCAGGAGACCTTTACTAACTTTTTAAGAGATGACAATCGACATTCGCAGATTTTTGATAAAATGTACAGTCAGCGATAAAATCGCCAGATTTGAATAATTTTTTTGAATGCCAATCGGTCCCATTTCTATCAAGGATTAAAACTGTATGGGAAAAGTTTTCTTTGATTTGTGGGTGTTCTAGTACCCTTAGTTGGACTCAAAGAGTATTTTAATCCTTGAAAGAAATGGAAACGATTGGCATTAAAAAAAAAACAAATCTGTCGATTTATTATTAATCCGTCTTAGGCGACTAAGAGCATTTTCGCGTAGCAGCAAGGGATCTAGTAGCTGCGCTTACTGCCCCATCTCAACTTTCCACCCTGAATATGACGCTGACTGTACGTATTGCCGTCTGTCTGTCGCGGCTACGGAACGTATTTCATAGAGATACATACATAGAAACCAGTAGTGAGTACTAGTGACGCCTGGGGCCCGTTTTATAAAGCTACAAATTACAATTTACATGTTACAAGTTTCCATTTGACACAACCTCGACCAATGACGATCAGCCATTTGAGCAGTGTTGCCAGTTTAGAACTGTAAAATTGTAACTTGTAGCTTTATAAAACGTGCCGTTGCCGTTGCCGTCTGCGGTCGGCTGCGGACCTTAACCTGCCAAAATCTACCAACTTCTCAAGAGCTGCCCTTTTCACTGACTAACAGTTAATATTTCAGCCTCAGTCGTGGAACAATGTAAAGGTAATAAAAAAAATGTAAAGGGGCTGATTACTACTGATAGACTTGATCATTCTGAGGGCCACTTGCACAGAAAATTTAACACTGGGTTAAGACACTAACTCGAGTTAATAATTACAGTTTTCGTATGAATCTGACTTCTAACTCGAGTTACTGTCGTAACCCGGTGTTAATTTTTCTGGGCAAGCGGCCCTTTAGTGTCCCCTTACGGCCGAAACCTATACTCAAACCGCAGACAGATAAGGCTTACTTCGGGTTAAAATTGGATATTTGCCCATACAAAATATGACAAATTTTAATCCGAAGTAAGCCTATATATCCGCGGTTTGAATATAGGATTCGCCAATTAGACCACAGACGAGGTTTTGTAAAAGCAATATTTATATATATATATATATATAAACGATAAGGGAAATGTCTGAATCTTGTATACAGGTGTAATCTTCAAGTGCGGCCAGGCGATTATTCCGTAAATATAACAGATATCAGAAAACTTTAAACTGTTATCGAACGTACGTTATAGGCCGAAAGATATAATGACACAAAATTTCCGGTCATTTGTACCAAGTATGGCGACCCTTCAGGGGTCTAATTAAGTGATGACGAAAAGGAAAATGATGGTCATAGCGCTGGTACCGGCGGCGGCCCAATCGCGTGGGCGTTAATCGAACGTGTCGGATAAATTACGAAAATCGAACGATTTGTAACATTGTTCTTGTATTTTTTGATAGTCTATGAAAAAAGAAGTACGCGGTAGCGTAATGCCATACTTCTCCGGTGTGGCTTACAGCCCGCCTTACCGACGAAAGCACATTCATTTAAAAAAATGGTTTCAACCATTTGTACCAGGCTAATTTTTGCACAGCTAATCAAATCGTCGATATTTTTTTTTTTGCAAAACTATTTGGATTTTTGGAAATTATATGATACAATGTGACCGTTATTATATTCGCCATACTTTTAAAAGAAAAAAAAAATCATCAAAATCGGTTCACCCAGTCGAAAGTTCTGAAGTAACAAACATTAAAAAAAAAAGTACAGACAAATTGAGAACCTCCTCCTTTTTTTGAAGTCGGTTAAAAAGTGGTGCCATACCGGTACAAACCTGCTACAAAATTCTACACATTCGCCACCTCCCACAGGTATAGCATTATCAAACTTCTATTTATGATCATACAAAGAAATGGTAAAAAAAGTTATAGGTGGTACAAATCGTTTAGCAAAAAAAATACACTTCTTAGCGGCGGCATGGCAGCCATTTGGAACCGTCGGAAAAGTATGGCATTGATTTTCGTGAACGGTTACTCGACAATCATTAGCTGTGCAAAAATTACCCTGGTACAAATGGTTGAATTGTTTTTTTTTAACACGTTCGGCGCCGGTGACACAACGTCTGTGATCAACAAATTCTGACTCCTATGCCGGTGACACATATGTTGTGTTTTTATTTTCAAGCCCTTTTCTCGACAAATTTCCAATTTAAAAAAAAAATGTACAGTTATGTTATTGAAATATTAATCAATTCCGCTTTGGTTTTAAAATCTGTAAGTTTTTTAGATTTCATAAAAGTTACCCTTATACAATGCCGATGACACAAATCTGTGTCGTTTTTCGACACAAATCGGCGGTTCTCAAAATTTGCATTAGGACTTTCAATACTATGCATTCCACTGCCTTATGGAAACAGTCAACACCTTTACCTTTACTTTTGAGAGACACTGAATGATAAACTAATTACTTACGGTTTTCTTCCATTTAGTGAGTTTTCAAATATTTTGCTGTATTTTTTTCAGCAATTGCACCGTTCGATTACACGTTAGAAAGACGAATGACGCCGCAAAATAAAAATAAACGCCTTTTAATATTTTACCTATAATCTATGCCAGTTGACACGTATTTGTGTCCATGTAATTCGTACTCCTATGCCAGTGACACAAATACGTAACAACGATAATTTCACCCGGCATAGCTTAGGGCTCAGTGAATCACTGCCGGCGCCGAACGTATATTTTTAATAATGTGTTTTCGTCGGTATGGCGGGCTGTAAGCCATACCGGAGAAGTATGGCATTACGCTACCGCCTACCTCATTTTTCATCGACTATCGGAAAATACAAGAATTTTTGTGTTACAAATCGTTCGACTTTCGTAATTTATCCGACACGTTCGATTTATCCGACACGCCCACGCGATTGGGCCGCCGGTACCAGCGCTATGACCATCATTTTCCTTTTAATCATTACGTAGTTAGACCCTAGAAGGGTCGCCATGCTTGGTAGAAATGACTGGAAATTTTGTGTCAGTATCTCCCGGTCTATTACCCAATGAGTGAAATCACATCAACAACTTTTTTAATAAAACCAGAATTATCCCAAATATTAACTTTAAACCCTCCCATACATATAGTACGCCGTTCGTTGAGAGACTTGAAAGGCTTTAGTTTAAAAAGCCTAGTCATTTCACCATTATCATAATGATTCATGAATTGTTTTATTTATTTTAGTTTATTCATGTAAATTATGAATCTTAAACAGTTTTATCCTCGTGTGGTTGCCGAGTTAGAATAGTGCCACTCCATGTCTTCCCGTGGATGTCGTAAGAGACGACTAAGGGAATAAAGGCTTGTAGTACTGTTAGGCGATGGGCTTGCAACCTGTCACTAATACGCTGGTAAACATCTTAGCCTAATTGTGCAAATTGTGGTTATAGAATTATCAACAAGTTTTTAGAGATGTTGTAATTCTGTAGCTCTGCCTACCCCACTCTGGGAACGAAGGCGTGAGAGATTATTATTATTATATTATGTAAACAGTTTTATGTCTTATGGTAGGGAAATTACAGCCTCAAGGAACGTCGCACTATATGGGTATGGAAGCGTTTAATCTTAATATTTTTAATATTAGTACTTTTATTTAAAACAAGTTTTTAATGTAATTAAATATAACCCATGGGGTAACATACTTTCGATATCAGTTTAAAGTTTTCTGATATCAGTTATATTTACGGAATAATCGCCTGGACACAGTTAACGATTACACCCTGTATAAAGTATGTTCTAGTTGTACCAATGCCAAATATATAAAACATACCAAAAGTTTGGTTGAGTTATGGCGCTGTAACCATTCAAAGATACTTTTGTGACCAAAAATGCAAAAAAAAACCACGCAGGCAGACCAACATATTTGGAGTCAGTGAGTTGACCTCTATCCTATCAGCCTAGCATAATCCATTTCTGAGATCGTTCCTAGTTTTGTTGTGATCGCTCCTAGTCTATAGGAAACGATTTCTTTTTTTGCAATAACGGGTTTCAAGACTTACTTACTTTTTAAAAGATTGAGAAGGGTTGAGGAGCAGAAGAAAACTAAATATTTATTAATGACTTTTGGTAGATGGGACAGGTCCCACGCACCAAAGTTTTTTTTACCTAACTGTCAAAGGATGGGAAATTTTGTTGATCTCAATGTTATTTATGTATGTATGTATGTATGTATGTATGTATGTATGTAGGTTTGTATGTATAGTTATTATGGCCTGTGTAGATGGGCAGGCCGCAGTGTTGCCACACTCGGAATCAATTTCATAGAGATTCATAGAAACCAGTGATGTTGCCTGTAAGTTTGCTGTTGCAGTTTGCGGTCTGCAACCCATCTCAGAAGGCTAGCTTTAATGTAAAAAAAGGCAAATTTACAAGTAGGGTAATGGGTTTTAAATAAATATACATAGAGAATCATTCCAAAACATGCAGCTAGGTTTTTAAAGCTTGCTCCTTGTTATTATTTATTGTCCTTGCTTTACATGTACATGTTCACCATGGTATCGGTTTGAAGGCAACTGATATAGGTAAGTTTGGTTAAATATGGTTAAATATTTTGTTTGCCGCAGTGAACATTTGAAGTGTTTTATACCCACAAATATTTTCGTCATTTTTGTAAATCCTGGGGTATTCCCTATTTATTTACAGATGACCCTACATGTGGCACACATCACTTGAATCTGCAGTAAGGCAAAGATTAGTGGCTTGACAAGACAGGCATGGTGCTCTCTTAACTTGTCAAACTTTTAACACATTCAGTGCCAACAACCTGTTAGTCGGGTCCACTGATTATTTATTACGCTATTTTCCCTACATAGCGGAAAAAATCTGCTACAGGAGACAGCGTAGCACTCGTAGCAGTGGATGGCGGTGAATGCGTTAAGAAAATATTGAAAAAAAAAACAGATTAAGTTTAGTATGCTACTTATGAATTTTTGTAAGAATTTGATATATGGAAATGTGTGAGCTGATTGTTATTGTCTAATTGACCACAAAAATATCTACTTTGCATTGGTTTATTATAGATTAAAATGTAACACATTTCTTAACACTCCTCTGCATAAGTATATCAATAAAACTGATTACTAATGAAACTGATTTCTAAATTAACAGACTAAATCTAAACAATTTACAAGCAAATGATTTAAACTTAAATTGCTAAATTATAGTTATCAAAATGCTTGTTCAAAAACTATACCATGCTGAGGATCATTTCTTCACCAATATTATTTAAAAATTAACAATTTAGCATCTGGCCTTGATTTTAGTTCCAGTTCAGCACGGGTGAGCTTCCAGTCTTCATCTTTCTTTTTTTCAGCCCATATACTATAAAATCCTCTATCTTTTGGACCCGATACAGGTATTCTAAATCTAGCATTTAAATCATCTGCGAAATTGTTTTTAGGGTCCGTAATTTTAAAACGTCTATCTTTGATCGGTTCTCCTAAATAAAAAACTGCGCCAGGGTGACATCTCAAATGTTTTAAAGCGTTTCTGTAATACTCGTTGTCTCGAACCTTGTCGATCAGTCGGTGTTGTAAATAAAATCCAGTAGTGCTGACGATGATGCCACCCCAAGCCGCAATTTGAACCAGGGTTCTATTTGATAAAGGCATATTAGCTACCTACCAGTTATTTGGTATCTCGGTTTAGAAGTCCAGACGTCTTTCCGAAAATAAGCGTGCCTGATGTGTTATGTTATGACGTCTTGGGTGGTTGTATTGTAGCCTTCTGGGTGGTACGCGTGTGGTACGGCAGTGTTATCACTTCGTACAAACTTGCAATCAACAACCCGACTTCACATGCCCCTTGTAATCTTTGCCCGACTTTACGTGCTTTACAGTCAGTCAGTCGTGCGCAGAGTGCGCCAAAGAGAATAATAATCACGTTTTACAGTGCGCTTTAGTAGATACCTAACTAACCTAACCTATGCCTATACCTGGGGCCTGTTTTATAAAGCTACAAATTACAATTTACAGGCTACAAGTTTCCATTTGACACAACCTCGACCAATGACCACAGATTATTGTAAAATTGTAACTTGTAGCTTTATAAAACGTGCCCCTGCCTGCCTATGCAATTTATGGCCACATTGGCCACAGATTATAAGGGTAGGTACCTATGTTTGGGCATGCGATTTATTGCACTGGCAAATGCGGGCAACCTACCAAGGACCTTTTACTCAAACTGAGGCCCTACTTTGAAAATCGAAGTTCGAAGTTACGTTAGCTCCATCCCTTTCTCTCGATTTAGTCTCGCAGGACGAGTGACAGAGATGGAGCTAACGTAACTTCGAACTTCGATTTTTAAAGTAGGGCCTCTGGACTGATTGAACTTATTATTATTATTATTTATTTATTTAATGGCGTCTACAAGTTATGTAATTTTGCCAATGTCAAGTAATGAACTTGTAATGTAATGTTATGTATTGTGCCAAATTTTGACAATTAATCAATTTCTATTCGTCTTCTATTCTATTCTAGGTAGTATTATTATGGTACTTTCGGTAAACATATGTGAATTATAAACGTCAATAAAAATCATCAAAAACCCTGAATTGTTTTTCTGGTGATCAGAGGCCCTACTTTGAAAATCGAAGTTCGAAGTTACGTTAGCTCCATCTTTCTCTCTCGATTTAGTCTCGAATGACGAGTGACAAGGTCGGAGCTAAAGTAACTTCGAACTTCGGTTTTCAAAGTAGAGCCTCAGTACCTATTAATGTTATCAAATATAATACGAATATAATAAAAATGTTATAATAATTACCTGCCTAGTTGCGTAATGATCATGAAGTTATAGGTAAAGGCAACACTCTCTGAAGCCGAATGAAGTATCCTTGAAGTCATTCTATCTCAAACACTTTGGTCCCCTCCTCTCTTTCTAACTAGGGTAGTTAGTAAGAGAGGAGGGGACCAAAGTGTTTGAAATAGAATGACGAAAAAGTACATCCAAGACGCTTCATTTTGGTCTAGAGAGTGTGGCCTCCACACTTGTGTACTATAGTTATTTCCATAGTGTTATGAGCTACGGAATTTTGCTGTGGGGAAGAGCGGCCGACATCCAAATCATCTTTGTACTACAGAAGCGGGCTGTACGTGCTATTTATCAATTGGGGTCTCGTGTTTCACTTAGGGATAAATTTAAAGAAATCAATATTCTTACAGTCGCTTCTCAATATATCTTTGAGAATATCATGTATGTACGTAAACACATACATGAGTTTAGGCATAACCGCGACGTTCATAATTTAAATACTAGAAATAGGGATAAGCTCGCTCTTCCAGGCCACCGTCTCCGTAAGGTAAGCACTTCGTTTGCGGGGAACTGTATACGATTTTACAATAAGATACCATCTGATATCGTCAATATGCCGTTCAATAAATTTAAGTCTCACATCAAGCGCTGCTTGTTGGGTAGGGCATACCTATTACACTATAAATGACTTCATTGGTGACCAAGATGTCTTTAAGTAGTGTCTAGGATATTTACAACATTTTGTACCTTGATAAACATAGCCTTTAAGCAAACTGTGTATTTAAGCTTTCAATTTTACGTTTACTATTTGTATTTTTTATCTTTACTAGTTCTTGTGTGTACAAGACGCTTTTAAACGAGAACACACTGTGATGTTTCTCGCCGGACAGCTGTTTCATACAATATGCATTTTATGTTGTCCGGCAGCATGAGCATGTCATGCTCGCTCAAAGGTCTTTGCTTACAGCGGCGTCGTTAATCGGGTCGCCACTTTCCCGAACACATGGTTGAGAGAGGCGATGGCTGAGATACGCGTCATACTCGTGAACGGGTGCTGTTTGTGGGGCCCGGTCTGTTCACGTTTGCAAGGACTTGTTGTTCAATTAATTATTATAGTTATAGCTTTTGACGAAGAGACCTCGTCGTGTTGTTCGCATATTCATTATTTTTAGTTTAGGTTTATTGACCTTAAATTTGTAATAAGTTTATTTTTGGTAGTTTTAAGAATTTATTATTTATTACTTTATTGCCTTATTATTACTTAATGTAATTTACTTTTAAGTATTGTTGTTGTATGTTTTATGATTGAAAAAATTACCTTGTGTTGGAGTTTCTTGGGGCGCTTCTTCTCCGCAATGATGGTCTTGTCCGAAGCGCTGGTAGATTCACTCTATATTACCGACGTGTAAAAGAGCCCTCATGTGGCCTATTTGCTGAATAAATATTTTGAATTTTGAATTTTTGAACCTTTATCTATAACTTCATGGTAGTGATTTATAATTATCTTTGGACACACTTATTTGATCTGTGTCTCTAAGTAGTCTGTGGTTTAGTTGGTTTTGGTGGTTTTGGTTGGCTTCGTTCGTTCGTTGATTCGTTCGGCTTTCTGTGACTGTGACGACTGTGTTTAGGAGGGACGTGCCGAATTTTGAATTGTGAGATTTCTATTGTATTTTTTTGCATCTAACACTTGAAAGGTTATCATCAAGATACTAGATTTGCAATTTTATTTCAGTTACCATGACATCGGAAACTATCACTACTCCTCCGTCAGTTTCGTGGGCTCAGAGAAGCACTCGTGTGTTTTTGACATTCAATGTTGAATGTAAAAAACCAGAAATCAAGATTGAAAAGAAGTCCGTTTCTTTTAAAGGTTTATGTTCTCCTGATGAAAAATTACTTCAAATAGACATACCATTGTACGCTGACATAGATGCAGAGAAGAGTACGCAAGTTAACAAAGGTAGATACATTGAGGTAGTCTTAATGAAAGACAAGACTGATGCAGGATTCTGGCCTACGCTGACGAGTGATAAGAAGAAACATCATTGGCTTAAGGTTGATTTCAATCGTTGGCAAGATGAGGATGAGGGTGATGAAGACTTGCTCGAAATGAATGACATGTTTTCAGACAAAATGGGTCCGTTTGGTGATGAAATTGAAAAAGATGACTCTAGCTCTGCTGAAGAAGACCTTCCTGACGTAGAATGATCAATCTCACTTTCTGTAGTTATTAAAACCATCTAAATGTTTAGAAATATTGTAATATTTTTGCTTTTATACAAAGAAACAGAGTGGTAGTATTAGAAAAGACGAAATTAGTGTCTTGTATCACTGGGGTCATGTCACTGCGATCACGAGAGTTAGGTGATATTCCATGCAGGAAATTATTTCTGATTATGCCATAATGATTGGTAGGTATTATAAGTATTGTAAATAAAGCAATTAATTTAGTACAGTACAAAATGCTTATATGCATTAAATTTAATTGATTCATTTTACTAGTGCACTTTATTGGAGAGTTGGTAGACTTCGTTTTTATGTATCTTTATCAAGTATTTGCACCTTTATCACAACAATGACACTAAGAAGGCAACATTGAACTTACAATGTTTTCAAAAGTAATAACAATGTATGGGCTGTGTTTGTTATGTAAAGCATTGTTTATACTAATGATGCGATTAGTATACTTTTATTCACTTGATATATCTGACCCGTCTGTTGACATTTTAATGACTTCAATCTGAATTAATGGATTATTAATTTTATATTTAGTTGGTTAAAAAAACTGCTACTATTTGTTGAGGCTGCAATTTAAACAGTTTTGTTATACTGGTGTTCTAAACATATCAACCAACATGATTTACAAAAACATGTTGTGTGTAAATGTTACTAGTTAATTGAAAAAGAAAGTGGATTGACTTTAACTGTATTGGTGAGAATCCTGTGTCCTAGTAACTATTGATAACTATCATTTTAGTAGTTTGTTATTGTAAATTTTATTCATCATTAAAATTCTGATGTAAACACTTATCTTTGCCCTTGGTCGATTTCTCAATGATAATATTGATGAAATTGTAACACTTATTTGAGTTGACTACAGGATTATAATGTTTGTTAGGAGTGGGAAGCCCATTAAACTGTCAACATTTTTACTGTCAGCTTCAAAATTGATTAACTGTCATACCGACATTGAACAATCTATTATAACAAATCTGTATACTGCTTCTTTTTTCCATCTGCATGGAGATCTGAATAATTCAACATACTTATGCGAAGATTCACTATTCTATTTGTCTTGTCTTTTGCCTTGCTAGACTCCCAATTCTCATGCATTACTGCGTGCCATTACCTGGTGCAATACCCCATATTAGCAGATTTTCATCATCATACGTCTTTATGTGCAGTTATATCCAAATTTGATCACATTTGATTTATGAATGTATCAGATCAGGGTCATCAGGGACAAAACTACATTCAGGGTTCATTATTGGGGTTACTATCAAATTTACCTTATCACCAAAACACAATATAGCTCAAACGTCTGGATTGTGTAATGTCTTTGTTACTATAAAGACATGAACACTAAATGTCTCTTTAGCAAAACGTCTGGATCTTATAATGTTACAATACTTACAATTTAAAATATTCTAGTAGCAAAACGTCTTTATCTTAGAATGTCTATTATTTAATAGACATAAACGCTAAATGGCCCGGTAGCGAAATGTTTGTATCTCAAAATGTCTTAATTACTAACTAGACATGAACGCCAAATGGCCCATTAGCAAAACGTCTGGATCTTACAATGGCATGTTGATATGACACTTGATAGTTAAAATCAACTATTTTACTTTCGATGAATTAGGTATTGCTAACTCGTTCTGTGGTCATGACAATCAACTAATTTACTTTTGACGAATTAGGTATTCTAATTATACAGACTATTTTCATTTCCAGATGTTTTGCTACGAACTCATTCTGTGTAAATGTCAATAAACTAATTTTACCATCGGCTAGTTAGGTACTGAGCCGTGCTGCTAAATTGACACTTTGCTGAGTATTCTACTTTCATGTCGTCCAGCTGAATTGTCTCTTTGCTGAATGTTTATTTTACTTTTATGCCATCTAGATGAAATGGTCCTTTGGCGATAAAGTTAATTTGATAGTAACCCTTTTTGGCTCACATAACATCCTGCTACCGATTTGTACCTAGTCCAACTTATCGCTCTTCCAAATGATTAACTTTAAACTTTTTTGATCATAAATCCGTACTAAAATACCATTGGAGTTCACAACAGAGTGTGGTCAGAAATTATTAAATCATAATAGCTTTATCTAGTTTATCTTTAAAAGCATAATGCTATTTGCAATACAATTGTTATTCATAAATATTTCATTAACAATGTTGTTACTAGTTTATAGCAAAAAGATGTTCTGGGCTGATAAAAGAAATAACTAACATTGAACCTAACCTAAACTATCCGAGTTGCTTCTGCCTGATGAAACTTGCTAGCTCACTGCAACGTGAAAGTAGTAGTAGTAGTAGAAAAAAATATGAATGTAAATAGAATTACAAAAGACTTTATGGTTAGGTACTTAGGTACATTAATTATTAATTTAAATATTTCGGAGAATCGGTAGTAGGAGAGACTAGTGATTATTATGATTAAATTTTTCATGACCAACATTTTCGGACTTTCGATAATCAGGGTTTATAAATTATAGCGACCCGCCCTGGCTTCGCTTCGGTTTATGTGAGTTTTCTGTCACACCAGCACATAATCCAGAATTCATTATCCCATCCTCTTGAATCACTCTATCTATTGCTGAACACTGCATCAAAATCCGTTGCGTAGTTTAAAAGATATAAGCGAACAGACAGCGGGAGCGAGTTCGTTTTATACTATGCAAAGATGTGAATGTGCGTTAATGAATGTATGTACCTGTTAATATTGGAATCAATACAACTCTTATGATTAAATCACAAACGTTATCAATATTAAAAGTGAAAGTTATTATCCATATTTATAATAAAATTAAATTTGCAATTAAATGAACAAATTAATGAGTATAAAAGTAAGATTTGAATTTTAATGTTAATGTCGACTCCATAGCTCTCTTTCGTCTTCACGTGCTATGAAAACTCTGAACCCTGTTTATAGCCTTTTAACGCCCGGTACAAAAATGTGTCGTTGATTATAATTGGAACATAGAATAGATGGGCACTTGTCATTCTCCTTTCAATAAAAGTTTGACAGAAGGGCGACCTTGTGCATATGAGGATCCAATCCTATCCTATCACAAATAAAATTGTCATCAGTGTCATCGTGGTCACCCTGCCTGGTGAACTTCGATCAACAATACCAACTAGACAACTAGTCACATAAAAAATCAAAGCTAAATGTTGTCCGCGTGAATATTATACCCTTCAGTTGCATTTGTTTACTGAACCGACACAAACGTTTTAAAACAGTAAGTTCAACCTAATAACCACCGTGGTATTTAAGTTATAAAGTTACAAATCTTTTTGCTTTTTCGAATTTTAGGGATCCTATTATCTCGCCTCGTTCGTTTTTCGCTTAATTCTTATTTCGTCTCATTCTGTATTCGCCTAAGTCTTGTTCGCTACCCGTCACTATCTTATTTGGTCAAATTCTGCAACTTGTCTATCTCTTAATACGTCTTATTCGTTTTTCGTCACGCACGGTCATCCTTGGACTCATTCGTCGTTCTTACCTTTTTCGTTTTTTGTCTCATTTACTTATTTGCCACAGTTATTTCGATACGTTCGGTGCTGGTCACATTCGGAATTAGTCTCTTTCGTTTTTGTTCGCATTCTAGGTACGCGACGTTCGTTTTTCGTCTCATTCATTATTTGTGACCTATATTTTCCCGATATACTCTTGAGGATTGTGAATCGACGGCTTTCCATACAAACGGCGTTAACGTAGTGTTCCACCCCCTAAAAGAAGTCGGTTAAAAAGGGCGCGCCGCCTTCGTAGGTACAAAATACTATACGCCTTTTATTAAGTTAACCTAATTTATCGACAAACTGCGCATCACTGTCTGCAAACTTACGCACCCTAATTAAAAGTGACGCACACTAACAAAACTAAAAAGTGGTACACTTTTGAAAGCGGTCATAATAATTATATAGACTACTCTTTTAACGAAAGGCATTTGTAACGGGTACGAAGAGTATGATTCTACTAGCCGTTTTTATACTCCCTTTATGTTTTCCTACCTCTATGGTCGTCTATATCTACTTGAATAGCGAATGAGACGAACAACGAACGGGACGAATAGCGAATTTGCCCAAAAAAGAACGAGGCGAAATTGCCAATGAGGCCAAAAAAGAGAGAGACCAATAACGAATGTGACTAAAGATAGACTGGGAATGATACTAAAAATGAGGGAGACAAACAAAGAATAAGTCCGAGCAAGACAGCGACGAAAAACGAATAAGACTTGTTAAGAGAGAGACAAGTTACAGAATTTGACCAAATAAGATAATGACGGACAGCGAACAAGACGAATAAAGAATGAGTGACGAATATATCTACAAAATGAGACGAAATAATAATTAAACGAAAAACGAATGAGGCGAGATCACAGAACATAGAACCGCGCCCGTACTAGAGACGGTATGCTCCAGACTTTCCATACAAATCAAGCGTGTCAGTGGCATGTCACAATTTACTCACACTAGTACACGCACTACTACGTAAATGACGTATCCGTATTGTCTTAGATGACAACCATCTGTGCGTCACAAGAAAGGCACAAGTGCCTAAAAGTGCTGCGATGTGGCGTCGATATTTTTATGAACAGAAATCGAACACATAACTATTTTAAAAACAATATTTTGCCAATATTCAAAAATATTCATAACACCTCTAGGTATGCATTATGAACTAAGTGTCAAAATAAAAGGAATCATTTTTATCCTGTTGTTTATTAAAATTTACTACCTATTTAATTTACTACAATTATTATTATTTATTTATTGAATGGCAACTTATCATAATATGGAGCAACCAATTTACTACAATGCCAAATACTCTCAGTATCCAAACAAAATAACAATAAAGACATTCACTAATGTTTTCCCAAAAACGTTTTACAAACTGATTCATTTCACAAACCACATTTTTTTCCGAAACTGTAAATATTTTTATGAAACTTACCTATCCTAAAGAGTTTTGACACGATAGTCCTGAAATAAATCCTGAAATATTTACAGGTTCGGAAAAAAAGGCGGACAAATTATACCTTTAAGAAATGAATCAGTTTGTGAAAGTATTACCTCGGTAAAAATAGGATGGAGTTTCAATGTTGGAATAGCGTGAGAAGATAAATATGTTCTGGTGATCCTTTTTGTGGAACTTGTTGCCTCGAAATGGTCTGAACAAATCGTATCATGTTTTTGAGGAAACCAGTTTAACTTTCCTTGTGTGTTTTTTTTGTAAGCATCATTATGAAACCTAAAAAGAACAGTTAGTATAGGAAAATTAATATAAGTTAAACTAAAATTAATAATGTTTAAATGGTAATTCAAAAATTCATTGATACTTTATGGACATCGATGCACTCTATCGATATAATATAACGCCATACAACGCTACTCTTCACTGACGCATTTACTGGCGTCACTGACTGGTGAGACTGCTTACGGCGCGGTTGAGGTTTTGTGTAAAGAAGAAGTAGAGGTTTTGTGTTCCAAGATAACCTCAAATCGCATTTTTCAAATAACTAGAAATTGTTTTTAAATACTTTCTTGTGATATAATACGCCAGAATTTTGTTTATTCACGTTTTTACTTTGATTATTACACCAAATCACAGCACAATGACGCATAATATCGCTTTTTTTGATCATGTGCACTCCACAACCAGGGTTGCCAGATGCAGTATTTTGATATTCCCCAAATTAATTTTTATTATCCCAAAAGGATACGTTTGAGAAAAAAAAACTCCATTTGCTTTGTTAGAAATAAAAACAGGTATAAAATTGAAATGGCAGTTATTAGTTAGGTTAGGTTAAAAAAATCAAGAACTTCTACACTTTCTTCATCACCTGTTTCTGTTTGGTGTATATTTTCAGATTTGAATAATTGTATCATTTTGTCATTTTGTGATGTTTTTTTTCCAAACATTTCTATTTCCCCAGTTTTTCCCCAAGAGTCGAATTTTTCCCCAGAATTGCGAAATAACCCCCAATCTGGTAACGCTGTCTCTATATTGCATTTGACGGATAAAACCTCCATGTTTTTTTTGGCGGCCGGCGTTGTGAGCTCTCCATATTATAATTTGTGTTTTTCTTGATAAATAGTCTTTTAAAAGGTAACCCATCATAGTATTATTTCTAGTTTCTGCTGAAACCATGATATTTTTATCTTAAAGGGGTGATAGACGGGCGAGTAAGTACGCCGTCCTTGTAACTCGGCGAGGTTACTCGCCCGTGTGTCATCACAAGTACGCGTACTTAAAAACCGCCGAGTAAGTTCGTCGGCGATCCAACGTGTGTGAATTTTACTCGTAGCCCGTCTTGTCTCGTAGGTACGTCTGTCATTGCCGCGAGCCGCGAGCCACGATCTTTTGGCAGTCTGTGGGTGAGGTGTTTGACATTTGCGTTGTGTTAAGTTATTTTTTTTACTTCAGAAATTCTAGTTAAAACCTAAAATGAGTGATTTTTAATATGTGATATGATATAACTCCTTAATAACTCAAAGCTTCCTCTATCGACGATACTTTGAGTTTGAAGTGTGAGCAAGCTTCAACGTGAGTCACTGAGGCGAGCCGAGTAAGTTCGCGACCATTAAGTACGCAGTTTTAAAGCTCGTACGTCTGTCACCGACGCGAGCCGAGTAAGTTTGCGACCTTAAAAACCGCGGTTTTAAAGCTCGCCTGTCTGTGATAGACGGGCTAGTAAGTACGCCGTATTTTCACGAAAAAGTGTCCAATTAAGGAACTCGGAAGTCAGTTTTGTGGCGAAAATTAGCCGCCAAAACTGACAAAGTTAAAGTTCCTTAATTTCAGTGCTTAATTGGGTACACTTTTTCGTGAAAATGCCCAAGTACGGCGTACTTACTTTTAAAGGGGTGATAGACGGTCGAGTAAGTTCGCGTTCTTGCGGCTCGGCGATCTTACTCATCCGTGTATCATCCGAAGTACGCTTACCTACTTAAAAACCGCCGAGTAGATAAGTTCGTCGGCAATCCAACATGTTTGAATTTTGCTCGTAGCCCGGCTGGGCTCTTACGTCTGTCATCGCCACGAGTAATTAGCGAGCCGCGATTTTCATACGGCAGTCTGTGGGCGAGTTGTTTGACATTTGTGACATTTGTGTTGTGTTGGTATGATTGTACAAATAAATTGATCATCTGTGGGGTGCCTAGGCACGGTGTGAAATTTGACCCCAAAATCGGACATCCCTGCTCTATTCGAAAACAAGACAGTAGTTACCATCCTGAATGCATGACTAGAACTCCAGGGTAGCATAAATTCTTAATTTATAAGAAAATTGGTACTACAGTTTAGGTAAGTAAAGACCGGATGTGTATTTATGAAAATAGTCAGAACTCATCAAATCTATTATATTTATTTAAAGTGGTTTGTGCATCAATAAGAGGTGTTATAAGTGCACTATATAACATATTTTCAAAAAAATAACATGCCTCTTTGTTGTGTAAATAGATTTTTTAAATTTTCTACCTCATACCAGCACATTAGAATCTAACTTGACAAAAATTCATATGTGCTAAAGTAGTAAAATAAAATACCGTTTGTAGATTTTACACTGCTGATTATTACAGTAAAAATATTTTTGTTTTTTTTATGCAGTAGTTTTATTTTATTTAGGAAAAACAGTAAAAAATGTTGGATTGTGAATGTTAGGAATACACTTATAGTGCCCTTAGTCCATATATTACTACAGGAATTAAAAAAAATATACAACTGTCATGTCAATTTTTCATCTTTCTGACGGATTAGTTGATTCTAACGACACGCTTTCGATTCTCGTAATTCGATATTTGTATTCGATATTTATATTGAATTCAAAAATGTCCGTTACCTCCCCCTTATCTCCGAAGTTTATTAATCAAAAAATCTGCGAAAATCCTGTCAAACTGGATAATTACTTATATTTTATGGGAAAAATAAAATGAAGTATTTTTCTTTTGCGGTTACCAAGCATATTATCTTAAATACGGAACCCTCGGTACGCGAGTCTGACACACACTTAACCGGTTTTTTAAATATTGCTTATGATATTATACAATTAAAAAACTTAAGTTAGCATTATATAAAACAATTAATCTAACTTAAAAAATGTATAACATATCATGCGTACTTGAGCAGGAAAATTTGTCAAAAAATTTCACAAGGACTTGAAAACAGTAATAATAAACAAAATTAAAATTATACTCACCTATGACCGTGCAAAACAACAACATAAAAAGTTTCAATACATTCTCTTACAGAATCCTTGTCCCCTAGACAATATACAATGTTTACATTTTTTATGACTAAGTTATTATTAAGTTATTTAGGTTTTAAATTTAGGCCAAGTATGTTTATCTGTTAGATAGTCCTCGCCCCTATAGTAAGCTTTAGACATCATCGACTTTTTCAAGTAATTTTTAAATAAGTTTTAGTAGCATTTTTATTTTTATTTCTTGTATTCAATTTATGTATATCACAATTTTTAATAAAAGAGTCTGGATTTTTAATGACTTAAATAATATTCTCATAAATAAATTGTGACAACCAAAATATTAATTTATTTAAATAGTAATCTTAAGAAATTACGGGAGTTTTGGTTATACGAGTATATAGAACGAATGGCTCTTTGTTGTAACACCAGAAATACCAGAATATCGTACGACAGTATCGTCTTTAGTGTTAAAATAACTAGAATAAACTAAGCCAGCTGTCTCAACACTCTCAACATTGGTAATTTGCCTCATTTTCCTAACAGCATAAGCTGCCGAACTTAATTAACCTGCTAGTACTGCTATATGGGGACTTCATTGAAAGATTTTTTGTCTATAGTTATCCTTAAGAAAAGCTCCTTATCCACCATTTCCAAACACTCATCATTTAGAAATATACTAGATTCTACCGGTCTAACATTAGGCAAAGCGAACCTAACATATTTAGTTTTCTTAGCATTAAGTAGCAAATTGTTACTCAGTATTAAGTACCTTACCTAGCGTGGCGTTTATCCTACTGTAATCGACGGATTTTCGGTCTACCTTGAAAATTAATAATGTATCATCAGCAAATAGCACAATATAACAAAGGTTATCTACCGTGTGTGGTAAGTCATTTATATAGACCAGAAATAACAAAGGACCTAATATAGAGCTCTGAGGCACACCTAATTTAACAACTGCTCCAATGGACTGTGTTTGGTTTGCAACAACCGTTTGTGTTCTATCACTAAGATATGAAGACATAAGATTTTGATAATTATTTGACAGACCATAATGTTCTAATTTTAAAATAAGAGTCGCATGATCTACGCAATCGAAAGCCTTGGAAATCACAGGTAATCCTATTGCATCACAAGATTTCTCCCAGATATTGTGGATCGTCCGCTGGTGAAGCCGAACTGTTTACTGTTAAGCAGTTTATTTCTTTACTATATTAGACCCAAAACAATTATAGACCCATCTCTCTGGCTACTGTAATTGCAAAAGTGCTGGATGGTCTGCTTGATCAACAGTTAAGTGCTCACATAAAGCTGAATGACGCTCAGTTCGGTTTCCGAGCTGGGTTGTCGACGGAGTCAGCTATTTGCTGTCTCAAGCACACTGTCCAGTATTATGCGAAACAACGAACCCCTGTGTATGCCTGTTTCTTGGACCTTTCTAAGGCCTTCGACTTAGTGTCGTATGATATCTTGTGGTCAAAACTATCCAAAGAAACAGACATGCCTAGGGAGCTGGTATCAATATTTAAATATTGGTATAGGCACCAGACCAATGTTGTGAGATGGGCTGGTTGTGTGTCGGATGTAT
Source organism: Acleris literana (assembly GCA_946894065.1). NCBI lineage: Eukaryota > Metazoa > Arthropoda > Insecta > Lepidoptera > Tortricidae > Acleris > Acleris literana. The sequence continues at coordinate 13,739,919 of OX335668.1, read as the reverse complement.
ACAGGTTGAATTGTGGAGTGAGACAGGGTGGGTTGACATCTCCGAAGCTGTTCAACCTGTATATGAATCGACTGATCGAGGAGCTTAGTAACACGCCAATGGGTTGTTCCGTTGGTGGAAAAGTTATAAATAACATCAGCTACGCGGACGACATGGTGTTGCTGAGCCCTTGCATCAGTGCGTTGAGGAAGTTACTGGTGGTATGCGAGAGCTATGCTGCTGCCCATGGCCTTAAGTACAACGCGACTAAAAGCGAGCTGTTGGTGTTTAAGGCGGGCAATAAAACCTATGACATTGTCCCGCCAGTTGTACTTGACGGCACACCACTGAAAAAAGTCACTAAATTTAAGTACCTGGGGCACTGGGTAGTGGAGACGCTATGCGACGACCTCGACATAGAGAGAGAGCGCCGAGCATTGGCAGTCCGGTGTAATATGCTGGCTCGTAGGTTCGCGCGGAGTAGTGAGGGTGTCAAAATTACTTTATTCAGGGCATTTTGTCAATCCTTCTACACGTGTGCGCTATGGGTCAGTTTTACGCAGCGGGCTGTCAATGCATTAAGAGTGCAATATAACAATGCGTTCAGGGTGCTGATGGGTCTGCCCCGCTATTGCAGTGCATCAGGCATGTTCGCGGCAGCGGGCGTGCCTGGATTCCACGCTATAACGCGCAGCAGAATAGCGTCACTCATGCGTAGGGTGCGGAGTAGTACCAACAGCATCCTGAGCACGCTTGCTGAACGGGTGGATTGCCCGATAATACGGCATTGGGACGAGGCACATGCTCCGGTGCGTGCCCCTGCCCGCCGATATTAGCCATTAAGTTATTTTGTTCCTAACCCTAGTTTTAAGTTATTAAATTGTTACTAACAAAGTATGGAACCAGAGTCCGAAATAAATGATTTTTAATTTTTTTTTTTAAATTTTAATTTATATTTTATAAGATTTGGAAAGACCCCCCTCTGAAATGCAATTACTGTAGATTAAAACTAAGTGAGGTGCAATCATGTAATTAGTAAATTATAGGTATCTATGACATTATGGATCAGTTTTTTTAAACTTAGCCATTTAAATACCTTAACAATAGAATAATGAATCTACTTGGCTACAATCAAAGCTTACATTTCATTTAATAACATTAGCAAAAAGTAATTTTTGAGCTTCAATCGCAGATGATTGAAGACATTTCGATGGTGGAGAAATAATCTCCGTACGCTAAGGCCACGTCACCCTTAAGGTAGCCTTCCGAGACGGGCTGCAGATCGCAAACTGCAACAGCAAACTATAAAGGTAGCCTTCCGAGACGGGACGCAGGTCGCAACCGCAGGCGACACTGCGGCTGGCCTGTGTAGATGGGATATATATATATACGTATATTGTGACTGAGGCATGGTTCTATGCATTGTGCAGCCACGGCATGCGGTCAACCGCAGCCGGCAACCGCAGTGTCGCCTACGGTTGCGGTCTGCAATTTTCAACACAGTTTTTACCTTATTAGTCCGTCCGTTCATATGTCACGCACGATTTAGTGCTTTAACCCGCTAAATAACCGCTGTCCTACCCTCGAACAAAACAAGGATACGTAGTGTGTAGGGTCAATATTGTGCAATATTTTTTAGTCTATGGTTAGCCGGTAGCCTGTCAATAAATATTATTGCGTGATAATATTGATCGTTTGAGGCCAAGGGGCTATTCAATTATAATGCGCAATAAAAATATTGTGCAAATGTATTGTAGGTCTAGGGCCGGCCTGTCTTGCTAGTAACCTATTGTCGGTTGAATTCATGTTGAATTTATAACAATTCCTTCTTCGTAGGAACTTACATGCAGGTATATATTTGGCAATGATTTGGCATTTGTTTGGCATTACTTAAGTCAATAAGAGGCTGTCAAATGTGAACTCGTAAACGCCAATCCTAACATGTAATAAAAAAGCGTTAAAATTATGAAGTACAAAAAGAAATCCCCGAAAATCCTTACCCAAATACCTACGTATCAATCTCATAAAAAATAGATACTGTTGATTTAACGGACTAAACGTCATAGACTAGAATATAAACACTGAAAATGTCAAAAGGAACTCGGTCCTCGTTAAGCGAATTATCAATATGTGGTTTCGATCTGCAAGACCATAAACTGAAAGCAGCTATCGTAGTAGGTATCCTGGCAACTCTGATAGTATTGTGTTGGTGCAACCGCAGGAACTTCTGCATATCACGGCGGGCCCTCCGTCGCGCGCGCAGAAGTTATTGCTCACGGTAGCGCTAAATTGTCGACGAGTCGAATAAATAACAAGCTGCGGAATAAGAGTTTCATTTTTATAACAATGATGACTATACTGCTAAGTTTCCTTCCTGTCCATAATATTAAACTCAGCTGTGGGTTAATATGTACTTTTAATCTTAAGCATATAACACACACTACGAAGAAAAAATATTTAAAAATAAACAGGATACTTTCAGAATGACACGCACATATTTAAAGACAAAGAGTAATGATAACAATGAAAAATCGAACACTTTAAGCAATTCAAGATTTTGTGACCCTTATAAAGCGGGCATCTTAATAGTTATCGTGTTGGCTCTGGCGATATTTTACTGGTATCGAAGCCGAAGGTGTCGCCCAGAAGGACAGTCTCGTCAGGCGAACACTTTTTACTGCTAGTAGGTAAGTTTCTGTTTTTCCGTTCAATAAAATACAAAAATACAGAAAATAGATTTAGAAAGAGACTAGCACGATAGAATACAAATAATAATACAATAGCGAATCAAATTTGATGCTGGAGATCTACGAATTTTACACTGGTACAATAAAAATAATGTACTTATATTAATACGTAAACAAAGTCGACAAAAAAAGTGAATATGGATGAACGGAAACCAAAAATACCTGAATTGTCTAACAAAGATGCTTTAACCACAAAGCCTTCAAAAACATTCTCGATGCAAATTGATGTAAATTGGGGCGATTACTCGCCGTTCGAAGTAGGTGCTGCCGTGTTAGTGATGACTCTGATGATATTTGTATGCTACAAAACCGCCAGGTGCCTCATGAATCCTCCTCGTCGTCGTCGACAGAGAAGCTGCTCTTGCTGATGAGCCCGTTTTTGCTATACTTGCTAACGATCCGCACAACAGACCACGGAACATGATTTTGTGATAAGGTCTTCTATACTTACTAAATATAGGACGCAAATGTTCTTTTTTCAACCTAGCAAAACTATATTTAACTAGAAAGATTGACAAAAAGGCAACTGGATATTCAGTGCTCGGCCATCCACATTATGTACGCAGCGGCCGAAGTGCAGACAAAGCGATCAAGAGGAAAACCAAAGCATTCCGAAGAAAGGTTCTGAAGTCGAAAAACAGCCACTCAAACTCTTTTCAAAGATGCCAAAGCCTTCTAGAACGAAGAAAGACCATTCCGTTGGAACCAAACCAGAAAAGATACAATACGATCCAAAACAGAGACGTTGTGCAATGTGTTTATATGATCCCAAAGTGCAGACAGTCATTTTGGGCGGCCTTCTGGCATTTCTGCTGATTACCTTTTTTGCCAAATGGTGCAGAAACCATAGTCGCCGCCTACGCCCTAGTAGAAATTATTGTCGTCGGTAAGGCTGGTCATACCCGACCGATGATTGCAGAAGATTGGATAAATATATATTCTTGTTTTCTTAGTAACTACTTCAGTGCTTAATTAGGGTGCGCCAAAGTTCATATAAAATTTCAACTCCGATTATTGGAACTCCGAATTTTTTTCTCATACCTTTTTACATCATAATGATCACTCTTCATACTCTTCATAATATTTTTTAATACTAATGATCGGAACTCATACTCATCTGAATTCATAACGCCAATATTCATGGAACCGTACACTTTTCAGAATGCCTAAAATATCTTACGTGTAGACAAAATTACGTTAGGTTAGGTTAGATTTATAACAATCCTCAAAAAGTAACAGTTTCTTGAAAAAATTCATTATGAATTGCGATAATTATGACTTAAAAAGTATGAACAAAAAAGCATGAGCTAAATCTTTCGGAGAAATGATGAGTATAGACACAAATCGTCATTTGTAAAAAAAACTCTAAAGACCAATTTTATATGAGCCAATATGGACCCGCTAGATTATCTACACATGGAAACCGGTACGTAATTAACAGTGCAGTGACCGTAATTTCTTCCAAAAAGGTTTTTGACTACTTTTCGGCCAGTGTTTATTTGGCTACGGGAAGCCAAAATGTCTGTATTAGTCATAGTTGTTACGGCGAATTTTTGGCCCAAAGCTGCATTTCGTGATGGAAGCATGGCGCTTTGTACATACATAGTAGGGACCATAAAAAACAAAAATCGGCTTTTTGTTGAAAATGTTGTGGTCGCCGACTTCAGTTGGACTAACCTATTTTAGGTGCCTACAATTTTAAAGAAGTTATTTTTTGCGTTTTTGAGGGCGGTTTTTTGTTTTTTAAAACATTTATTTTATTTTATACTTTTTAGTGATCATAATACGCTGTTACGTAGTCCCACTTCTTAGTTGAAATGAAACTTTAACTTATATCAAGCGCGCCGAAAGAAACGCCGCGGGAAAGTCATAGTCATATTTCAACAAGTAAATATTATTCGTTGTAGGTAGTCGCTCAACTATCTTAATCGAGATATCTTATTGCCACCCTTGAAATCGGTACCATTGAGGAGTTCCGGTGGCCATCTGTGGTCTTCATCATCAGTTCCACTACACCAAATGATACTTTCTGAATGCAAATGCTGGACTTGTTACTAAAAATACTAAAATCGCTACATGTTTGCCTACAATATTTGAGGAGTTTCCCCAATTCCTCACTGATCCTCTCATCAGATACAGATTTGGTGACAATGGGACCACCTCGGAAGTATACTCTATCAAACCAAAAAAAATTTTTTGAAATCGGTCGACCATTGACGTAGTCGGTGAACATACATAAAAAAAAAATACATACAGTGGAACGTATAACCTCCTTCTTTTTTGAAGTCGGTTAAAAATAAGCGATTTTACCCGCAGCAGCAAAACTTTCACACCTTAGGAACACAGATGGCGCCACTTCCATTTTTCATTTATCAAAAAATTGTACAAGCAAAACGGCTGCACTGATTTGAATAATTAGGGTGTCAATCGAAAGAGAATTAAACAGTGTATTATAAAAAAAATATACCATAAAAAAACAAAACATAATTGCTACCAAAAACCTCGCATTTTTGTAAATTTTTTTTAGCTGTTCCCCAGTTTTTTATTTATTTGCATCAAAAAATGCAAGAAAAGGGTATTATTTTATTAACTCCCATGATTACGCTGTTAATAACACATTTAATAAAAATAACTGCATGGTGCATATGCGACGGGGCGACGGGGTCATTGACCTCAAATCCGCGCGCCAACCCAAATTAGGCCAGTAATTGAAAAAAATGATACCTTGACGATATCAAAAGCATAGAAATTGACGTCTAGCATACTTCCCATCATGGTGCATGCTAGTTACAGATCATATTTATTGACGAAATAGGTATATTTCTTGTTGTTTTTTGTCAAAGAATGTTTATCGGTGAAGTAATTTTTAAAATATTAGTAGTTTTTATCACAGAAAAGTTTTTGGCTGTCGACCAAAAGATTTTCTGTGCTTTTGTGGACCTGGAAAAGGCCTTTTTAAAAGGGTTTGCGTATGCAAGAGTTGCTAATCAAATGCCTCTTATATCAAGTTATACTTGCTCCATCGGTACTTGAGTTGCAGGAGATGGTGATAATGATGAATCAGGGATTTAAGCAAAAGGGGATGAAAGTAAATGTTGCCAAGCTCAAGGTCATGGTGATAGAGAAGGACGAGGAGATGACTGAGTGCGTGATAAATATAAATGGTGAATTAGTAGAGCAAGTGAGTGAATTTGTGTACCTGGGAAGTATGTTTACAAGAGATGGTAAGTGTGGGAAGGATGTCGAGAGGAGGGTGAATGCGGGAAATCAAATGAATGGGGCCCTGTACTCCTTTGTGAGCAGAAGGGGCGTTTCACAAAAAGCGCGACTGGCTGTTCACAATGGAGTGTTGACCCCTACTCTGATGTATGGTAATGAATGTTGGGTGTGGCAGGACAAGCATTAAAGTCGTATAAATGCAGTTGAAATGCGCTCTTTGCGTAGTATGTGTGGTGTGAAACTGATTGATAGAGTAAGGAATGAAAAGGTCAGAGAGAAATGTGGACTAAAAGAAGATGTAGTGACTAAGATTGAAAAGGGCATGCTTCGATCGTTCGGTCACTTGGAAAGGATGGATGAAAGAAGATTGACGAAAGAGATATACAGAGCTAAAGTGAGTGGGAGGGTGGGCCGCCCTAGGCGTACTTTTTCGAATCAAATCGGAGAAATACTGGAAAAGGGCCGGATCTTAAGTACCCGAAACCGACGTGCATGCATGACTCGATGTATGAATGTGGAAGAAGCGAAAGAACAACATTTACTTTTATCCCCTTTTGCTTAAATCCCTCATTCATCACTGTCACCATCTCCTGCAACTCAAGTACCGATGGAGCAAGTATAACTTGATCATCGGCATATAAGAGGCATTTGATTAGCAACTCTTGCATTCGCAAACCCTTATCAAACTCTTTCAAATCTCGCATACAACTGTCCATAAATAGATTGAACAGCCATGGTGAGGCAACACAGCCCTGTCTAACACCTCTAGAGATATTAAACCAGGCCGAGTATGCCCCATTGATCCTGACACAGGCTCTGGAGTTCTGGAGCCCTCATAAAGGGACCTCAAAGCCTGCACCAGGTTGCTGCTCACTCCATACATAGACAGCACCGTCCACAACTCCTTTCTATCTACCCTATCATAGGCCTTTTCCAGGTCCACAAAAGCACAGAAAATCTTTTGGTTGACAGCCAAAAACTTTTCTGTGATAAAAACTACTAATATTTTAAAAATTACTTTACCGATAAACATTCTTTGACAAAAAAATAACAAGAAATATACCTATTTCGTCAATAAATATGATCTGTAACTAGCATGCACCATGATTGGAAGTATGCTAGACGTCAATTTCTATGCTTTTGATATCGTCAAGGTATCATTTTTTTCAATTACTGGCCTAATTTGGGGTGGCGCGCGGATTTGAGGTCAATGACCCCGTCGCCCCGTCGCATATAATCGTAAATATCTCTCTAAATATTAAAGGTATTGGCATGCAGTGTTTTTTATTAAATGTGTTATTAACAGCGTAATCATGGGAGTTAATAAAATAACCCCCTTTTCTTGCATTTTCTAATGCAAATAAATAAAAAACTGGGAAACAGCTAAAAAAAATTTACAAAAATGCGAGGTTTTTGGTAGCAATCTTGTTTTGTTTTTTATGGTATATTTTTTTTATAATACATTGTTTAATTCTCTTTCTATTGACACCCTAATTATTCAAATCGGTGCAGCCGTTTTGCTAGTACAAATTTTTGAAAAATGAAAAATTGAAGTGGCGCCATCTGTGTTCTTAAGGGGTGAAAGTTTTGCTGCAGCGGGTAAAATCACTTACTTTGATCCCCACTAAAACTGTGCAAAGTGGCTTGCTTCCATCATAAAATTCAGCTTTCAAACCGTAACACCTAGGACTATATTTGCTTAGCTGAGTAATTCTGTGTATTCAATGTATGGGAATATCAAACAAATTAATATTTTTAAAACTTGTGTGACATGATACATTTAGATACACTACTCTCACCCCCCCTACCGTGAAATGTGTCCCCGTTAACGGTTTTTTAACATTCTTGGGACAACTATAATAGATACGAAAAAAGTGTCAAGGACAAAAATGTTCCTTATTAAATTCTAAAAGAAAAGGTTTTTTTTTTTTGTAGGATCGACGATTTTCAACCTATAGCTTCAGGTACCTACTGGCCACTAATATATCGCCTTCGTACTTACATCTCATACGATTCCATACAAATATGACTTACCAAAATTGTCAACCAATCAAGAACTAATAGACCTATTGTATTGCTTTTATCGTTGTTAGTTAGCTGATTAAATAAGGTTCAACATGGTATATAATAAACAGTGATCGGAATAAGTAGAGCTAATTTGCCGAAACTTGACGCATATTCATTCATGCGTGAGAGAGATGGGAATACATTATTGAATGAACATGCATCAAGTTTAGGCAAATTAGCTCACCTATTTCCGATCACTGATAATAAATGTGGTTTGGGCGCATAACGTCCCACTCGCAAAACGTCCCTCCACCAATTACGTCCCATTCGCAAAACGTCTTCTCTGCAAGTGGTCCTTTATGTAAAATACCTCATTCACAAAACGTCCCTTTCCAAAAACCACCCCTTCACCCCTTTCGCTGAAAGTCCCTACTGCATAACGCCCCTTTCGCAAAACGTCCCGTCTGCGAAATGATCCATTCGCAAAATGTCCCATCTGGAAAAAGCTTGTTTAATTAGAGACTAGGAGTCTTCTCATGGTATAAGAGATGGCCAATAATAATCCCTAGTGTGGAATAATAATTCCTAACCTAACCTAACCTAACCTAATTTTACGAAAGCAACGTTTTGCGACCGGGTCATTTTGCGAAAGGGACGTTTTGCGATCGAGTCATTTTGAAGAAGGGTCTTTTTGCGTAAGGGACATTTAGGAAAGGGACATTTCGCGAAAGGGACAACGGGACCATAGTATAAATAGAAAAGTAGCTCGACTCCGGCCCTTTAGGAGATTCTGATACCTATTGACGCTCGGGCGTCAGGGTTGTCCAAACTTGTTTTTCAATTTTAGTCACCTACTTGGCCATACTGTGATTTATAATCATGGTAATTTTTATAAATTACACAAACCTAAAGTAAGTATAAATATTGTTAGGTACCTAAGTACCAAATTTAAATTATTTTACTTACATACTTTTTATCTGTTGACACTAAATAATAATTATGTTTATAGGTATGTGATGTGATGTGATATGTAAATTCCTTTTCGACCTTTTGATAATGCCGCTTTCGCGCAAGGCAAGCCGCCTTTGGCTACTTAGGTACCTATTATTGGCGGCACGCGCCGCCGCCGCGCGGCTTCCTTAGAGCATATTAGCCGCTCGCTTTGGTTCTAGGCTTGTGCTTTGGGTACTAGGCAACGATAAGCATACTTTTGTAGTGAAAAATACATACTTAATATGACTACATAGGTACCTACGTATAAATCGCCCAAGACTCAGAAACAAAAAAATACCTACTCGCACTCATCACACGAGTATTTGCCCTGACCGGGAATCGAACTCAGGACCGCTAGCTTCGTAAGCAAAGTCACTACTTACTTAGTCACTACCAACTACCTAGGCCATCCACGTAGTCACATGTGACCTGTCACGTCACACTCAATAACTTAAATTACCTACTAAATACGTATTTATTTCATCTAGGTATACTATAGGCAGGCCGGTACGAAATACCTTTTATTAAATCTGGATATAGTTGTACCTACCTAAGCTAGGTTTAGACATCCGCATACAGAACAATATTTACGCGTTTTCGGCAGCGACATCGTCGCTCCATAGGTAAGTACGCGCACTACAACAAAACGTGACCGAACGCAATGACGCCGCGGCCCCGACTAAGTTCCCTTGAAATTTCTTGAGATTTCGTTTCGTATTGGTTCGCCCCGCCACAGGCCCCGCCCACAGCCGCAAGCCGCGCGATGGACCTTTGTTTGAAGACGATCTACTGTTCTCTATACTGTGACGGGACATTCTGCGAGTGGGACGTTATGCGCCCAAACCATAAATGTTTGTACATAGTTTTCACGATGGAAGCATTTAAAAAAGTATCGCCGACGCATTCATAGAAATAAGTATGAACGCGTGGGTAATTTTGGTAAGTCATATTCAGCCCCGGATCTTCATTTTTTTTTAGGCGGGGCAAAAACTGAAAAATGCCGCCCCCGCCCTTTATATTTATTTTTACCTTTATCATCATAATTTCAGCTATCAAATGTCCACTAATTGATTGGCATTTGGACATAGGCCTTCCGGATATAATGCATCCATCGCTGTTCTTTCTGTGATTAGCCTATTTATTTACAGATATATAGACATGAACGTGTAGGATATATATTTTATACACAGCACAGGATAGGATTTAAAATAAAATTATGTATGTAAATTATTGCATTTGTGAATTGAAATGACAATTTTACTCTTCGAGTTTTTTGTTCAGCAAATAAATCTATGGTCATATCATAATTTAACTCGTGTGCAATTCGATTTTCTTGAAGACGATTTTTAAATTTGTTTTAACGTATTTTTTCGTAGCAATATACTTTTTGAATCAGTCCAAATATAGTCTAGGACCATTTTTGATGAATTGAATTAGAATGCAAGCGGCCAATCATGTAACAGTTTGGGGTGACATCGTTATCAGAGGGTTTTGACCCTGCAGAATACGGATCTGCCTGTCGCCATTCCGAAATATGAACCGGAAAAGGTGCAGCCCATACAAACATTTTCGACGTACATTTTGTAAATCGTTGATAATGTTCCGGTATCCTAAAAAAGGTCCGATTGTTATGGTTTTTTAATATGTTGTAAAGGACAATATATCCATAGTAAACCAATGTTTTCGCCCTCCAGCTTTATTTAGTTCTCCGCCATCTTGCAAAATCTGCCACTTCTTTCTGTTTTTTGCCGATACTGTCGTTGAAGTTCATTCTAGTGCTAATCATGGTTCGGCAATATTGTAGAGTACAAAACGGGCTGCACCTTTTCCGGTATAGCATACTTACGGCTCAAATTTCGGAATGGCGACAGGCTGATCCGTATTTTACAGGGTCAAAACCCTCGGATAACTTTTTCACCCCATCTGTTACATGATTTGCCGCTTGCAATGGTTTAGAGACGCGTTTTTCAGTTTTGGGCCTAGTCTAATAGGTTAATAGCTTCCTGGTGTGTTATTCTCTCAAAAAACGGCGGCCGGTCGGACGGACGAGCGAATAAAAGCGGCGAGTTTAAGTAGTCCCGTCAGACCGAACAAAACACATTTTAGCGCGTGCATTGTCAATTAGGGAGCCTTATACGTTCGAGAAGTCATGCTGCCAAATTGAATACACGCGCTAAAATGTGTTTCGTTCGCTCTGTCGGGACTACTTAAACTCGCCGCTTGGACTTTCACTCGAGCGAACGATTACCTTTGCTTGTTGAGAGAATCACAACCCTGGCATGATGAGGCAGTATCAACACCTACAAGATTTAAGGAGAGAGCCAAGCATTTTTTCTGCGGTCAAAGTTAAGTAAATGATGAGTTGTCCATTCGTCTATAAAGTGTGAATTTGGCCGCCCCCTGAGCTTGCCGCCCGGGGCATAGGCCCCGGCTAGCCCCCCCCTAGATCCGCGGCAGGTCATATTTGTATGGAATCGTATGAGATGTAAGTACAAGGCGATATATTAGTGGCCGGTACGTGAAGCTTTAGCTTGAAAACCGTCGATCCAACAAAAAAAAATACGTATAACCTTTTCTTTTTAGAATTGAATAAGGAACATTTTTGTATTTGACACTTTTTTCGTATATATTAATAGTTGTCCCAAGAATGTTAAAAAACCGTTAACGGGGACGAGGGGGGGAGAGAGTAGTGAACTTTAAACACCACACCCAAATGTATCATGTCACACAAGTTCTAAAACTTTATTACCATAAACCGGATTGACGGGGGCAAAAATGTACCAGTGCTAGTGATTCATTAAATATCGACTAAGTTTATCGACAACTTTTTTCGACACATGGATCTTTAATTTCTTGCAAAAGTAAGTCGTACCTTTATCTTCTATATCTGAATGATCAGCTTTCCATGAAGATAGGTAAACGATATTTTTTCTTTCGAGGCATTTTTTTAACCGACTTAAAAAACAAAAAGGTTCTCAATTCGTCGGAATGCTAAATAATATTGTTGTAATGAATGAATTTGTTATTCAATTTAATTTCAATGGTTGTCAAAAGTGACTCGAGTCCAGAGTCAATGTCAGATAGCGGTTGTTTATTATTGCGATAAGTATAAATAAAAGAGGTTTGCACATAATTAAAAGGTATTCAAATTTGGTCATTACTTATGATAATGATGATTAAAAATTGCTTTTATCGATGTCGATAAACTAAGTCGACATTTAATTAATCACTAGCACTGGTACATTTTTGCCCCCGTCAATCCGGTGTTTGTTTATTACGTAATTTGTTTGTCAAAAAACATAGAATTACTCAACTATTGCACAAAACTTTATTAATATGTATGTGGTTAAATTTCGGATATTCCTCTCTAGCTACTGAACTACGGGACCGATTCTAAGAAATAGGTTAGCGTATTCAAGGACGTGTGCATGTGATAGGCTATAGATGCACCTGTTTTTTTAAACTTTTTGAGTA